>OX393561.1:6929409-6951909 GCA_947652115.1 Blastomussa wellsi
GGGAAGACTAATTCTTAGCGCCCAACGGGGAGCTCTAACTCACGATCCTCTTATGCTCTACCGACTGAGCTAGCGGGGCTTGGCCGTCGAGCATGTTCCGGGAACTCTGACTGTTAAAATCACAGGTATATTTTGATCTCTGCACAGAACTCCGTTATTTTTCTCTTTAATTCTCTCTCAGTTTTCTCATATCATAACTCTCTCTTGAAGGAATATTGAAACGGTGGAAGAAAAAGAACTGATTTCTACTGAGACTGAACAGAGGACGTGGCGATTTTGTCCGAAAAATAGTCGTTCGTGATTAAGAATTGAACTGTTCATGCCGAACACGAGGCCCGAACCCAAGACCCTGAGATTAAGCGTAGCATGCTCTATCGACTGAGCTTTTTGGGCTTCAATCAAACGTTTTGTTATGTTTTATTTCATGCATCATTTTAGGGCCACGTGACGTGAAGTCAGACGGATTAACAGTTACGTGTAAAAACCATTACATGGATTTAGCCTTGAACAGACTTGTGTATCCATGGCTAGACCCAGGGACGCTCCATATGAATCTTATCCAATCAAACTGCACTGCGTACAACGTCACTGACATGCAAATCAGAATCCAGGCCCCCCTAAACGCGTGCGGCACCACAACACTGCGGAAGAATAAGTTTGTGCTGGAGTCTCGTAACATATTTATTGCCCGCGAGAAGCGTCCACCTGGTTTCAAAGTTACATATCTGCACGATACGTACTTTCCCTTCGTCTGTCGTTATGAAATAGCTCACTCAGCTGGGACAACAGTGTTTAAACCACTTGGTAAGTCGTCGGTATTAGCTACAGATTCAGTTGTAAAAGAAAGGAGCTCGGTTGCTAAAAAGGCGGTTAGCACTAATCTAGTACCCAATTCACACCAACAAAACATGCTACAAAATGAAAGTCAGCATCAAGATTGAAATTTTACATAGGGTTCAAGTAAGCTCTATTTTGTGATTTCATTGTGCTAAATTTGAAGTTGACAAAATCAGTTAGCAACTAATACGAAGAAATCAAATTTAAACTATGTTTAACTAAACAGCCTTTAAACGTATTTTAGCTTTGGTGTGAATGGGGTATAGACTTAGAAGTTAAACATGGTTTTGACTTTCCTTCCATAAGAGCGTATATAGTAGGCTAACGATTTGTAGGATTATTTGCTTAGTGTAAAGCACAAATACAGGCAGGTAAACTTTCTGCAGAGCTATAAAGCTGAACAAAATATTTACTCTAAGCATGGGTACAGTATCGCAAAAGAGGATCTAATCAGCGTAAAATTTTGAAGTGAATAACTAATAATAATATTAGCGACAGCATGTGCTGCACGAAATCAGTAAGTATATGATTTAAACTACGGTAAAATGATGTAGCCGTCAATGTACGAAACCCACCCTCCACCCCATGTATAATCACTCGCACTACCCCTGGCTTCACATTGCATCAATGTACTGCTTTAATGAGGAAATATAGTATACCATGGTAAATACGATAGATGGTAAATTTTTACCTCTGTGAATAAATGATAAAGATGACATTATCTATTACAACACGAGCTTGGGACAAAGATCGCTACGATTCTTCACTTACTACATTTTATCGCATTTTTAGCCCGCTCCCCTTTGTGGGTGTCTTTGTGGGTCTCTTTTTGGGTGTCTTCGTGCAAAAAAAACTAACGAAGATGCTTGCGTTTTCCCCTCAGAGCCACTTACACTTGATGAGTCAATGACGAGTTCCCGCAGAATATTTTCTCCGCTCGGCATGGCTATAAAATTAAGGTGCGCTTTCAACGGAGGTGAGCCCCCAGTACAGGTCAGCATCATTAGACGAAAAATGGTAGTTGCGCGTGCGCAAGGCCGGATGTTGAGCTTTGTGTTGAAACCACGCTTCCAAGATGGCGGTCGTTATGTGTGTCAGGCGACCGATGCTCGCCGAAAGACCGTCAGGCATCTTATAAATTTGGAGATTCCAGGTAAATACTCACTTCAAGTTGTAAAGCGAAGTTCTAGTCAGTTTTCCTCCTGTTTGATGCGCGATAAAATCGGGAATAGGCGTTGTCTCCCGAATAAATCCGAAGATTTATCCCGAGGAGTAACGAAGCTTATTACCCAGTCAAAACGCACATCTTGTCACCTTTATAATAGATCTTGTTACTTAGCAATATTTTTTGTAATAATGCGAGCTCAGTCTTTAATTAAACAGAGAATTAAACACACAATAAGCTTCAGTACGTTTTCATTAAAGTTTGGTATGTTTCTTTTAATTTAATAATTTTTCAACATATCATCGAATCTCAATGTAACCAGTACGTGATCACTTTGACGTCTCTGCCGTCAGGACCAGCTGGTTTAGGATTGGCCAAGCAATACTATAACAAACAGAAAAATGTCACAAAGTGAACCTAGACATTTTTGGCTGTAAAGTGCACCCTTTCAGTTTCTAATGTCTTCAATTACACCGATCAAGAGCAAATATTTTTAGTTGAAATGTTGTATTCTTTGCAGTCAATGGCGTTGTCTTTGACAAAGGAGCTGTAGCAATCGAGTGTGGTCCACGACTCACCACGATCACTTTAGACCGAGCGAAGTTTCCTTGGTTTAACTCAGAACGTATGCGAATGCATCTCAATGATCCAGGCTGTCGACCTTCCTATGTTAACCGTGCGCATGTCAGTTTTAAGATGCCGCTGGGTGGTTGTGGAAGCAGGCACATAACTTCACCAAGGAAAGTAATATCCGCCAACCGCGTGTTAATTGTTGAGAACGACTACCATGGTTACAAGACGCAGGAAAGGAAGACCTTAATGGAGATTCATTTTCTTTGTAAATACAGGCGCATTGGTTTACTGAGCGAAAGCGTAAGCCAAAAGAAGCGTCTATTGTGAGAAATTAAGAAATTAAGAAGTATACTTTGGCATAAATGGGGTGGGGGAGGGGAGGAGACAAATGAAGTAATTCCCCACTATCCCCACCCTTTTTCTGGCATGTAGACCAGCTCCCGCTCCCTTGATAATCTATTCTGGCTAATTAATCCCCGGATTAATCCCAATTGTCCCCCTTTGTGCGCGCAATGGACACTTCCTTGAGAATTTGCCGACGCTTCCCATGCCAACGTGTATGTAGGCTAACCAGAGCATTGCGTCCGTCCTATCAAAGAGTGTCGAGTGGGCTATCTCTACCCTACCTTGTGCTTCAAAAGCTCATCTCGAAATTTTCATACAAGAACTTTATATTTAACAATATGATTTGGTTATGAGCTCGAGATTTCTATCGCGCGGTAGTTGAAGATGGCGAAGCATGAATCAACTACCGCGCGATAGAAATTGAAAGCGAATAATCTACTTGTTTTAGTATAGATCTAATAGACGTTCCGGTAAAACTTAACAATATAAACATTATAAAAATCTTCTTTACAGACACTGAAGACAAACGCGAAGTAGCCTGCGAACAGGCTCTCCAGTGGGAAAGGTTGGGGGAAAATTTCAGCCAGCACGCGAAGGGAGCCGAATTTGCTAGCGACGCGAGCAGAGCGTTGACCTGCGTTTTCGTTCTTCCCAGGTCACGCTCGGCTCGCTTAACTCGCCGAAAATGTTCTTCGCCCATAGCCCCACTGGGGAGCCTGTTCACAGCCTCAATGCAAAGAAGCGGCCACCATTTTGTTGCAAGGCCCGCGCTGCAAGATGTTTAGTAGGGTGGAGGGGAGGCTGAAACGCGTGAGCCAAGTTGGGGAGAGAGAGAGAGAGAGGGAGAGAAGGGGGAGAGAGAGGGGAAGTTGGGTGCCTTCCTTTCCGCAGTTAAAAAAGACAATCTTAACACAACGTATTATTAACGCTCACAAACAAAATGTGTTATGTTTTCTTTTGTCTTTAGTCCCCAGCCAGCCTCTCCCCCTGCGCGCTCCCTTCTGCTGACAACCGCTGCTCATTTTTTACAACAGAATAGAAAGTAACGTAGCCATTCAGAGATCATGATGGAACGCTAGTAGATGCTATTCATGTATATAAATAACACTGTACAAAGGTCAGGTTTATCATAGTATATGTTATTTCTGTTTTATTCTTAAACAAGCATTCTCTAAACTGAATATCAGCCGTCTTGACCTTTTACTCGCTCAGGAAAAACAGCCAAAATTATATGAGCTACGTTTTTTACTTTTTTTATTGCTCAATGAAGTTATCAATAAAGTTATTTTCTATGGAATTGGTTGTGTGTGACGCATACTCGAGTGAATTTGTGTAAAACCCAGGGCGTAAAGCGGGATAATGGCCCTACCTTAACCACCCTCCCCTGAATTAATTTGCAATATTTGCGCAATTTGTTTTCATTGTCACGTATTAAGCATTTTGCGTTCTTATAAACCGCAACCTGAAAAGTCCAGTCATCGCCAAAATGTGTTTTACAAATGGAACGGCGTTGGCATCGCGGGCTCTTCCGGATTACCGCTATCCAAAACCTGAAATACCATTTAATATAATAAGTAAGTTTATTAAACTCTCTGGCAGTAAAACTGAATTATCGAGTTACAATAGACCAATTTCGATATTTTAAAATTCAGCCTAAAACAATAGACCTCAGCACGAGGCTCCGGGGTATAAATTATAGAGTTTGTGGGATTTATTCCCCGGAGCCTCGCAGTGATGTCTATTGTTTTAGGCTGAATATTAAAATATCGAAATTGGTCTATTGCAATCCTATTTCTCTCAGTCAATATGTCTGAAGGATTTCAGAATATTGTTCTAAATGTTTCCTAAGCTATTTGTGGCTTATGTTGCATTAAATTTACACTTTTAGAGGGCGAAATAACTTTTCCGTCACATCACTCTTGTACCGACTGACACGAAAACGAACGCATCTCAACTCGAAACACTTGTCTTGAAGACAGAGGTATTTCGTCGGTGACTTTGTTGGCGACACAATGCAAGCCGACAGCTCATGATCAGTTCAAGTTTTATCTGTAATACCGCATCATGAAGAATTCTAGGGATGTTTGGAACGACAGCTGTAATACCGTATGGTGGGAGTCGACCTTTTTCGCGAAAAGTTAGCCATACTTAGGTGTAGCCATGTGGTGTGTCTAGTTCAAACATGGGATGATCTCGCATCTTTGGTCCACTGAATAAATTCTTATTGTTTTACTTAATTTGTATGCATGCCGAGTTTCTGCAGTGTCTATGTGCTTTATTTTTTTACAAGAGATTTTGGTGCCGCAAAAGCGTTGCAACATTTCAAAAATGTGTAGCGCGACAAAAATCGTACAACCATTCCTGCACGTGGGATGCATGAAGAGACATCTCTGGCGTCGTCTTCCGCGTTGTCCAAATGGCTAGACATGCGGGTTAGCTGCGCCCTGTCAAAAATTGCTCGTATAACCCCGGAATGTAAGTGTGGGTAGGTATGACTGATAAAATGGCGCTGATAAATGTTGAGGGTTGAATTGACCAGAAGCCCCAGGAAATCTACTTGAGCCTCACACTGTTTCCCAATAAATTAACTATTAATTTCAGTTCCAGGAAATGTTTTCCCCCCGAAGAACTCCTTATATCGACTACATCAATATTCATGTTTCCTTTCCCGTGACACCGGTATTTTTCAGGGCGCGGGAAATAAACCTTCTTCACGAAGCCATGTATGTTAATATTTCCTTCTATAAAATTCCAACGACAAGACGTTTTGGTATATATTAGCCGCATCAGCATTTATTAATCGCGGCCCCACAAGCATCAAACTTGTGTAAATTATGCTGAGTTACCTTCTGTTTAGCACAAGCAAGATCACATATAAGAGAATGGAAGATTGGTTCGAGAAGTCGGGAAAATGGAAGCGAGGGAGGATAAAGTACTTTGGGTTGGAATAAACGAAAGGTTCAAGAAATCAAGATTCTATGTACTACATTGCTTAGAGAAACGAATGTTCTATATCCTGAATATAGGTATTCGATAGGATAATTCCTACTTTTTTTTATCTTCCCCTTGCAAATAAAATGATCCTTCCTCGAGGATACTGCACCTAAAATTCCTGCACAAGACTTGCCCACACGGAATCGGTAGCATTAGACAGGCAGAGTGGGTTACCATGTTTAATGCATCGCTGAAATATTCGCGTGGGTAAAGAAAGACGTATTTGAATTATTTTCTGCAGCTGTTCTAAATTTTCTTGATTAAACTCGGGATTAAATACTGGGCCGGGATTAAGCGCCGGTTTTGCTGTTTGGTTGGCAACGTGTTTTGTTAAAAATTGCCTTAATTCAGTAAAGTTTATGTTTCAAAGTCAATGAAAATGAGCACGTTGACTTATCTTCAGTTAAGAGAATTTTGTATTCAACCAGGAGATAAAAGTGGTTTGTTTAGCTTACATTTCTGCGGCGGCAATGTTTAAACAATTGGTTCATGCTTTAGCGTGCTCCAACGAGTTATGGTGCACTTGGAAAGTTTGGAGAATACTCAAGAAGCTGGAGTTGCTCTCGGCTATCGCCTCGAGCGACTCTTACGCTTCTTTCGTGCTCTCCAAACTTCCCGCGTGCATCATAACTCGATGAACCATGCTAAAGCATTAGGTTGGAAAAGGCGCGAATCAATGCTCAAATCAAAAGTCGATTTTTGATTGGACTAGGTGAACAAGAGATGCTCCTTATATGGAAAATATTGTTTCCTTTTAAATGGCGGCAAGGAACTAAGCATGGCCGAATTTACGAGTCAGATGGGAAATTCTTGACTTGCAGGTGACAGCGCGTAAAGTTAGGAAGTCAATTGGCTATTTTCAACGGTATGGAACCTTAACTGCTTTTTCTCATGTGAGTCACGTAAAATATTCACGAAAAACTTGTAAGAGCTTCGCCAGAAAACTGTTTTCTTCCTACCATTTACACGAACAAGAATTTCTGCAAGTTCTACGAGATGTATATAGCCAAGAAAAGCTCTCGCCTAGTTCAATCCAAAATCGTGTTTTGATTTGAGCATTGATCCGCGCCTTTTCAAACCGAATACAACATTGAAACGGATAACGGGTTCAATTTTTCGATAATCAATTCATTAATGTACTCTAGGGGGGTACGCTTCACTTGGTTCGACAGTAGAGGGTGCAAGGAATTCCACGGATGCCGTGGAGATTAATAATTCCCCAAACGGTCCTCTTCACCGATGGAAATTTTAAAAGTGTTATTTATATTACGTTTCCTTCCTTGGGTTAAAATTCTTTATTTCGTGTGTCGTAAGAAAGCTTATCTGTTCGGATAAGGAGATAACTGGCCTGTACAAAAGCTCTAGAGCCTTTTTTTGTCTCGTTCGCAAGTTTTACCTGTCCTGATGGGTGTTGTCCAGCCTCGTTCCTGGGAAGGGAATAAGGTTGGGTATTGTCGATCGAAAGCCACGGAGTTTTTATACTTCAAGAATGAGAAAATTAATTACGAATTGTTTTGGTTTTGCATTACTACGCGAAATAATTGGTTCAAAATCTCGCGCCACTTTTTAAACCAATCCGAAGAAACACCAAAACCATTCGCGACTCATCGGCGCCCGGCACGTTTTCCCGCGCTTTTTGTCGGCTACGTGTAATTACTTCGAGATTTGATTGGTTCACTGGATTGGCCGCGGCTTTTGTGATTGGTCAAAGAAATAATCTTTTGGTAAAACCTATCGATCGGAAAACGGGTGACGATTTTACGCTCTTGCGGAATATCGCAAGATTTCTCAGGATAATTGTTAAGTATAGTGTACTGTGGGAAGCGCAGTGGCCTAATGGTTAATGCGCTGGACTTCGGATCGAGTCTCTAGCCGTGGCACTGTGTTGTGTTCTTGGGCAAGACACTTTACCCTCGCAGTGCCTCTCTTTACCCAGCTGTCTAATGGGGTACCGGCGAATTTACTGCTGGGGGGTAACCCTGCGATGGACTAGCATCCCATCTAGGGGGGAGTAGAAATGTTCTCTGTCGCTTCATGCTACAGAAACCGGGATAAACTCCGGCCTGATGGGCCACTAGGCCCGAATGCAGACTTTACCTTTCTTACCTATATATCAAAAAGTATAATTGATGGTTTTCCGGATACCTCGAAACGTTTAGAAGATAAAGAGCCCCGACTAACGGTCACTTCGTTATGGCGGTCAATTTTCTCTTGCCCCGGCTGAGTGCACATACATGTTCCTTTAGTAAATAAACTCGCATTCGTACTTTTCCTAACAAAAAATACTGTGTTGGAAAGAGAGTGAAATGAAGTCAAGGGACGTTAAGTTTGTTCTGAGAAGGATAAGTATACCTTCTCCAGGTCTGAGCTGGTTTCGCTTTAGAATCTTATCATGTTCATGTGCTCTTGGATAATACTGGATGGGTCAATTGAAGTTTCATGTTTAAATTAAATCTACATTTCGATAGTTTATTAGAGAATTTACAGTTGTTTAGAAGGGCAATTGTGATGTGTTTTTAAAAAAGACGTCACCGCACTTACGTCTCGGTAATGAAATTTGACCCTACCCCGTTGCGGGGACAAGTTCCATTGTGTGAAGTAGCCATTTTGTATAAAAATCAAGTCACAGGGACCAGAATTTGGTCCCTGCGACTAGTACCACGAAATCAAACTGGTTTGAATTCGTGGGACAAGTCCCTGCGACTTCCCTTCAACACACAACAAAATACTGGTTCTGGCACAGCAATTTTGTAGTTTGTTTTAACTTATCGCTGGAAGCCGAGTTTACACTAAACTCGGCTCCAAAATGTCGCCGAGTTTAGTGTAAAGGGCTTCCAGCGATAAGTTAAAACAAACTGCAAAATTCTGCTGTGTCCAGAACCGGTTCTGGACACAGCACAATGTTG
This sequence comes from Blastomussa wellsi, assembly GCA_947652115.1. NCBI lineage: Eukaryota > Metazoa > Cnidaria > Anthozoa > Scleractinia > Plerogyridae > Blastomussa > Blastomussa wellsi. The sequence goes on from OX393561.1 coordinate 6,938,230, forward strand.
CAGTTTGTTATTATTATGGCTTATTCTTTTATAGTGAATTGTAAATTTTATTTTAGTTTTTAATAAGTGTCCCCAATTAGCTCTTACCTTAGAGCTAAATACTTATGACACTTATGACCTCGCGACATGTTGCAGTGACGTAGTAGGGACTAGTCCCCTCGTGTGTCCCCTCAGGTTGAATATAAGTTCATGATAATGTGTAGTGTCTGACTGACTGACGAAAAGAAAAGAATTTTAGTTCTTGTTATCCGGCGAGATAGTTCGCAGTTCTCTAGAACCTCTAATTTAGGGCTAGGGTCCATTGTTACTGTTGTTTGTTTAGCATTTTTTCAGCTAATACTGTGGGACCTGGTAAAGAGCTGCGTACCGCCCCTATCCGGCCGTAGGTTAGGAAGGAGGAAGAGGAAGGGGGTTAATAATCGGGGGGGGGGGGGGAAGAGGAAGGGGGTTAATAATCGGGGGGGGGAAGAGGAAGGGGGTTAATAATCGGGGGGGGGGGAAGAGGAAGGGGGTTAATAATCGGGGGGGGGAAGAGGAAGGGGGTTAATAATCGGGGGGGGGGGAAGAGGAAGGGGGTTAATAATCGGGGGGGGGAAGAGGAAGGGGGTTAATAATCGGGGGGGGGGAAGAGGAAGGGGGTTAATAATCGGGGGGGGGGGGAAGAGGAAGGGGGTTAATAATCGGGGGGGGGAAGAGGAAGGGGGTTAATAATCGGGGGGGGAAGAGGAAGGGGTTAATGATCGGGGGAAAATTAAAGATATCAGTGGCCACTACAAGTAGCCGGATGTAATTTCTTACAGCAAAGTTGTTGATGAGTTTATAACCTCATAATTCAACGCGTTGGTATTTCAAATTCTGTCATTGCCTTGCTACAAAAGATGGATTTAGTTGATCTAGTTAAAGAATTCACAAGGTGACAAGAGTCTTGGCAAACAGGAACGACTGAGAAACTTTTAGCACAAATAAAGACATGATACATGGAAACCACGAATGTCTAACAAAGATTGAAAGCAAAGTTGTAAGTTTGTAGATGACCTCTATCGCACATCTAGAGGTTATTGAATCAGACTAGTTTTCTCCAAGTTAGTGGAACGTATTGCATTTTTCTCTTTTTCCTGTTTAGTTTTAAATAAATATAAGCTTTGTGGCCGGAAACCGTATACTGTATTTGCTACGGAAATGCTTCCAACGAAGGTTACCGGTCGTGAGCAATTGAAAAAAGCTTCAGCTAAATAGCAAATACCGGAAATGATTCGTCAAGCAAAATGGGAAAATTTAACCCGTTTTCCCACATTGCAGTTTAATCCATTTTCACCGTCGTCATTGTCAACAGTGCTCACTAACTGATGATTTAATATCATTTGTCGACCACTGTTTTACCGAGCCAAACCATATTACTGTTTCTGTCATCCAGACATGACTTTGAAACACCCCTCTGTAACAGACCCACTGAAACCCTACCCAATTTTCCCCTACCCAGCGGAAATTTAGTCTCCCCAGTACCCAGTGAATATTTTGATTTTACCCAGTGACTGCGCAGCGTGACCCAGTGTATTTTGTTTGCAAAATAAAACAGAAAACGAGCGGGCCCAGTGGGGAATCAGTCAACCCGGTGACTTTTTTCCCGAAAACCCAGTGAAGATAAAGATTCCACTGGGTCTGTTACAGAGGGGTGTTTTGAATGCCTAGAAATCACGCCAAGAGTGATCTATTAACTTTGTTGAGATTGTATGAAAGATGCAAAACTCACGGTTTCAGCGTGTACGCAAGAATCTTGAAATCTCGGTTGGCTCCAACGATAAAAATAGCCCATTTTAAGAGATTAACGAGGCCAATCACGTTCACCGACGAGCCTTTACTTCAAGGCTAATTATCGCAGAAAGAATGCAGAGTTCCTTCTCGATTCAACAAGTTGTTACCGATGCACGTGCGTCGGGAAACGATGAACAAATCAGTGGATTAAGATATAATCCTATCATTATAAACGGATAGCCAATATCTGCTTTTAATTTTTTTCATATTTTAAGTGCTGTACTTGGAAGGAATTTATTCATTCCTTCTTTTTGATATCGCTGGGGCGTTGTGTTATCAAAATAATGATTTTTTTCTAAAAAGATTTTTTATGCAATGAAAGTCTAATGAAGTGCAAACGGGTGTGCCTTATTGTGTTTGATGCATAAATTTAAGTTAAACGCTCACAAGAAACCAGCTTAAAACGTTTCAGATGACAACACATGATCCACGTGGAACTGACCTCTACGCATTTTTTAAACCTTAGGGCACAGCCATTGTAAAAGAGGTTGGATAAAAAAACACAAACGCCATTTGGAATTGTAAACCAGTGTTATACCATTTTGAAGATCGCGTTTAGTTCCGGTTGCAAAAAAGGGTGTTGTGGAACACATCCAATTTTAGAAATCTTGGTAAAGGCGTACGTGAAAATTCAAGTTTATAATTATACACATAATAATTGAGTTTCTCTCGAAAAATGCTGTACTGGAAACGTCTATTTTAATTGATAATGGCTGGGCGGAATTCCGACAAAGCTTTTCATATATATAGAAAAGCCACAAAGCTGACTTCTTGAATACAATCAACAATCCTTGCCATATAAAAGACCTTTAATAAATTCCGGCTTGGAATTCACCAATTAGCGATTGAGACTGGCAGACATATGATTCCTAAAACACCAGAAAATCTCCGAATTTGTCCTTTCCGCGAATTAAATGAAGTTGAACATGAATTCCACTTGTCCACTTTACAATAATCTACGTTCCAAATTTTTTGCCGATATAAACAAGAGATATCCCAATTTCAATGACTTAGACGAAAATTTAAAAATCACTTTTATCTTTAATAATGTTGACTCTTTTATATGTCCACTTACAGCTGCTTATGTTCATTTATGAATGGATCTAAGACAGTCTATTGTAAAACTAGCTATGGTATATTTGCATTTCCTGAGTTCTGATTGGTTTAGAGGCAATGGTATATTAGCTCATGTAACATTGACCTACAAATATGGTAGGTGTACGCGTAAAAGAATGCATTTTTCGCAATGTTTGTACAATATTTTTTGGGCGTGTTTAATAAAACCATTATTCCACTCGCGCTTGTTGGATATGAGATGATTATAGCCAACTCGGCGCTACGCGCCTCGTTGACTATCTACCATCTCATATCCAACGCGCGCGCTCGTGGAATAATTGTTAATTACTACTGTAATTAATTTTCTATTAGGTAATACCATGTACTTATATGGGAATACTGAAATAAATTGTTGTTGTTGGTCGAGTTGTTGTTGCTGCATTGGAATCGTCAAAATAATGTAAGTCTGTTAACCACCAGAACAAAACGATGAAGTAGTTTCATAGAGATTTTTATGCAAAATTAAACGTTTTCAAAGAGTACGTTTATCGGTACAGCATATCATTAGCATAGAGGAATTAGTCCTAACCTGAGATACTGATTTAAGGGGGGATTCTATCTGAATTTCAATGAAATGTTGGGAGGTTTAGAGATTGTATAAAAGGAAAAAATATAGTTTTGAAACACCCACAGACAGTTCAACCCTACCCAGGAGCAACCAGTTTGGTAGGGGGACTGTTTGGGTGTGCATATTCTAACTTCAAATCTAATTGTTACTTTTTGTTTTTCATTATTTCCTATTTCTCCAAAGCTCTCTCCTCCAAAATATACCCAAAAATCATCCAAACATTTACAAAACATCACAAAACATTTACTAGTAAGATGAATGACGGGTTTTGGCATTCCTTTAAACGCAAATGAGATTTGTGCTTTAAACCCATTTTAAATGATTGAAAAACGGCTTTCAGGTAGAATCCTGCCTTAAATGAATACACCTATTTCAATTACTGGCTGGAGAAGTAATACATCCCTAAAAATCAAGAAAAACAGCGTTAGTTATTATGCTGGTTGTCTATATTGACTGTATATCTTTGTAACACTTAAAAAACATGTTTCCTCGTTGCCCTCCAAAATAAGCTATCGAAGTACTGCTTTGTCTATCGTAAAAGTCTTGTAGGAGTGATATCAGAAAGTGATAAAGATAAGCCAAACTAGGCAGACAATTCTTTTAGAAAATATCTCAAGAATTCTGTGGGTTGTTCTGGGTTGTACCGCCGCCATAGTAAAAACAGAATTGGAGTAGGATTGAAAATCCATTGAAGGAAAGGCCAAAAGCTATGAAAACAGGCATTTTACAAGGTCACGCGTTGTGCCTAACAGGACTGTCATTCGATATGCTACAGATATGTGTTACATTTATGAGTTTCCTGTCAAGGTAATCTGTTACCTGCCGTCTCCTTTTGCGGAACAGACACAACTCATCGTTTCCCGTGTGACGTATGACTGAGAGAATCACATAAATTCGAGAATTCATAGCACGAATTTCTCAAAAACTACGTTTGACACTTGAAAGCAATGGCAGGGATACAAATGGGCTTACTCCGCTTCGTTTTACTAGGGAGCTTGATTAACAGAGCGCTGATGTCTCCCGTAGCAAAACAACACATTGCGGCATTTGACGAGATTGCCAAAGTGAACGAACATTACGGTAAGGCTTTTTCGTTCTCTTATGGTCGTGAAATGTTCGTTTTCTTTCATGTTAAACGCCATGAAAGTCTGCGAATGGTTAAGCGAAACTTTTCCCTCAGCGCTGTAACTCAGAAAGGGTTTGGTTTTTCTGCGCTCCCCCAAGAATTATCGCAATTTGCGCAAGCCTTATTTCATTATTTGATGACCTGGATATATATTTTTAATGTTTTTACCATTTGAACCATATGTAGCATCCCACAGGGATCTGAAATTACTTTTAGTCTCAAATGAATCGACGAACTCAACGATACTACAATGAACCCAGCTCAACTAATATTCCTCAGACACAAAACGGACAAAATGTCCCTTTGTTGAGGGAAAGCATTTTGCATTTGTACAGGCATATCATGTCGATAAATGTTGGTCTCATCATTTCAACCCTTTAAATAATTCAGTAATCGACGTAATAGATCTCGGGACATCTGATTACCGTTCGAATACACTGTGGTTCTAGAAAGAATTCGTTCTTGGCAGACTTTTCGCGTGAAATATTCAGAATCCGTTCACGGCAGAGAAGATTTGCCCAGTCGCTGCACTTTACAGCTGTCAAATCCCTTGCACTTATAAATTGGTTAAGACCAAATCGGCCTGTTAATTTCTTACTTTTCAGCGTGTTACTAATTAAAAAGGAAAACAAATGTTTAACAAGTCAAAATCACAATAACACAGCGAAATCATGGCCAGTAGAAACCCAAACAAGGGCAATTCTCTTGAACTCTCTTGAGAGCGGTTCAGTCTCAGAGAATTCTCTTTGGGATACATATTAAAAGACGTCAAAAAATGTTTGGAGGACTAAGAGAAATTTGCGATCAGTTCTTGTGGAGAATGAAACCTTCAACGCTACCAAATGTTTAAACTGTCATAAGTTGTAACAACATTGTTGTGTCTTGGTTGCATTTCACCAAATATGGTCCATATCACAACTCGTTCAAGATTGCACAGTGTGAGTTGAGACAACACAAATAAATTTCCACAAGGAATTAGAAATTCGATCGTCGTAGCAGCAAAAAGTATTGTAGTTTTTATTCGGTAGTTAGAAACCAAGTGAAAACATTAGTCTAATCTAATTATATAAACTGTTTTTTGATTTCTGTTTGTTTTCACCGCCAGATTGACAAATTCTTGGCTGAGGATGCGACATCGTTCTGAATATTTTACTGTCAATACGAAGAGTTTTTCACCCGGAGGGTGGGGGAGGGGGCTCAATGTTGTGTTTTAAGTTTCGTAGTTCATAACATTTGCGCACAATTTTGTTGAGGGATTTTGTGAGCACAGACCGCGTACAAAATTTTTAGACTGAGCGGTGCTGCGACGCCCTCCCGTAAAACATGATACTGAAACCAATTAGAGAGTAAAGGTTGAGTGAAGAGCTTTTTGAGATTTCGACGCCTTGTCACGGACGGATTATGCTTGATTGTTTCCCTCATAACATCTTATTTTACCCTGGTTCAGTAGTTCTACCATCTAGAATTTTCGCAATTTTCCATATAAAAGACTGTTTCCAGAATTTCGGTACAGTTATGCCACAGAGACTGCGCATTCAAAAGATGTTTCCACCTTAGCACTTCAAGCTATCAAATCTAAGACATACATTATTGAAAAAGAACATTACATATGTCTCGATTTTAAAAAGGTTTTTGTTCCTTTAACTAAGCAATACTATAATTTAATCAATTAATCAGCATCATTCCATCGGTGCTTGAACAGACATTGACGTCATAATGACTTCCGGTCCGCGAGGTGATCTTGCAAAGAAGATTACTCCTTCACAACACGCACAAGTCTTGCTTATTTATTTACAAGCGCTTTGTTTACTTTTAGTATTAAATTTCAGCTGGCTTTCCGCACACGCGAGTAAGCCCTTTAACAGTCATATTTAGCGATTTCTCTGGAGGCCGTTTAGAAGCGGTATTCCCTTTTGTGAGGGAATTAGAACGTCTGCCAATACCTTTAATTGTATTGTTTATTGACGCTTTTAACACTGGTCACAACAGGAAAAGGAAAAGCTTTTTGAAGGCTTCCAAGCCGGAACTACCACTAAACAGTTTAAGTCCAGCGCGCTGAAAGTGTTTAAAAGAGACATCATTTTTATAAGTACTCTGTCTCACGAAAGTTCTCATGCAGATGCAGAAAATTCGAGCAATTACTTGCAACTCGTAGATTTTTTTGTTAGAAATATTTTACTTTTCCCACTGCGTTTGTTAAATATATATATTTTATATATTCAAATTGCAACCACTGCTAAAAATTTTCAGCGGAAATTTAACCCCGCCGAAAACAACTTTTTGTTGATAATTGTGTACAAGTTGTTTTCTGGCCTGAATTTCAACATCTGCATGTGGTCGCGTGTCTGAAGTTCAGACTAGCTGTTTTTTGCTACTCGAAATTTTAAACAAAGCTGAACGAAAGAAAAGTATAATCACGGAATTTGCCTTTACTCGCGGTACACTCTTTCTTTTTTGTAAGAATATATTTTATAAGAATATCGAGGCTGAAATTTGTGAAATTTTAAGAATATTTTAAGAATAAACCCAAGGATGAGATTTTGGAAAGAATATACTTTTGTGTTGAAAATGTTCAAATACAATACAATTTTCTTTCTCTAAACGGAAAAACTAGCCAATAAAACGATAAAAACCTACACTATAGCCATTGATCAATGCAAAGGGCAGGTCGATGAATGGTACTGTAATACATATGTAAGGTATGCAGCACAAGACATGAACTAAACTGTAAATTCATAAGAATATTTTTAGCCTAAAATCGGCAGAAAAATAGGAACATTCAGCCTGGGCCGGAAAAAAACAATATTCTCATTAAAAGAAAAAGAGTGTATAGGTAAGATTGCGGAACAATCCTTAAAAAGTTGCAGCAATTTATTATTAATAGTGTTATCATGTTGTCGGCTTTCATCGAGGAATTTCTCGTCTGATAAACTTTATGAAAACAAACTGCAGTAATGATAACAAAAGCAGAAAATTTCCTCGCGTGACAACAACAATAATTAAATGCCAAATTAACTGCAAGCAAAACTTATTGAGAACTATGTCTGAGAGAACAAGACTTTCCGCTCAGTCTCAGGTTCAGATACAGCAGAGAGAGTAAAATATTCTACACAATAGTCGTGTAGAAAAATGTCCAATTTTTTTCGATCACGCTTTTATTTGATTTCTCAGAATTGCATTGCGCATCCTTGACTACGCGGAATTTTTCGCCAAATTAGCGCGCACATAGACAAAATGGCGACTTTTCTGTACGGCTTGGTCGATTGAATATACGTGCCTTTATCACAAAACATAATCAAATTGCTTCCTGACATTAATAGGAAACATCCGTTTTTGAATTGTAAGCTTTGCTTTCTCTCTATTTTTCTGCTCTCAAAAATAGTTCAAATGAAAGCGTTTCTGAAAGCTGATAATTCTTGTGTACGGGATAAATTGAGGGATTATGGGATATATTTAAGGTCCTCTTGCTCCTAAACGAATACCGGACCACGGGTCTCCACACTTAGTAGGCAACAGCCAGGAAAAATTTCAATGAACATCTATCGTGCGTTCTACAGGCTAACCTCTTGGCCTGATGAGTATCGCGTCTGTCAACAAGAGGCATTTTGAATTTGGAATTATTCACGAACATTAAAACACAAAATGAAAATTCCAACATGGTGTTAACTGGAACGTAATTTCATTTACCTCCAAACATCTGCCACACAAACAAATTTAAAAGTGGATATTGTTCAGTAACTGAATGAAATTAACAACAGCATTTTGTCATTGAATTTTGTCCAGAAATGCTTGGAACTTGACTCGAAAACTTGATCGCATGATAAGACGACATTCAATCTGCCAAAATTCATTTTGCAATCTTGATTAATCGTGTTAACGAGAGAAAAACGGATGCCAGGAATTGATTAAGGATTTTGTTTTTTTCCAATCCTGAAATGTGTATACTTACAATCCCGGATTAAATGAAAACATACATAGTCTTGATACTCGATCAGCATCAAATATTTTTATTGATTACATAAGGACGAACTACGGAAAATGTTCAATAAAATATGGGGGGGCACAAATTTGAAATACTGTGCCCCTCGAGCCTTATTTAAGGCGGGATTCTACCTGAAAGCCGTTTTTCCATCATTTAAAGTGTGTTTAATGCAAATATCTCGTTTGCGTTTCAAGGAATGCCTAAATTCTTCACTCATCTCACCAATGAATGTTTTGTGGTGTTTTGTAAATTTTTAGGTATATTTGGGAGGAGGGAGTTTTTCTTAAAGGAGTAGGAAAATTTGGAGAAATATGAAATAGTGAAGATTTAATGGTGTTGAAAAATTAGAATTTGAAGTTTAAAATTAGAATATGCTCACCCAAACAGTCCCCCTACCAAGCTGGTTGCTCCTGGGTGGGGGTCAACTGTCTGTGGGTGTTTCAAAACTAATTTTCTTCCTTTTATACAATCTCTAAACCTCTCAAAATTTCATTGAAATTCAGGTAGAATCCTCCCTTAAGTCATGACGGAGGGCTGGGCCACCTTTGTAAAATTTGGCACTGACTAGACCCAACGTCGCTTGGAGTTTGGTTTGAAAACTGCTCTGCAGCGCTGTAGGTTTCAACATTATTTTTTAGTCAGGAAACAGCTACGAAGAAGCCATTCGGGAGCCTCGCCCTACGTTAACATTCTATCGAGGGTGAAGAATATGAATGCTTCTAATCTCCTTAGCATCGAGAATCAGACAAGAATCATCCCGCAGGGTGGAATAAAATGCTTTTTCTTTTGCTAATTGTTTTGCAGCAAAGTATCAAGATGGTCGCCGGTGGCAGGTGGATATGAAGTTTCCTCGAAGAAATGTTGGAGTGACAGGTGTTGATGGCTCCGCCCCCATACGAGACAGAACGAGTCTGTGGCCAGGCGGGGTTATACCGTATACCATAGCCTATAGCATCCGTAAGTATTAATTGAGTCCCCCCTGATATGAGATGGTAGATAGCCAACGAGGTGCGTAGCGCCGAGTTGGCTATAACCATCTCATATCCAACAAGCTCGAGTGGAATAATTGTTTTATTAAAAACGCCCCAAAAATATTGTACAAACATTGCAAACATTCTTTTACGCGTACACGTACCTTTTTGGTAGGTCAATGGTATATGAGCTCATAAATACCATTGCCTCTCAACCAATCAAAACTCAGGAAATGCAATATACCATAGCTAGTTTTTAATAAATGAAATTATTCATTTTTGAACTGCGCATGTAGATGAAAGTGAAGAATGATCATCGCAGTGAATTTCCAATTTAAGCAATTGGAAAGAAGAAGCCTGAAAAAATCAGGGCTTGAACGGGATTCGAACCCGTGACCTCCGCGAATACCGGTGCGATGCTTTACCACCTGAGCTATGAAGCCACACATGGGGAGCGAAGTCAATTTGTTGAGTTCATATTTTCCCGTAGAGGGCAATAATGTAAGGTATGCATGAAATAATTCATATTTGAACTGCGGATGCAGATGAAAGTGAAGTCACCTTTATAGTGGAGTATGTTGACTCGTCCCCAGTCGTGTAGTTTGTGATATGTGATCGTTTGGAGCCAGTCATCATAATAAATTAATACACGTAAAACCAAATAAACAAATAAAAGAAGGTTAGCAAAACAGGTTGAGTTCAAAGATGCTGAATCACCTGGAAGGCCACCTCTTCAAAATTTGTTTTGGTTAGAATGCAGAGAGAAAAACTCTGCAAAACTTGACTGAGCCGGTCAAGAGTCAAGACCACAATATCATTTGCTTTGTTTTCGAATTGTTCTCACCTTTTCCTCGTAGATTTTACTTCACTCCTGGCATCCAGCGAAAATCCATCAAAAGCCATCGTAGGGGACACTCCATTGGTCAGCAAAACATCACTATAGTGTACCACTTGTTACATAAATCGAAATATCTGAACAGGAAAGTGCCTAAATTCGATTTCAGCCTTTCCAAATCAACGTACAGCGATGTTTTGATTCCTAAAACGAGTTGTTCTGGCATAAATGGGGGCTTTATGAATCCGGCATTAACCATTCTATAGTTGCTACGTGGCACACAAAAGATTTGAAACGGATAGCTTCCGAAACAAAGCTGATATCCCAATACTTTCTCAGCTCAAGGAGATGTTTAGCGTCCTACGATCAGATGAAAATGAGGGCGAATGAAATTTTCTCCCAGCATGCCTTGCGAATCGTGTCCGACACGGCCTGGTTTGGAGCTATGATGTTGCTGGCTATAGTTTTGGTCCTTCTGCTGTTAGTTGAATTAAGTCGTTTCGTTTGAGGTCCATTCGTTGTTTTTGTTATGTCGTGAATAAGTCATTTGTCGACTGCTGATAGTTATTGAAATCGGTTGAAAGACATTTTGTGTAGCAGCTGCAACTGGCGGGAATACCAAAATCTCGTTTCCTGCGACTGTCTCGTATGCCAAGTTGGAAAAAATATTTGTATAAAGCATCGGAAACGAACATGTTTTTTTAAGCTTCCGGTTGCTATTATTTAGCTATTGGCGACAACCTAACTAACTAGAAACCTTGGCGCCCGGGGCGATAGAACATATACATGACGGGGAGGTCCGACGTATCTTTTTGGGTTGAAAATTTACACGCTCGGTATTTTTTGGGGTCAAGAGTTCTGTCACGTATTTTTTTAGGTCACATCTCCGATCTCATTAGCTTATTGATGCAAAATCATGCATTAGAAAGGTCTGTTTAATTGAATAAATCCGTATTGATGTATTTAAGTCGGCATGTACTAAAATCAGGAACACCGGAACAAACATGGAACACCGGAACACCCCGGAACACCAGAAATTTATTGGCATTTTATGGTATTTCTGGTGTTCCGGTGTTCCGTGTTTTGTGGTGTTCCGGGGTGTTCCGAGTTTTAGTACATGCCATTTAAGTCTTGTATATTTTGGGGTTGGAAATTTTGATGCCAGGTATTTTTGGGTCTAAGATTTCAAGCTCGTGTATTTTTTTTGGGTTTGCAATATGAAGCTCCGTCGGACCCCCATCATGTATAATGCGAGTACCCCCGCTGGGCCTTTGGCCTGGTTCACACCTGCCTCGTCCCCAGTCGCCCGCTCGATAATAGGGACTTTACGAAACCACGACGGCGACGTCAACGAGGACGTCGCCAAACAAAAGATTTAATGAGCAGAACAATAGTCCTGCACGTGCGTTATCCATATTTGTTCATTTCTTAGTCGTCCTCTGCAAAACAACGACGTGGAATGAATAAATTCTACGTGGTGTGGAGAATGTGAACCGCAACGGCGAATTTTTCATGTTTCTCGTTTGAATTATAAATAAGCGCTGAAAAATCCAAGTAGAAATTAGCGCCGATACTGATAATCACACTAAACAAATTCTGATAGTTGCGAGATTCTTACGCAAAATTTAAATGCATTTTTTGTGGACGTTGTCGGTGGCGTCGCCGTCGTGGTTTCGTAAAGTCCCTAGTAAAGCGAGAAGTGAGGACGCAGGGAAATATCCTATCATCCCCTACTCACGCTCCCCGGGCTCATTCCCAGCTCATGCTGATAGCGACCGCGCTCGGGTTTTGTCGGCGTTCGGATTTTATCGCCTGGAAATCCTGGAGGAGGTAGGGTTCACACTAGCGACATATGGCCGAGATAACGACAAAGTCACGCAAATGCAAACAAGACCTCGCACTTTGTTTTATGTCACCAATGTGAACAGCACAATCTAGGAACATAATGACACAAAGCTACATGAACATAACGACATAAGGGAAAGGCTGATCTTTTCTTTATGTCGTTATGTCCCTGTCGTTATGTCGCCAGTGTGAACCAGGCTTAAGCCGTGAGTGCTTTGTATCTGATTTTTGTCTTTCCTTTTCGGTATTTTAGCGCAAAGCAGCAAGACGCGTCAACTGCTAAAGGGTGCGATGGCGGAATGGGAAAAACACACTTGCATTAAATTCGTAGAAAGAGTAAATCAGTCTGATTACGTGGAATTTTATTACGGCGAAGGGTAAGTGCACGTTATTAATTGCATGCTTAGTGGTGTCATGACTGACAAAAAGCTTGGTTGGACGAAACTTGTTTAATATTTTATGTCTTAGTTTGAATCCACGAAGAACATTAAACTCGTTTCCGCTTACCTAGCATTTTTTTGCTGGTAGATCGCCAAGATTTGAGTTCATCTTGTAACTCGGCTTCCCGACAATTACAACACGTTAAGCAGCTCTTTAGTCTTGATTGCTGCAGAGTTTTTTCCCTTTAAAACAAATAAATAAAACTGCAATAAGACCAGAAATCAAACTGGCAGGTCATTGTAGAAGTCAGTTAAGCTAATACATGCAAAAGCCAATGAAAAAATAGGATGTGAAACGTAAGAGGGGCCGAGTCCATTTTACTGTCCACCGTCGCGTTTATGGCAGCGCTGTCACGCCGGAGTATCTCTCAAAACACTCAAGGGCCTAAAGATGATTGGAAACCTACAAATAGTGGTTCGGCTTTGTTAAAAATCACTATGCCTGTGTTCTGAAGCTACAAAAGGAGTGATATCGTTTTGAAACCATCAGGAGCTTTGAGCTTTGAGCCTCTAGCCTGACTTTTTCAAGTTTTAACTTTGGTGGTGGAAAATAGCTAAAAACTAAAGACGATTCTTTCTTTCCATGACAATGTGATAAATATCTTCCATTCTTCCTCTTGACGTTGTAGGCACATTTCCTTCATTTAGCCACAATTGTTGTTCCTTTTTACTACACAGGCCAAAACATCTCCGTGACAGTGGCCCTTTGCGATGAAAGTCCCGTGTCACGATTTGCCTTCTGATGACATGATCTAATCACTTTGGGCGCGTTCCTTTGGGATGATCTAGATCACGATCAGTGATCCGGGATCACTCGGATCATGGTGTATCAAACGCGCCGACGAATCCACTCTGAGCAAGGATTCGCCGGTTCCTTTGATGCACCATGATTCTGAGTGATCTCGGATCACCCCAAAGGAACGCACCCTTTATCATGCGTTAACTCCTCTTTTCGTCTTCCCTTCAGATGCAACTCGGATGTTGG
>OX393561.1:6954409-7014409 GCA_947652115.1 Blastomussa wellsi
TTCAAACTATTATCGGTTAGCGGCCGAGGTTTTTTCCCTATTGCTGTAGTTGTTCCTCAAACAGATGTATATAGAGTTTAATTTTCATTTGAGTGCATTAAAAACCAAACCACGCGCCGTTAAAAACTCGAAGTAAATAATGCAATCCACACGAAGCGCGGAAAAAACGTATGCGAACAAGTCAACTTGGTTTTTCTTCTGATTGGATGACAAAGTGGGGCGATATCTTTTAAGCAATCATGATCTCTAAATTGAGTAAGTAATTAAAAACCAAATTAAATTTGAATTACTTTTCAAAATCAAGTGAAAACTGCTCAAGGCACATAGCTCTTACTTATCTTTTTCTCTGTTTTATGTGCCAGGTGCGAAGTACAGTGCTCCTCATAGACCCTTTTCATAAATGCCTTCCAATTATAAATTCTTTTGTAAGTATTAAAATTAACCTGACTAACCTCGTTTTTGAGTTGAAAATTCAAAAGAATTTTTACTCCCAAACGAGTTTTGTGAGGCTAATTTGAATGCATACAAAAGAATTTTTAATTGGCAGCCATTTAGGAAAAGGGTCTATAAATTAAAAAGGAAGAGAAAATATACTTCTCAAACTCATTAATAATTCATCAAGTTAAAGCAATAAAAATCATAACCGTGAAGGAGGTTTGGATACCTGGTCTTAATTAACATAGATTTTGACGATTTTATTTCTCCGTTTATTCCTTAGTTTTTGTTCCGATTGAGAAGATATATCAAACACTCGAGACAGTGTTTCATCGACTATCCAAACACCTCGAATTTCGTCATAAATGCTCCGTTTTGCGTGATATTTTCAACTCTCTTCTCGGCGTTTGGATATACCGATGAAACACTCTCTCGTGATTGATATATTTCTTCGAACCTAGCTGTCGGGATATTACGATGTTCAATTATTACACATCAAGCTCCATGGTTATATAATTTGCGGTCTGTATGGTAAATTGTGGACCTCGACATCCTGAACAATTCATGTTCTGTAAAAATTTTCTTTCACTTGTTCGCAGACGGCAACTGGACACGATGGTCTCCGTGGAATACTTGCAATCGGAGGTGTGGCGGTGGATTCCAAACTCGGTCTCGCACCTGCACCAATCCTCCGCCGTCCAATGGAGGCGCTTACTGCCAAGGCAAGTCTCTGGAAAAGCGGCCGTGTAACTCGCAAGAGTGTGCTGGTATGTTAACTTAGTTTATTGTTCATTTAATTCCGTAAAGCATATGAAATAAGAAATGATCATCGCAGTGAATTTCCAATTTAAGCAATTAGACTAAAGTGGCCTGATTCAGGATTCAACGGAATCCCGTTGAAGCCCTGATTTTTTCAGGCTTCTTTATTCCAATTGCTTAAATAGGAAATTCACTGAGATGATCATTGCTCACTTTCATTAAATCCATCGTCAATATTCAGTTTCATCGTGTATTCCGATCGATGTCAGCGTCACGGGTAAATTGCGTTGAGGAATATTTGTTTATTTTTATCAAAGGCGCTGATTGAAATTTTTTTACTCACATCATCCGACTGGTTGTTTCTCTCTACTTGTCTTCATTCATTTCGTTTTATTGTAAAATATCCAGACAATTTCACCTGGGTACCCTCAAATATTGCAATTTGGGAAGACTGTTTACCTCCGTTAACTTGTTGGAGTGGAACTATGCCACTATATCAGTTGACAATAAAATAATGACTAGTACAGGTTAATAATAGCTAAAAGTTGTTTTTCACTGGCACAAGCACAAGAATTAGCATAAGCGCGTAAGATAAACCAACACAGGCATTCTTTTCTGTGTTTCTTCACGTGTCATAAGCACAAGCATAACCTTGTGCTTTTGCTTATGACACGTGAGGACAGCGTAAAAGAGCGACTGCGTTGGTGTTTGCTATGAACTTGCGCTAATTCAACCTCGTTCCCAGGGTCTCTCATCTTCCCGCCCTCCCGGAGCGAGAGACCCTGGGAACGAGGTTGGTGCTAATGTTTATGTTAACTGAAAACCAGCCTTAAAATACTCTATGATGTCTTTTCTTGATACTTCATAACGACAGGAATGCTTAAATAAAACCATTAAAAGATTTACAATAAATTATTCTTCTTGAGGTTACGTGATTTAAGTCATTGAAGAATTATAATCTTATGGTCTTATTAATATAGACATCTCCGCTTTCATAGATTTTTATTCTTATTATGATCGTTATCCCCTGAGGGGCATAGATAATTTAACTTTAAAGAAACAGTTTGCACGAATAGACGTTTTTAAATTTAGCTTTTTTAATCGTATCGTGGATATGTGGAACTCTCTGCCATTTCTAACCCGCAGTGCACCAAGTGTTTCAAGTTTTAAAAGGGGGGTTAGGGAATTTTTATCTTCTAGGTTAGTTTAATGTAGTCTTTTTTTTGAGTTTTAAAAGGGGGGTTAGGGAATTTTTATCTTTTAGGTTAGTTTATAATGTAATGTTCGATGAGGTGGTCTGCCTAGCATGGGGACCCAGTCTCTTTTGCAGACCATCCTTATGGCTCATTGTATATGTATTCCTTTAGCCATTAAATTGTAATAAATAAATAAATAAATAAATAAATAAAACTGGTGGATATATTTGAATTTGGCACTTTCTTGCAGAATGGCCCAGCTTCCCTGAAGACTTCAGCTTCGGTCCAACAGTCCGACCGGGCTTCAACGAGATATGTGTACGCATATTCGAGAGACTTGATTACTTTGCTTGGAAAAATTACTTATTTTGCACTCCTGCGGACAAGCGGCAGCTAGAGATGCGCTGGTTTGACAAGGTACCACTCAATCATGACATGCGATGTACAAGAATCTTCGTACCAGATGACACCCGTCGAAGAGGCCTGTGGGATGACAACTTCTTGTGTCTTCAACAAAACTCTGGATTTCCATACAGGTAGGCCGCGCATGCAAAGCGCGAACGATTTTGTAAAGCTGTAACGAGTCTTGCTCGCACCTGGAATTGACGAAGTAGGGGGAATTTACGAAACCTGCTATTGAAATACTGTTGGTTGGTATATCAACCATAGAATTTAAATCAAAAAATTAACGCAGTCCAATCAAAAATTTACATCTCGAAAAAAGCCATAAGATAATTTTGTAGATTCTAACCTAACTCTATGTATGTACATGTATGTTGGTAAGCGATTTTTTGTCTCACAGTTATGGTGTTTCTTCGGTAGGCAAGAACCATCCCAGCAATGCAATCAGAGACTAGTTTCCTTTTGTAGGATTCTTTGTGGGATTCTGTCTGTTGTACAAGTTGTATATCAAACAACGCTTTAGTTTATTTAAGCAAACATTCACACATGTATGAGAACATTTTCCCGACAATGTAACACGTTGATCACTCTTTGTGTCGATAGGTTCGTGTGGTCGTACTCGGGTAGACTTTCAAGCTTACCGTGCATGAGGTGGTTCGCAAAGGGTGGCAAAGATGGCTGGGACCAAACATACTTGTGTGCCCAAAATTCTTCAAGCGTTTCTAGTAAGTCACTGTGGTAAAGAGATAGGTCCGCTATGCGTACAAACATGAACTGCTTTAATAGGGGTGTGCGACAAATGCAGACTGCAGACTGGAAGACTATTTTAAAGTAAATGCCTTATTCTCACCAATACAGTCAACTAATTCTAAGATGGATACGATCGGGACAACACAAACTATTCGTCTTAAAGAGGCGCCTAGTTTGCAGAACAGTATAATGGCTGAAAAACAGCGCGCAGGGATCTACGCCAATTACAGAGGTGTCCATTTTGCAAAGGCGGTCGTTAAGAGAGAAGTTGATTGTATTGTAAATAGTGTGAATATTCGCGCGACGACATATGTGAAATATGAATAATTGAAGATTTAAAACACCTATTGCTTCTGCGCAAACACAACAATATTTTCTTTGCAATCCTAAAACAGGCAATATAGTACTGTCACTTTTGGTCGTAACAGGTTCGTTGATTTAAAGCTTCCGTAACAGTTCGTTCTCAACTAACCACAGCACAGGTAGACCAAGCAATAAATGGTGCGTGGTCGGCCTGGACATCTTGGAACACTTGTGATAAAACCTGTGGGGGTGGTACACAGCACAGGATAAGACGCTGCGACAGTCCCAGGCCACGGAACGGAGGCTTGCCATGCCAGGGGAATGAGCTAGACGAGAGGACGTGTAATGAAATGAAATGCCCTGCCTGTACGTAATGAGATTTTATAATAAGTATTGTATCCCATTCCTTAGCATGAAGTAACTAGGAGTATAACTCCCCCTGGATGGGATGCCAGTCTATCGCAGGGTTGCTCCACCCCCACCCCTCCCCAACATTATTTCTCCATTATTTCTTTGTCTTATACACCTGGGAGATAGAGGCACTTTAAGAGCAAAGTTTCTTGTCCAACGTAGCCCTGGTCTTGCCAAGAACACAACGCAGTGCCCCGGCAAGTGCACGAACTCGGACCGCCCGATCCAAAGCCCATCACACAAATAACCATTAGGCTAGCGCGTCTCTCACAAAGTGAGTGGAGGCAACCGGGATAAGCTCCGGCCAGACTTTACCTACCTAACTATTTTATGCCATTTTCGTCTGGTTTGTGGGAGGGGCCAGTGGTGAAATGGATTGCGCGCTGCACTGAGTGGTTCGAGTTCAATCCCTGGCCAGGGTCAGTGTAATGTGGTCTTGGCTTAATTTGTTCTCACAGTGCACCCAGCAGTATAAATAGGTCATGAAGATTTTGCTGGGAGTAACCCTGCGATGGGCTAGCATCCTATCCGGGGGTACTCCTAGCCGCGATAAGCTCCAGCACGTATAGGTAGCACTGGCCGAATGCAGGCTTAGCAAGTAAGGTGGCCTAATGGTTAATGCGTTGCTATCTGGTCTGAGCGACCGGGTTCGAGCGCTTACTTGGAGTTGTTATTTACGTTACTCTGTCCACCTAGGAGTATGGATGGGTACCAACGAATCGACAAGGAAACTCGACAAGAATCCTGCGGGAATAACTAAGAATGAATAAGCATCGAGCCACGAGACAGTACCTATACTCCTAATCAACCTACCGAAACTGGAACAAAAGCTCTGGCTCATGTTTTTCTCTGCAGTTTTCCGTCACCCAGTAGAAACTTTTCCCACATGAGTTGTGGTGTTTTCGCCGCTTTTAAATGTCTTTATGATATCATAATAATCGTCCCGTTCTATTCACAGCTTGTGGCAGTGCTTTTGAAGCGTCTAGTGGTAGATTTACGTCACCTAACTTCCCGAAACGTTATCCTAACTCAATGGACTGCGAATGGACGATCCGAGTACCTCATGGACAAAGAATTGTTCTTAGATTCTTATTTTTAAATATTGAAGGTGAGTCACATTTCATATACTATCTCATCTTATGCTTACCAACTACCATATCCAGGTCTTCGTTGGAAAAAGACTCATTTAGACTGCATGTACAGGAAGGTATCGTGTTATGGCCTGGTCAGGCGTGCTGGCGATGAGTATATGATAGAAGACCGGTCAGGGCGCTATTTTTTTCTTTCAGTTTTACTTATTTTGTAGTTTATGTGTAGTTATATCAATATTTAAGGGGTAGGGCCTCGCTGTCCGCTCGTTTAGAAGAAGGCGAAGGTTCAAATTCGTTGTAAAGTGCGCCATTTTGAACCGCTATCTTGTAATTTTGTGTGTGAAGCCCGGCGTGTGACCATTCATATTGAAAATGTTGAGCACCAGTTGGCCATGCAAGTGGATCTAACTGTCACGCCCCTGTGAAATCCTAGTGTGTGACCATTCAAATGAAAGCTTTAAACAAACTAAGGGCAACTTTGGGAGGAGCGCCTTGCCCGCTCACTCACCCACCCGGTCGTGCACCTCTTGCTTATTATTTTGTGAAAGGAGTTTCTAAAGCACGTGAACAGACCCTGGTGTTTGGCCCTTAAAATCAAAGCTATCGAGTAGCAGGTTAGCGTAATTTGTAGTATAAATATAGAGATTTTAATTTCGATCTTGACATGTGCCTTTATCTCGCAGGCTCCGCTCCACTGTGTAACTATGACTTCGTGGCGGTGTATGACGGTCTAAGCGACTCGTCTCGTCGTATCGGCAAGTTCTGTGGCGCTTCTATCCCACCTGTTCTTCAATCTAGCTCAAACGCTCTGCTTATTAAGTTCCACTCCAATAGAGGAAGAGGTTATTATGGCTTCAATGCCAGATGGGACTCGCGCGCCGTGACGGTCAAACCAACTGTTCGTTCAACAGGTGAGGTTAAAAAGAAACGGCACTTAAGGTTGCAATCAGGTGGACTCCTACGTTTAGCTTTAGTCGTTGAATTTTACTAAAATCTGTTCTTAACCTTTATTGGGCCCGCCTAACTAAGGTTTGAAAGCTACAATTTAGACAACGAACTTAGCGATTAATCAAGAAATCGAAACAAAAGAAGAAATAACGAAATTCCTAACCAAATTGCTAAATCCATTATAAAGTAAGCCAAGCTGCGCTCAGTGAAAAGTAATTTTGAAAAGTAACGACGTGATTGCCTCTTTGTCTTATTAAGTTACAGAGAGATCATGTTCAGTGAAATGCTCAGTGCAATCCTGATTGTCTGACTGACTGAATGGTCGCCGGACTGACTGACTAGCCGATTGACTGACTGACTGACTGATTGACTAGCTGACCGAAACAACGACCGGCCGGCCGACCGACTTACTGACAGACAGACAGACAGTCTCGGACTGCACCTGTATGTCTAATCACTGAAGGGAGCAAACAACGAACGCGTAAATGAACTGATCTGTGCACAGATAGAGAGTTTGTATGGATTTAGAATTGAAAATATCTCCTTTTCCTTTGAAAAGCTGCGATAAAGTTTAAAATCTCACCTGGAGTCCGTTTTTGGCCTTTGTTGAGCTTTGGAAAGCCATTCGCGCGATTTTCATTTCAACGGTCTACGATAGACTCTCTTCAGTTTAGACAGTCTCTCTTTTAGTATTTAAATAGACCGTTCTTCGACATTCATGCCGAATAAAATAAAAATCTGCGTAAGACAAACTTTAAGCAAAATAAAAAAATGTGATTTTTTGCCTATTCTAAAAAAATAGTTTAAAATCTGTCTTACAGATTTTTTTATTTTATTTTATTTAATCAGACCCAGTTTCTAATTTCTGAAATTTGAGGTGGGGTCGAAAGAGTAGATTGTGAGAAAAACGCCGTTGAAATTACCGGTTCCCAGTCCCTTCTTAGGCACTCGGTCGCTCATTTTGGCTGTAAAGCAACATTTTGTTGTTCAAATGTCGCATATGATGGCTGTACGCTAACAAATAGTGATACGAGAAAGATAAAACACTTCAGAATATTTCACAAAAGTGTTAGAAGTTGGGCTCATTTGACGTGACCATACACTTGCCTAACAGAGCTTATTTTTCCAGAGTGCGGACGCCAGATTACTGAACCGAACGGAACATTATCCAGTCCGGGGTATCCAGGCAATTATCCTGCCAATGCGGACTGTATCTGGGTGATAACTGCTCCACGCGATCACTACATTGAACTGACGTTTAAAAGATTTGACATATATAAGATTGGCAGAGGATGTCGTTACGATTACGTTGAAATACGCGATGGTAACTCCAGAGATTCGCCATCTTTAGGAAGACACTGTGGAAGAACAGGTAAAAAATTGAATAACGTTACTTTCCTGTGGGCTCATTTTTGGAAAGAGTTTATATGCGGGTGGGCATTTTCTTTGCATGGAAATTTGTGTTTAGAAAACCTGTTTGTGTAGGAAGGATGCTGTCTCTTAAACTGTTTGGTGCATACAAGGACTCCACATAGTAAAACTCTTATTACGATATGAAAGCCAAAACAAGTCCTACAGTTCTCAAACAAACATTACGAGTTTGTAAAATAAAAAAACAAGCCTTACAACAGGGATTTTATGTTGGAAAAAGTTATAAGACCTGTAAGTAATATTTCAAACACTCCAGACAGTGTTTCATCACATTTCCAAACACTGAGAAGAGAGTTGAAAATACGACGCGCAGCGGAGTATTTTTGACGCACTTCGAGGTGTTTGGAAATGTGATGAAACACTGCCTCGAGTGTTTGATATATCTTCTTATTCCAAACTAAAACTACGGAGAAAACGAAGAAATAAAATCGTAGAAATCTATGCTAATTAAGATCACATTTCCAAACCACGGTTACGGTTCTGATTCCCTTTGTTTTAACGTGATGATTTATCAATGAGTTTGAGAAATATGTATGAACAACGTTTGGATACAGGAGACCACGCAACGAAGAACAAAGGATTAAACTGTTTCGCTTGTTTATTGGCAGATCTCTTGATCAAGAAATGCTTGTTACAGACGTCACTCTAAGTGCATATAAAACCAAATTGATTGCAATATAATTTGGTTTTATCAACTGGGTTGATAATGTCAATTGGCCACCGTAAAGAGATTCAAGTGCTGACGTTTCGAGCGTTAGCCCTTCGTCGGAGCGAATCGACGAAGGGCTAACGCTCGAAACGTCAGCACTTGAATCTCTTTACGGTGGCCAATTGACATTATCAACCCAGTTGATAAAACCAAATTATATTGTTATACTTCCCACCGACGCAGCACCACAGTTTCTTTAGAAACTTACCCCCCTCTATTCAAATTGATTGCAGGCTGGCAATCAATCGGCAAAACTAAAGAGCAAAAGTTATTGGCCAATAAATTTTGCTCTTTTGCCGTAGTGCCAGCCTTGCAACTAATTTGGTTTATGTCCTAGGTCATAGGCTATTTTTCGTAAGAATTTTTGCGTCTGAATGTAAGTGTTACCTTTCGGGGGGGGGGGGGAGGGTGGAGGAGGCTTATTTTTACAGCGATTATTTTAGTGGAAGAGGGGCATAATTTTATGTAATAAGAACCATTGAAATGGAGGTTTTGTTCCTTCTGTGTGGCTTTTTCACAAGCTGATCAGATTTTCCATTTTCAGTTGATGAAAGGTTCCAAACCGTTTCCAATCACGCTCGAATCCGTCTGCACACGGACGGCTCTCTGGAGAGGCGGGGATTTGTGCTGACGTGGAGGAGTGTGCCACGCGTCACTGCTACACAGGAGCCGCCCACCAAATGTTAGTAGCAATTTGAATTTTTAAGTTTAATTGACGGTAGTTTTTCATCGTATGTCCTGTTATTTTTAATGAATTTCGCTATCACATTGTCAAAACAGCTGTGGATAAAACGAGGTGATATCCGCAGACTGCTTTGACAATGTGATGGCGAAATTCATTAAACATAACAGGACATTTTTTCAGCGAAAACGATTTCGACATTTATAGCATCACAATTTGCTAGTCCTCGGAATTTGCTAAACTAGGTACGTACGACAACCTGTCAGTTTTTTATGATCTGTTGAAACATTAGTCTCCTTCGCTGCTGTCAAATCACGTTTGTCAAAATATGGAAAAGGTAGAAAATGTTTCTTCGTTGTCAAAAAAACGAAGCTCTTTAAAGCCATTGTAGAAGCGTGGGTAGAGCCAATGTTCGACTCTTTTCACCCTTCCAACCTCGTTCCCAGGGTCTCTGGTGAGAGACCCTGGGAATGAGGCTGGCACCCTTCCACAAAGAGGCCGGCGAATTAAAGAACGTTGTTATGCAGTCATTACTTAGGCAACTGACATTCTTGCCCATTGTCTGTAGCCGTGTGTCCCCGTGGGTGGGTGTCTCACGTGATGGAAGATACGGACACAGTGTACTGCTACCTGGTGAGAATGAACACACACACTTGGTACTTGGCACGAGAAGACTGCTTAAATTCCGACTCTGATTTGCTGAGTATCACTAGCGCCCAAGAACAAGAGTTTGTCACCAAGCATCTGCTGGCCGAGTCCTTCATGTGGATTGGGTACAATGATTTAGAAAGAGAGGGAAAATGGGCCTGGAGCGACAGGTACTGTCAGGTCTTATTGGACTAATCTCTAGAGCGTTTCAACTCACTTGACCAGCTGCCATATGGTTTACGAAATGATTTTCTAAAACTCATTAATAATTCATCACGTTAAAACAAAGGAAATCATAACCGTAACCGTGGTTTGGAAATGTGATCTTAATTAGTATAGATTTTTACGATTTTACGATTTTATTTCTTCTTTTTCTCCGTAGTTTTAGTTTCGATTGAGAAGATATATCAAACGCTCGAGACAGTGTTTCATCACATTCCAAACACCTCGAAGTTCGTCAACAATACTCCGCTCCTCGTCGTATTTTCAACTCTCTTCTCGTACTGTATCGAGGGTTTGATATATTACTCGTTCACCAATAAGGTCGCCGTTTGTTTGTTTTGGAACAAGCACATGGCTGTCGTTGCGGTCATTTCCGAGTTGCTTTTCGCCTCAGTTTCAAAACGAGTCCTCGTGCGCAACCTATTTAATGAAAAGGATTTTGATTTGCACGAAACTAGACGAGCTGGTGAAACATCCAGGAAAACTCATGCAAAAGATGACCCGTTTCTAGTTCGAGGGACGTCAGCAATTCGAGCCAAAAAATTCCATAATGTATAGCCGTAATCCCGGAAAGCTCTAGCTCAAAACGTTTATGCATTGATGCAATTATTTCTAGTCAACGGATTTTCACAGAAAATGTGAAACTTAGTGTTGAACATCGAATTTGTTGTTGGCGCGAAGGATTTATTTTGGACACAGGTAGGAGTTCCCACCTCGAAACCGATTGGTTCATAGACAATAGAGTTGAGTGAGACACGAAGAAGCTTGCACATGCACCGAACCGTGAAACTGCCTTTAAATTAAGGGTCTCCCCTACCCCTCCCTTAGAATCTGAAAAGGCGAACGCTCGTGCGGTCACGTGACTACCAAATTTTCTCGGCTTGATGGGCTTTCTAAAATTTCTTACCCATGGTATTCCACTGGCGCTTTTAGCTCGCTGGAACTCCAATACTAAGGAAGTAATTAGATTTTGACACATGATACAAAGGGAATGTAATTTCCCTTTAACAGTTAGTTCTTTACCTTGAACCTATGTTCAATGCTAGTAGTGTGGCAAAGGTGGTTCTTAATTTAAACGTAGTTTAAGGAAAATCTGACGGTTGTAAACAATTTTTTGAAGCTAACAAGAAAAACAACTCAATTTCTTCTCCGTAGAACTCATCAAAATTATAAGAACTGGGCGACAGGCGACCCTAATAACGGAGGCACATACAGAAAAAAGGACGAAGACTGTGCTGTGCTAAAATCAGATGGAAAATGGAATGATTATCCTTGTAACACGCTCTTCAAGTACATCTGCAAGGCCAGAGCAAGTAAGTTCAACTTCACCTAAATGCAAAATGCTATTCGGCTTTGTTGGTTTGTTGCTCCCGTTGGGATCCGATTCCGATCCAAAAGTATTCCCGTTAGCACTCGTCAAATATCTCAACTTTCACACCACCCCTCGAATACACCATTTCTGACATCATTAGATGTACATTAGAACCAAATTATATCAATTTTTATATATAACAAAATCAATGCGCGCGCTCTGATTGGTCAATCAGGTATGGTTTATTGTGCCGGTAAACCCATGGAAAAATCGCGCGTCTTCTGAATTATTATATAAAAGCAATAGATCACACTTTCTATGGGTTTATAGGGGTAATAATCCACGCGGGATGTTTGGGAGAACACTCGAAAAGTTTGTAAATCACTCGCCTGCGGCTTGTGATTTACAAACTTTTCTCGTGTTCTCCCAAACATCCCGCGTGGGTTATTACCCCTATAAACCCATGGAAAGTGTGGTCTATTGCTTAAATAAATTACGGCCAGCCGAGGTACTCCGCGCGCTTTCATTGGTTGATAGGTGTGTTTAGATGAGAGTATGTAAACACGGTCGTGACGTTTTAGTTTCGTGCGTATTTTTAAGAAATATTTTATAAAAGCAAAAGAGGACATTTTCCATGTTTACATATACCCTGTCCATCTAAACACTCGGGGGGTTGTGAGAATTCTCGAAAGTTATGCAAACCCGAGACGAGAGAAAGTTGCAGCCTTATGCGCCTCATGGCGCGGAGAAAACTAATTATTCTGCCCAATCGATGAACCGTGTGTTCTTGCATGACAGTTGTTGTATCAGCCATACTTTCATTTCAATTTACACCAGAGCCCAAAAAAGTCGGGAAATCATTTCGGATTTAAACTGAAATGAAATTGTGACTCATTTGCAAAAACCGCCGTGTAAGAACACACGAAAATGACTCTAATGTTGATTTTTCATAAAACTTAGATGACCGAAATAAAACTTGGCAAACCAATTCGCGCCGTTGGCATCTCCCATTCGGCCGTTGTAAGCAAAACTCGCACCGACGAAATGGACCCTAAACTTCATCACTACGTACTGCGATGCAAATAATTAATTAATTTTTTATTATTGTCATTTTACAGGTCGTCTTTCTGTTGAAGGGTTGCACACCTCGAGGGCAGATAAAGGATAGAATTTCGACAAAAGTATATTTAAGCAATAGAGCACACCTTTATGGTTTCTCGCTTCAAAAAAACACACAAAATACAGAATTACAAGAAAATTTTGGAAATGGCGAGCCGTAGGTGAAAGATTTATAAGTTGTTCAAGGGTCCCTGCAGCAAAGCAAGTGGTTTATTGATCCGAAAACCATAAAGAATGTGGGTCGTATTGTTTTAATTTGGAATACCTTGTGGTAAATCGAACAAATAGTCAACAGCAACTATGGACTGATCGGGGTAGCGCAGGATGTGCAGATGTTGTATTATATCATTCTAACCTGCAAAAAAATATTGTTAGAATGCTGGTTGAGCTTAAGTCAAATATATCTTAACAGTCAGTTGTACTAAGATCACCTGTAAGTTCTCTTTATCTTTTGGCGAGGAATAACTGTGGGGAACTATTGAGAATATAAGACCTGGCCATGCGAGATCTTTTAATGAATGCGTAATGAGAAAAATATAAAATACGACGAAATTACAAGCAGACGTTTGGTGCTGATTATATGACCTATTTTATAAAACTATTTGTCTTTAAAGAAAGTTTTGTAACTAGAGTGTGTTGTGCTAGCTTGTCCGAATAAGGAGAAGGAAAATAAATATTTATCTGGCGTATTTTAAAAATAGTCTTTTTTCTTTGACAAACCGGTTACTTAGGTAGCGTTCTTTTTAAGGTGGCAGTTTTTGACACCTGTGTCGCATTTGCCTTTTTTTCTAAAACCGTTGAACTCTGGGTCCCCAAACTTGGCAGGGCATAAAGAATAAGCATGACGTGTGCGCTGTTTTCATGGTAACGTGACTGGCTATATTTGCGGAAAATTCAGTCGTTATATTTTAGCTATCCTTCTTTAAAAGATAACACGATTATTTACAATTCCCACTGTTAAATATCAGATTTTTCCAGCAACCTGCTCTCTTGCTTCCTGCAGTATTTCCCTGCCAAATTTCGTGAAATTCTAACGAGTGGTTCTCAAACAATACGTGTATTTCTGAGCGACTGATTCAAACTGTATTGGGCCATCTTCATTAAGAAACCCATTCTCGGATCTATTAAATCCAGATTGTTAGAATCTTCCTGTTAACTGAAGCAATAAACTAAAAGAAAGATTAATAAACAAAGACAAGGTGGCTGGGAATCAAGAGGCCTGTTTGTTGTTTGCAGAGCAGATTGACCGTGTAATCTTGAGCAAGTTCGGTCAAATGTAATGAAAATCTGAAACCAGCTTCAGATGCCAATCTGAACGATCTATTCTGAATGTTGGACTATCCGGGTTGCAGTCTAAGCTTTGGTTATCCATAAAGAGACACACTCATTTGGGGATTTAAACTTCGCTGGGCGCTAATTTTAGCATAACTTCAACATACCATTATCAAACTTGGCAGATGGATAGAGGGCAAAAGTCCAAATTTTTTGACAAAAAATTGACCGAAAAATCCAAATGATTACGTCATAATCGATGACGTCACACCATACTCTTAATTTAAAGTTTGGAAATTCCAACATTTTTAACGCATTCAAAAGAGGGCAATGAGAGAACTGAAAACTGAAAACCGTCTTTTAATATCTCAAATATTAAAGGAGATATGACAATTTGAACTTCATGAATATTTATTCCAGTAAAGCACTGATCCCCCCTGAGATAAAACTTTCAAAATGAACCTTCGTTTTCGTGTTTGCAACTCCACTTATATTGCAGGCTGATTGCTTCTGATGGGAAGAACGGGTATAGCTTAAAAAGTCCAAATTAAAGCTTTTCATGAGTTTATAAGCTACCAATTCAAAAACTATTGTGTGACGTCACAAAAAGTGACGTCATCAATCATTTAAGAGGCTAAATTATCGTTCTAAAGGCGAAAACAAACAATCTAAAACGATACGATTGTTAGGTACAGCCAGATCTTCATTTTATCAAATTCGTAGCATTTTTCAATGAAAACTGAAGAAAGTAAACCAAGAGGGTTAAATTTAAGGAAAAAGTATAGTTCCGGGGGGACGCCGAAATCTCTTTAAGTTGTTATAACTCAAAAAATATTTGTGATATCGAGACACAGTTTTCAGTACATTGTTCCCCTAGTCGGGCTCTATCATTTGATGTAGTTTGAAACTATAAACTTCATATATCACGTGTTTTTGACGTCATTAGTTATGACGTCATAATTTGACATTTTGTCAGTGCAAGGATATGAGCAAAGTTTGGCGAGAAACGAAGCAAAATTTGTGCACTTAAACCTGTTTAGCGCTGGGAATGAGTTAAATCCCCAGTGTGGGAACGGGAAATCTAATTGATGATCACAAAATCAGAATAAAGTATAGCACAGTTCTCGATTCTGGTGGGTTCTTTATTACTTCGCTCTCCAAAAGACAGATTCGGTTGACGTGTTTACACCTAATTCAGGTCACGTAATACGACATTTGGGAGGTTACTATAAGCCATTTGTTAAACGAACAGAGGCCTGGATACGGATGCCTAAAATCGCTTGGGTTCGAGTGGGTTGAAAAGTGAATCCTACCACACGAAAGAGCATCCAAGCCTTAGTAAGATTGTGAAATCTGAGTGTGATTGGAATAACGAGAATTCAATGGTGGGTCTTCAAAATCCCTTAAACAAGAGAGTTTAGTATGGAATGGAGGGACGCCTGTCCCTCCAACCATTCAAAGGTCTCAAAATATCAGATTTTCAAAAGTGTATTACGTCAATAACACTCACATTTAATAAAAGTACTAACTTTTGAATGCTCTTTCTGGTGACCGACTTGAAAGCCCATGGAATTCAAAGTTAACAGACAGGCAAAATAGACCAAAATAACCGCAGCAAGTTCATATCCTTGGAATACACTAGTATATCACAATTTGGTGTGAACTGGGTGGCCGGCAGTAGGAATGGAAACGCGTTAGATGCACCCGTCTGTCAAAACAGAAGTTTGTACCTGGCCATTCGCGCCTAAATTACAAGCACATACATGGGTTCTTTTTTGCTTTTGCAAAACTCACGGACTATGACACTTATTCACTCAGAACACTGCCTCGAAATGTGCTCGCCTTGCTCTTCATTTCTGGGATTTCGTTTACCTCCGTTTCAAAACGAGTCCGATTCACAACCTTTCATATGGAAGTGCGTTTTACTTGCAAGCCATTGTCTTTCAAATCAAAATCATTTGAAAGGTTGTGAACCAGAATCGCTTTGAAAGACAGGTTAAAGGAGCTCTGTCACGGATCACACATTTTGAAAAGTTTAGCCTTAACTTTCCAAATTTGTCAATTACAATCCTTCTCAATCTTCCTCAATCCTCATTCCAAACCCCAAGGTTACCTTTCTTGCTTCTTCCCACTTTCTGTTACATCTTTGGTGTCTTTTTACCTTGGTAAACTATTATTTTAGGGTTTCCTTTGATTTGAAGGTAATTTTATACATACCAAAGATGACTTCATTCATTTCCTAAGCTACTTTAAAAGCAACACGGAAAACGCCTATTAGTATGGGATTAATTTGAACAGATCGTACTTTTTAGTAATTTCCACGAGAAAAAGACCGATCCACTAACGAGTAGAGTTAGGGTGACACTGTCACGGTTGGCGGTCATTGCTGAAATATGATCTTGCATCAATGAAAACCCACAAACCGTTTTTGGCCGCCTATCACTTGGCAAGGATGGAAGTGGATTGAAATTTGAAAAACTAGCCAGTTTGTTTTCAAATTCTAGAGCCATTCCTCGAAAATTTCACCAGAAATTCATTATGGTTTGCTCTCTGAGCCACAATTCATTTGATATCTTCCTCTTAGTCCATCAGGAGCATTTTGAGCACGAGTTAAGGTACCAGGTGATGATTTTAACAACGAATGAAGCTGAAAACAGCAAAACCCCTATGACAATGCTTCTTTAATCCCTTTTAATGAAGCGAGCTAATGCTTAAGGTGGCTCCCGACAGTTGTCTAAGTTGAGACTTTTGTAATTGAAACGACTGCTTAAAATTCTTACTAAAATGCAAATAATAATTTCTTCAAACCTATTCTTTGTCATTACTCTTTTAATAACCTGATTTCCAAAAAAACTTATCGTTCGACCAACATTAAGCGTAATTTGTAATTAAAATCCCCTTAAAAATCTTGGCCCAGTTGCTCCAAGGTGATAAGCACCAACCCAGGGTTAAACTGCAATCCGGATTTTTTTTCTTTTGATCAAAAGCATTTTCTTTGATAATTATCCTTTTTAGAACATCCAATCATAACTTATTATTTGCTCTTTTAAGAGCGTGTCAATGAGAGAATCGGGGAGGGGGTGATATAGCTCAAATCACCAATTTTCGTTCAAACTTGGCACAAATGTTGGGTATGATGAGTTAACAATTTTGACAAAACATCAGTTTGACAGGGTTTATTCCATCCAAGATATGGGACCCCCTGCAAAAATTGGCCATTTTCTCTAATTTATGCATATTTAATTAGCTGACTTTGATTAACCAGTACTGCAAGAAAAATAGACTTCTGAAAATAAAATTCACTGGATCATAATCTATGATTACTGGAATCAAGTACAATAATTGATTTAATCCGCCTGATTTGACCTCTTCTCTTCACTCGGTCTGAGGCACTGGTGATGCACACCAGTTAAATCACTCTCCCTAAGTTCGTCGAGCGGAGCAAATAATTAAGCCAGAGGGGATAATATCTGCAAGAGGTTTACCGCGTCCTGTCACCAGAGTTTTCACGCAATTTATTTACTTCCTTTTCTTTTCGCGTTCCTCTCTCCCAAGCTTGGAAAGGTAAAGAGGGTTTCCCATAGTCTATACTAATATTTTCTCCATTTCGTTTCATTCTCACTTATTTCCGTGGGTGGGCATCCTGATTATGATTTGTCGTAATGGATCAATATCATTACCATGCACTGTTTAAACAGAAATCAACACCACTGTACATCAGTTTTTACCTCGTGATGTCAAAAGTCTGGCTACGGCCCTACAGAGACGTGCGGCTGGATAGGGTATGGTTTCTGACGCCTCAGTCCTCAACAGGTATAATTTCATACGAGTCTGGAGCCATCCTGGACGGGGTATAAGCAATCCGAAATCATAAACGTTCAGCAGTAATCTTGGTTTTCACGTGACGTCATAAAATTTTAAAAACAAAATTCGCTGGGCCAGCTTAATTTTTAGTCACCACGTGAAAGAAATCCGAAAAATATATCTATTCACAAGTTTCCAGCTAGATAGTGTCCTTTGTGTTTGAAATACAGCATGTTGAACTTTACTTTCGAGATTTCCGCCGTTCGTGACATGACGATGGCGCTATTACAAAGCTGTCGGAGGCTGCCGTGCTCTGAGAAATGGTCTTTTCTCAAAATTTTTGCAATTTAAACAGTTCAAGTAATAGGAAAGATGTTTATGTGTATATATACTAGATCGTGAGGAAAGAGCAACCGCTTTTATAGCAAAAGTGAGTGCCAAATGTTCTCTTTGATTTCCGGCCGCCATGTTGGTGGACATCAAGCTGGGCATGTTGTTTATCTATTCATATTTTATAACATTTGAATTTATCAGCTTTTTTCATTGTATGGTTTCGAGTTTATTTTTTGATGGTCTCACTGTGAAAACCAGCTATTTATTTAGCCCGGCATCAGTCAACATTAGATCAGTTTGATGACTAGATATAGGAGATGCGATCCGCTAAAAACGACTCAGTGACAGGCTATCCCCCTCCCTCATACCCAAACTGGAGTCACGTATCCCCCTCCCCCGAACAAGGATCGATGCTTGTCCGTTCCAGAGTTGAAGCCTCTCCCCAGTAATAAATTCACCGGTACCAATAAGCCATCTACCTAACCTGTGATCAGGCGTTCTTACATAAGAACGCCTAATTGCAGGTTACTTCTGTCTCTGTTTCAAAACAAGTCTTGGTCCACAACCTTTCATATGGAAATGAGTTTGATTTTCAAGACAAAAGACATGCGAGTAAAATTCATTACCACATGAAAGGTTGAGCACCAAGACTCGTCTTGAAACAGAGAAAACAGTATCTTTATATGACGGCCAGGCACTACAAGAGCTGTGTCTTACCCAAGAGCGCAATGCAGTGCCCTGGCCAGGGCTGGAACCAGGGCCACCCCATCCGGAGTTCAGTGCGCTAACCATTAGACCACCATCACCATGCCTCCCTGTGTGTTTAGCTAAATGTCATTAGTAAAATCCAACTAGTGGTCTATTATCAATGCTGCGTTCTGATTGGTTGAGCTACTACCAGGCTATATGTTATAACCCACTAGTAGCGAAAGCGCCGGCTTTGAAAACCAAAACAATGGCGGCTGAATTGCGTTTTTGCTGAAGTTTCGGACGAGTTTTTTGAGTTCATTGTTAGATAATTCTATACTTTCTAGTTGTATTTTACTAAAACAATTATTCCTCTCGCCCTCATGGCCTCTGAGTCAATAGCCCATTCGGCCTTCGGCCTCATGGGCTATTGACTCAGAGCCCAATCGGGCTCGAGGAATAATTGTTAATTAGACCATATTCGTATTCCCGGGCGAACAGTGGCCGATTCGTCCTACGAGACTTGCGCGCAGGGAATCATGGTAGTTGCATTCAACTTCGGGCGCCAAGTCTCGAGGATATCGCGCTCATGTCTCATTGCGGCTACGCCGCCAAAACCGCAAAAGCACTCCACCGCCAAAAAAAGCACACGGAAACGAAATCCCGCCAGCTGCGCAGGCTGAAGTTAGGCTCTGCAGTATTCTGCTCAGATGTCTCCCTTTTTCTATTCAAACAAAATGTGCTATTTCAAATTCAAACAGGAATATTCCAACAATTGTCAGTATGTATTAACCACTGCACAGATGACACCAAAGGAATTTAAGCAGAGAATATATTAATATTTTCATAGGAAATATCATTTACATTATAAATAGATATACAAAAGCAGAAAATTCTTTATATTCACGTATATAACTGCTCCAGCAGATCGAGATTATCTTCACAAAAGACTGGAATAATAACTGGGGCCAAATACTTTGTGCTTCAAGACTGCATACTGCAAAGCTGTGAAAATTTGCAATCTAAAATGGTACCAGGCAGCTTAACATCTTTTTTCGTCATTTTATCTTTTAAATAAAACACCGTTTTAATAGAATATTTTACTCTTCAGTTTGTTCACAAGCTGTGTCAATATAATGCAGATCCTTGAACAGGGTCGTGAATGAACCCCAACATTCCAGTAATTAGCCTGGAAATTTGGTGACGCTTTTTGCTGCCTTGAAAGAGGAGTGAAAAAAGTTTATGTACACAATAGAACGTGAATATATCAAATAGCAAAACAGTGGGAAAGGAGAGTACAATTGGCGAAAAAGGATACAACCATTCTTAGAAAGCACAGGAAGAACGCACTAACAATGACCGAAGTTGAAGGCTGCTACGAGTGCTAAATGCTCATACAAGTAACTTTAAAAGTACGATAATTCTCAATTGCTGATTGACTAGCTCCAGAATATATCCTACACTCCTCCTTTTCGGAATTTCCAGTTTGTTTCCCACTTTGTTTCAATGTTTACAAGACACCCGTTCCTCTTGGATTTTCAATGGTCCTTCGCAGCCAGGATATGGATATTAAGGAGGGTCCAGGATTGCAACCTTTTAGTTCTCAATTTGGTAAATTATACATGAAGCTAGCATATATCAATGAAATTTCTTGCAGATCTCTTAGAGAGTTAAAAGAAGCCTGGAAGCTTCAGCCAGAAATCAGTCTGTTGATTTGTTGATAATTAGTAATAAAGAAAAGAACTGAACTATGTTTTATCAAAGTATTAATAATAACTTGCTCTATCACCAACAAATGTTTGATGAGGTAAGATAAACACCATATAAATTATACATTGAAAATCCCAATTTCAAAAACCTACAAGAGGAACAAAATCAGGAATTGGGGGGAAAATTGCAATTGCCTTTGTCTGAGGTTCAAATTATCGGGAAGTTGGAGGGTTAGAAAAATTCGGATAGCACTGCAATGTACTGGATGCAAACACCTTAGCAGCCAATCTACCAGGGAATAGACCTTTATATCAATAAGAAAGGCAAGTGCTTTAAAACAGAGACAGCAGATTCTAAAAGCAATCTAGAGGAATGCTTATAAGGGATTTTTTTTTACAAAACCCAATATCGACAAATTTGTTGCCATTTGACTGAAGCACTGATAATACAACATTACAATAAATCTGTTTCATTTAAACACTCAAAATCTAAGAACCCATATTGCTGGGGTACAGTTGAGACAACGACATTGGTCAATGAGAAATCAAATACAGTACTTGCCTTATCAAACCCACCCAAGTATATTAGATGTTGATTGGTAAAAACCAGTCTTTGCCAGGTGGCAACAGTATCAGTAACAATTACATGTATTACCAGAAACTGCCAAAACTTAGGACTTACAAAACATACGCCCTGATAATGTCTATAAAAAGGCGAACTGTTGTAGCCAGAAAAAGCCAGCTTGTAGTGAATGTATGATAATTTTATACCAGTGGAAATCACCAAAATACTATAACCCTACACACACAGTCCACTCCACACAAAATTTGCATTCAAAATCAGCTGAGAGGTGCAACTATGACAACACCTGTGATTGGAGGTTGATAACCAATAAAAATATGGGAACTGTCACAGCATTGATACTGTCCTTGTACTATACCCAACAGAAAACCCTTTTGTCTCATTTTCCCCCAAAAATTGAGCTTCAAATTGAGGGTGTGGCTTATCAAATTGTGCATTTTCAGCATGGACATTTACGGTAATTTTTAAACCTTTGGTAGTTAACTTATCTCATCAAACCTCAAAAGGTGATAAAATCAATTTAAAGGAATTAGGCTCCATACATAATATCCAGGTGATAGGTTACACTCAAAAAGCAGTCACCCAAATAATTTATCCACTTTTAAAGTGTTCCCTCAACATCCAAAACTTCATCTAGTTCTGAAGCCATTGAATTGAGCAAAGCTAACGTAGCAGTTACATCCTCCTTTTCAGACTCTGTAGCCATTTGCACATCAACAGGCAACTCTGCAGACAACTTGTGATTTTCCCCAGGCTCCTCTTTGAGCTGAGAATCCTGTCCTTTATAAAGCCCTTGTGAAGAAAAGTTAGACACATGGTTGTTGACAGAATTTGAAGTTGAAGTTGAAGTTGAAGAGTGTGTTCTTGTTGAAAGTGGTGACACCGAGGAAGTAATTTCAGACTTGGATGACAAGGAGTTTCTTGAGGGTGGTGAAATATTTATGTTTAATAAGGAAGAAATTTTGGAAGAAGCTTCTGACACAGTATTTTTCATACTACTGACAAAATCATTTTCAGTAGTTGACGTCACTAAGGTAGATGTGTCCTTTGCAGAAGTTAAAGCCTTTAGAGAAGTGTCCATTGGTTCCACACTACTTGAGGTCTCTTCAAGCTTGTTTCCTTTTTTAATGACGCTTAAAACCTCTGTGGGATTTTCTGAAAATGAAGTGATACAAAACTTACAACTTGTGCACTATTGGCAGATGGGGAATGGATATGTCATGCTTCAATTTTTGGCTGGTAGTTTCCCTTGTTTTATATTTATTATCATACATTACTCCAGAACGAAGGAAAATTTCAAAGTGCACCAAGGGCAAAAATGAACGACAACATACAACTTATTCCAAAATGTCTACCATCTTAATATTCTTTTGTTGGTATTCAAATTAGCCCTTTTTACTTCGTTTTTTAAGCTCGAAAATCAAAAGAATATTTTGTCTTAAATGAGGCAATAAGGGCCAATTTGTATGTGCATAAACCAGCGGCCATTTTGGAATAAGGTGTACATGCAGACACTGCCAGAAACTTTTCTGGAAACACTGCAATCTCCTGTAAGACAACACCCTTTGGACCAGGAAACATATCCAGTTTGCTTATGGAAGGTAAAATAATGTAGTGTTTGTTATGTTGTTGGGACCAAAACTAAGTGTCTGCTTACAGGAAGTGCCTGTTTACAGAGAGACAATCCTAGTTTGCTTTTGTGGAATTGTATCAGTCCAACGTTCTTATCACAGAACATACTACAATTTCAAGAGGTTACTAGTGTAAGACTACTTACACCCAGGGCTGCCACTAAGGGCGGGTGGGGGGGGGGGGGGAATTCCCCCGGTCACAACTATGGGTTTGAGCCCTGGCTACTTTGAAACAAAACCAAACCACTGGAAAGTGAAAAATACATCAAACAACAAAATCCCCCGGCTACTTTTTTACTTTCCCTGCCTACTTGAAAAATTAGTGACAGCCCTGTACACATGTAACCCAGCATTGCAATGAAATAACACCTGAGCTACTGTATTCTACTAACAACCCTTGAAGCCACAAGTCAACACACAAATTCATCTCTCTAGTCTTCATACATGTACATTTTTCATAATTACCAACAGTAAAGAGCTTGCAAGTATATGTCGAACACTTGACCATTTTTCCCTATGGCAATCATTTCCTTGTTTGTATCACAAGATATTGTAGACCTTTCCCACATTATGCTTTCATGCTCAAAAACAATGGTTTCAAGCTGAGGCTGGGGTAGTTTCATACATTTACTGTTTATTGTACACCAGATCCTTGACTTGAAACCATTGTTTATAATCACTGGAGCGAATGCAGGAAAGGTCTATTGCATTATTACATGTATTACAGATGTATGTTCGTCACATACCTTTTGCTAATTTCTTTTCTTCAGCCAGTGCAGCACGTTCATTAGTCAAGAACACTCTATAGAGCATGACCATTTCTGCAGATGGATGCTCCCGCTACAACAGAAGTTGTGAAAAGAAAATGCAAAATGACTACAGATTAGTTGTTTTCACTCATTTTAAGTGCAGGGAAAGGAATTTTGATTGCACAGCCAGTGTAAGGTAAAGTCTGCATACGAGCCTTGTGGCCTATCAGGCTGGAGCCTATCCCGGTTTCCTTAGCATGAAGCGACAGATTATTTCTACTCCCCCCTGGATGGGATGCTAGTCCATCACAGGTTTTCCCCAGCAGAAAATTTGCCAGTAGCCATTTATAAACCTGGGTGAAGGTTGCACTGTGAGAGTTTCTTGCCCAAGAATACAACACAGTGCACTGGCCAGGGCTTGAACCTGAACCGTGTCCGTGTCCAGTGCACCAACCAGTGTAATTTTCCTCAAATCTAGTTGCACCAGACAATGACACAACTGAAATGATGTGCATAACACTTTTACATTGTATCTGTGATACATGATTTGTGGGAGAGAAAGTTTATGTTCAAAAGCATTCCTGATTCAATAAAATTCGGTTTCAGTAAAATTAAATTGTGAAGAACACAGTTAATTTGAATAGAGTAGCCATCCATTTTTGTAAGTCATTTTCTTTAATTTCTTAAATTGGGGGAGGGGGGAGTGACCAACATTTCTGAGCACTGTAGCTGATGATTATTATTAGAAGCACTGAATCACACAAACTTATCACATGAAAAACAGTCTTGGGAAGGAAGAATGGTTCCATTACATACATATTCTTGACTACAACTATTTAATCACGGTTTGTTTTATTTAACAAATAACAACCCGAAGATATGTATTATACTGTCATAAAACATGACGGGCATTTGAGAACACGAGGGAAATGTAGAAAACAGTGTTCTCTAATGTCCTGAGTGTTATATGACAGTATACTACATGGCTTAGGCTTCTTTATTTGCTTTATGATATTTCGCTTCTTTTACTTTCCCCTTGAACTTAGAAGCTTCTTCGACAATTTCTGTAGCTTCACTCACAATTTTGTCCGGAATTTCTTCATAGAAAATGTTCTCCACCATCTCTTGCGAATTTTCACTGGAGTAAAGCTTACGAAAAACAATAAAACACACTGTTCCGTGTTTTATACTCTGATAAAACATGGGTTTTTGACCAATAAGAGTGCATGCAGAATCCTGTCTATATTATAATGAGTGATTAACATAGGGATGAGGGTAACGTCAGTCGCAAGGCCACTTACCATACTCTCGTCAAACAAAAGTTGCCGGTACTTTTCCATCATTTTTTGGCTACGTTTCACTAGCTGGGTTGACGCAGTACTGAAGAGACTGTCAGCTGGGTTTGAACAATGGTAAAATCACCACAATTAATTTATACATCCATAGCTACTTAAAATGTGGCTGATCAGGTATTATTTCTCTCGATTATAAAGTTTAGAGACAAAAAATTTAATAAATGTTTTTGGAGACATCTTTGGTAGATTCATGGACAAGCATGCAAGAATTGACAGCGTAACAGAGTCCATGAAAATTTACTTTGATGACAAAGAAGATCAACAAGTGGTTGCCACATTAGATATTGGAAAAAATAAGTCAATATTTCAGTGGTGTAGTCTCACCAACTTCTCACATAATTTATTTTTAAACATTTCTTACACATTAACTAGTTCAACAAAACAGTCGTCAATGCCAACCTTTCTTAATATCATCAGGAGTTGGAATTGGGTCGTAACATACATGGTATGGTGTGAGTCTCTTAATAACATCCTCACGAGAAGTGAAAGATGTTTTTACATCAGGATGAAGAACAGCCTGTTGGTCTTGCACAAGTCCTTGCTTTAACCTGCATGTGTGTAATACAAGAAATCAGTGACGAGGAACAACAAGAAATCATATTCATCACGATAAATGTCATGATTACTCAGAGGGTTAAGGCTGGTTCTCACACACAACATAAGCATAAATATAAGCATAAGCAAGGGTAGTGTTAACCTGAGAAACATAAGCATACTGTAAGCACAAGAAAATGAAAACATTTTTATTTTCTTATGCTTATGCTTGTCATGTAATTGCAAATGTGAACCGGTCAATGAAAGCATAAATGCAAGTGCATAAGCGCAAGTGACGTCAGCGTAAATGCGCTTGAAAATAGAACCTAGTCTTTGTTTAGCAAAAACTTATCCACTATTCCTGGACCCAGTGATGCAAATAAATTTTTGACAAATTGTTTGGCCATTTGTATTGTTGAAATGATATACTTCTCATCATTTCATTCCTCACAGGAAAATATGAACTCAATAAATTGACCTTGTTCCCAACGTGTGGCTTCATAGCTCAGTTGGTAGAGCATTGCACCGGTATCGTGGAGGTCACAGGTTCAAATCCTGTTGAAGCCATGATTTTTTCAGGCTGCTTCTTGGAAATTAACTGCAATGTTCAATCATTCTTAACTTTCATCTACAGTTCAAATGTGAATTATTTCTTATATACTTCACATCTCAACTAACCTAGTAGCAGCTTTAGGTACATCTGCAGCATCTGATGAGTGTGGACGCTTAACTCCTTTGGTAGTCTCCTGCTTTATTGGCACAGAAACTTTGACACTCTGAAAAATAAAACAAACTAAGAAAATGAAAAATAGACCCAAGGGTGTGCTCTAAGAAAAATTGAGAGGCACCTGAAGGTTCCAAACCCTGAGATCCAGGGTGCCCAACAAAAAACCTGATATGTCCAAAACGTAAGTTCATCTGGTTGCCCAAAGGCAAAGTTAGTCGCCTGAGGCACCTTCCTAGTCTCATCAATATGACATATTTAGCCATTTGTAAACCGCAGATTACCTTTTGAGCTCAAGCAGTCGAATGAGAAAAGAGAAGATGAATGTTCCATGTGACTTTTGCGATGATCCTGGGTACTAGTTTTTTCTCACACAAGGAAACCCCCGGTAGGTTGATATTATAAAGTATTAACTGACGAACACCTGGAGGTGAGAAATCATGAACTGCCATGTTTCCTAAGATGTTTGGGCAAAATGCTGCTTCAAAATAATCAATCTCTTCAGGTTTTAAGTTAGTGAGGATGGTGGGCAGTGGCTTCATCGCTAAATTTAGCAAATTATTCAGTTTTATACGAAAAAAGCTCTAATTATGCAGAGGATGCAGACATAAGCAAATCATGCAAATCCACACCGCCACATCCTATCAGATGCCCTGAAATAACAATTTAAGGACAACACAGCATTTTCAAGATAACCGATTAGACAATGTCGCAGATACTCTGCCCCTCGGACATACATACATGCATAATTAGACAGAGAGACAGATGGACACTCAGACTAACAAGCAGCCAGACAGACAGACTGACTGAATGACTGACTGACTGACTGACTGTCTGGCTGACTCCCTTGCTGACCAACCAAGTATATGTAACTGGCAAGCCAACCAACTGACTAAAATATTTCTCCATT
This sequence comes from Blastomussa wellsi, assembly GCA_947652115.1. Taxonomy (NCBI): domain Eukaryota; kingdom Metazoa; phylum Cnidaria; class Anthozoa; order Scleractinia; family Plerogyridae; genus Blastomussa; species Blastomussa wellsi. Next base: position 6,981,119 of record OX393561.1, read on the forward strand.
TCACTTGACAGCTTAACGATTTTTGCAGTAACTGCTCACCTGAGAAACTGGTTGTCGGCCTGATGTTTGAAGAATTCTGGGAATATGCTGCATCTTTCCTTGTGTCTTTCCTTGTGCATTGACTTGTCTTTGTTGTTGAACAGGTTGAGTTCTGCTTTGTACAATGACCTGTTTTACTCCTGTGCCTTGCAGCTGCTGCTGTAACTGTAATTGTTTTAACTGATCTGATGTCAAACTTTTAGCCTGAACAGTACTCCCTGTTTGAAGTTTCTGTTTTACTGCTTGCTGCTGTAATTGAAATTGTTTCAGAGCCTGAAGTTGTTGCTGGGTAATTTGAATAGTTTGCTGTGCTTTGGTTCCTTGTAATCCCAGTTTTTGTAAAAGCTCAGGTTGTTTTATGATAAACACCTTCTGAACACCGGTATTTTGCCCCTGTTGTGTTTGGGGAAGAGTGTTTTGTTGGGTTGTGGTTGCAATTTGCACAAGGGGTGTTGTCGTCGCTGACTTCCCTTGCTGTATTACAGAGTTTACCTGCTGAACAGTACCTCCTTGATTTAGCAGTTGTGTAGTGGAGGTTTTGTTGGGTAGGTTTTGTACAAACGTTACCCCTTGAAGTAGCCTAGCTCCTTGGTCCTTAGCTATTTGTTGCTGCTGTGTCAGGTTAACCTGCTGTTGACCAACAATGTGCTGCACCTGTTTCTCATGGTTATTCAAAACTTGTTGCAACTGAATACTAACAGGAGAAGCAACAACATCTGACCTTTGGTTAATATTAGAATGCTTGGCTGGAGCACCTACATTAACCTGAAAAGTCTGCATTTTTTGCTGTCCTTGGCCAACAGATTGCGGTTGAATATTCTGTACAATGATCTGCTTCTGAACAGGCTGGGATGGCTGTTGTATCTGCTGAAACAACTGTTGTGGTTGAGACTGTAAAGCATTCTGTGCAGCTTTTTGTTGTGCCACTTGTTGAAGTAGCTGTTTAATAACCTCTTCTTGGACAATGATGTTTTGTGGTTGAGCAGCTTGAACAGTTTGAGACGTAAGCTGCGGCTTTTGTTTCAGAGCAGCTTGAAATTCTGCTGGGCTCAGCACCTTTTGCTGCAGAGTTTGTACAACTTGTGGTGGTGCCTGCTGCTGCTGTTGCTGGTTTGAAAGTTTCTGCTGAACTAATTGCTGAATTTGCTTTATTTGATTTGCTGGTAATGGCTGTGATTGTACAAGCGGGGGTGATGTTTGCAGAGTGGTTTGACTTGCTGGAGTTTGGCTTCTTATCAAATTTAAAAGCTGCTGTGCTTGTATAAGTTGAGTGTGATTTTGTTGTTGGACATTTCCTGGGGACACTTGGTTTATGACAGTTTGCACCGGTGGCGTAATTTGATTTGATGCTTGTTGCAGAAGTATCTTGTGCTGCGTACCAACCACTTGAGGAGGCGATGACATACCAGTCTGAGGAAGCATGCTTGGCTGCTTCGGAGCAATTCGTTTAACTGGAGTCGTTGAAAGGACAGGCTGCAAAATGCTTGGAGATGATTTACTGGTATGTACACTGCCAGTAGCAACATTAGTTCTCACACTTGCTTTAGAATCAATTCCATTTAATGCCACATGATGGCCAGGTGAGACACTTTGCTGCCCACCAGCTGACTGTTTATGTTTGCCATGCGAGGCGAGAGGCAATACTGAATTTATTGCCTGCACGCCACGATTTCCAGGCGAGCCAATGGTCGAGCTACTAACACCAGATGAGACATTAGGTGTTTTTGGCTGGATTGGTATGGGCTTTTTTCCTTGAAATGTTGATGCAGATGTCACAGAAGGTTTAGGTACGGCAGACGTTCCTAACCCAGCACTTCCAACTTTGTTTACTGCATTGCTGGTAGTTTCCAAGCCAGTAGTCTTAAGAAAACTTCCTGCACTAGTTACAGGAACCGACGAGGGGACTACACCAACATTAAATGGAACATTTATACTTGCACTAGTTCTTGCAACACTGTTATTGTTAACTGTGGCATTTACAAATGTGCTCTGAGAAGCAGCAGAAGAATTGGTGTTAGCTAATGTTCCAGATGGTAAAGAGGCAACTCTTGCATTTGTTGGTAATGCTCTAGCAACACCAGGTGCTCTAGTTGCACTTGTGCTTAATGTCGGTGTTGTTAAATGATTCAGATTCGCATAAGAGGATCTGGAAATGGCATCTTGAGAAGAGTTCTTTGATAGAAGACTGTGATCCTATCAACCAAAATAAAAAAGGGAATGACTGTATTTCATCCAATGTTTCACTTGTTAACAACTAGAAACATAACAATACAAAAATAGGAAATCTTATTATTATTGTTGAAGAAAAACGCAATTATCCTAAGCAGGGAGGCTCAAATGTGCACTGGACAGCATTGTTTGGCGATTTTGATTGAAGATGTTACCCTTGTACAACAATTATCAGTTGAGCAAGGCACAAAGAAAGCTTGGTGTTTAAGCTCTGTTGGTACCACTGGCAACTGAATTGGTTACCAGTTTTCACCATCATGCCTATCCAAAAAAGTAAAAACCAAAACCATTGAGTAAGAAGTCAAGAATTTGTAACATTATAGAAGACTTATTGATAATTAATTCACTTGTTCTCAGGTTTGTGCATTGTTCTGTAATTGAGTTATCCATTGAGAGGTAACAGGTTCTACTTACTATACATTTGTAGAGCTCAGTGTGGAAATGCCATAATTGGTGTGTTTACATTGAAAAATTAATACAAGAGGCGATAGCGCCCCCTAAAAGCTTGCTTCAATTGAAGGGTTGCGTGCAAGAACGTTAGAACTGAATGTTGCCAAAACAGCTCCAAATTCCGCATGTTGGTTTGTTTATATGGGTAAAACACAACATCCACTGTTTATTTTCGCTCGTTATTTGCCTCGTGTTCCCAAATGTTTGCCGTGTTTTATGACAGTATAATCTCAAAATCCGTAGACACTTGAGATTTTAGATAGTTGCCATTAGCAGTTAAAGCTCAGCACTAATTTTTCTCTGATTCTCATTGGTCTAAATTAAACACGTGACACAATGGTGTTCATCTGTGGAGGGCACTATCAGCGCATAGTGCCTGTCCATGGAAAATACCTGGATGGATAGTGCCCGTCTGGTAAATTTTTTCGTTAAAGTGCTACTGTGATCAAATTTTTACACCTTGCTTTTTGAAAGGAAACATGCACTGCTTCATGTGAGATTAAAAATGCCGTTTTCCGTTTTCAAATATCTGCAGTAGTTCCAAAGATATTCAAGTTTAAAAAATTGGTAAAATATGCAAATTAGGAGACTGATGACATCATCTACTCAACCCAATTTTACATCAAGTGAGAAAATAGGGCTATCTCGGTCAGATTTCTACAGACAGTTGAAACTTGGCACAGTAATAGTTCTTCAAGCAACACACCTATGGTTGTAACTTAATCTTGTTTCCATGGCAACAGACTCTTTTCCAGCCCCCCTCAAATCTGTTTTCAGTATTTGAGTGATTTTTAGCCCAGAAAAATTAAACCAGGCCAACAAACCTAACTAACACATAAATATGCTTGTGAAATCATGTAGCTCTGGAGTCATTGAGAACTATCAAAATTGACAGCCAAAAATGGCCAGAATAGTCTTTAACAATGGGGAGGTCTGGGACCCAGCATGTTGCCATGGTAACATAACTGTTAATCACATATTGTACAACTCACCTAGTAGAGTCATGATGCAAAGAATCAAACATTTCTGATACAAACTGGGTGAGATATTTTTACTTCATTTACTTGATTAAAATTTGGTCAAGTCTATGACGTCATCACTTAGCTAATTTGCATATTTTAAAAACTTGAATATCTCTGTAACGAAAAAAGATATTTCACAAAAGTAAGCAGCAATTTTCTTCTTGTGAAGACTACTGTTTAATGCTTTAAAATGGGTTAGATCATAGTTGCGCTTTAACAAGCGGGCTTTCGGTAAAAACTATTTGGTTGATCTGCATTTAGAGGGTTTCTTGCCTGATTTTCGTTTATTCGTACATTTTGGCTTGCAGCAAAAAACTCAAGATGATAGTTTGTGAATGTGCGCGTGAAAGAAAATTTAGTGGTGAACAATAAAGACAATAGTGTTTCTGTCTCGGAACTATCAGCTGATAGTTGCCCTGTGGAAATCACTTCTCGGGCAAATATTTGTTTTAAGAATCTCAAATTTCTGCGGGGCAACTATCAGCCGATAGTTCCTTGACAGAAAAACGATTGTTTAAATAATGCCACTGAGGTTTAGCACCAAAATCAACTATCTTTGAATTTGTAGTGAAGTTACTAATGGAAACTGAGCGAATTGCTAAAGGGTAATAACAAAGTAAGTAGGTTGACATCAACAGGTTGTCCCCAACCTTTCTGTATGCCTTACACAACTGATAATTGTAGCCTAATTCCTGGGGAGGGGATACTCCCATATATGGGTTATATAGGTATGTGCCGCAGGATAGAGTGTGTTTTTTTAGGTTCTTGATCATTAAATAGGGTATCATTTTTTGTCCCTTATGGTATTTTTCCTGGTGTGATCCTTAGATAGGATATCAAAATTGTATCCCCTAAAATTTCAGAATGTAAATGGCAAGTGAAATGTTACAGGAACGAAATGAGGTTGACCAATTCAGAACCTTACTTAGTTTTCATTTTTTTCCTTGAATGGGGTTCCATTTTTCGTGTTTGGCCCTTAAACAGGGTATCAAATTATGTTTTCTTTATCCTTAAATAGTGCCAGGGTTTAAGAACCTTCGCAGCACATACATATCCGAAATTTAAGGTAGTAAACCCCCCCCCCCCCCTCCTAATTCCAAGGGACAAATTTAAAGTGCATTTAAAGTGCACTTTCCGAAGTTTGAAAAATTGCTAAAAAATTACTGCCACCTTGGTTCAAGTCCGAGTAATTGGGGGTCTGAGGCTAGTATTTGCTATGACGTAGAAAGGAGAACGACAGCTTGGTCAGTCGACCGGTTATGTAGCTCAGGTGGTAAAGCACCAGACTACCGTGCGGGAGGTCTCGGGTTTGAGCCCCAGATCGGACCAACACTCAGGGACTTAAAATAATTGAAGAGAATGTGCTGCCTTTGTAATTACATCTGCAAATGGTTAGATGTTCTAGTCATAGGCGCTTTAACATGCTGATGTCCGATCTCACCCCTGACTAGAAATGTAAAGCACATTTGAACATGTCTATGGACAATGTGCTATATAAACCATTACCATTACCATTCACTACTGTTAACTGATTCGTTCTGAGAGGATCTGAGAAAAATAAAGAATGCCAAGCGACTGACAAAAGAGTACACAAGACTGAAAATCGTAAACAGCATGGGAAGCAGTCGCATGCGGTTCTCCTTTCTACGTCACAACTCTACTTGCCCCAGGTCCCATGGTGATGCGGACTTGAGCCAAATATTTCTCGACTTAAACCCCTCATAAGAAATAGAGGAGACACAAATCAATAAATTTTTGTGCCAATTCACTTCACGTAGTATAAACATTTCTTCCAGCTGCAATTAAATTTGGGGGTTAGGTGCACTTTAAGCATTAATCCCAGGAAAACTGTCCTGTGTAAGCAATACAACAATATTAAGAGACATCGAGTAATACTTAGTTTATTAGGAAATTTAACAAAACCACAACGGCAACGGCAACAGGAACGTCAATAAACAAAAGGTTTAATGAGCAGAACAATGGCTTTGCATGAGCATTACAGTTCTTAGTACATTTCTTTGTCGTCCTCTGCAAAACAACAACGTGAGATGACCAAATTCTGCATTGTCTCGACAACGTGAACCACAAAGGCTAATTGCTTAAATTTCTATTTCGAATTCAGCCGTGTTACAGATTCAGTTTTGAGATACTTTAAAAAACAGACTAAATGACTTCAGAGTACTGCAAGATTCATAGGTAAAAATATAAATTCAGTTTTTAATTGACCTTGTCCTCAGCCGCCGTCGTGTTTTCTTAAATTCCCTATTAACTAAAATGCTACAGTGTGATGAGACAATTTGCACAAATAGGTTGAAACTAAGGCATACGTAGCAAGTGCACGATTTGTATACGGATCCTATGAATGCAGGGAAGGAAATAAGGGAAAACAGATTGATAGGTGTAATTTTTTGCTTGGGGGTAAATAATCATGACTTACATGTACCCCCTCCTCCCATGAAATTTAATTTTATTCCATTTTTTGGCTGGCAAATTTGATCGGTAATTACCAATCACTGGCCGTTATTTCCATCCCTGTGAGTGTGATCCTGGATGACTAGACAAGACTTTCATCAAGCAATGGTACTTTTGCAATATATCATAGAATCAGAGCTGGATATCACCTGATGACAATTAGCCTTGAAATCCCAGTCGCAAACACTCAATTTTTAGTTGCATTGACAACAAGTGGGTTGTAATTTCGGGCCCTCCATTTGCAAACAAATTGAAAATATGATGCTAACAAAAGATTCTCTAGTTTTGCTAGTATCCAAAATCACAGGCCATCACAAGACACACAGATGCTAAGGTTGCTGGTTAGTATGGAGTGAGGTATTGAATTGATGCCAACAGTGAGGCCCAAAGAGCCGAATTTCTAGGGTGACTGGTCTCCCCACTCCCCCTCCCCCACCTCAGAAATAATTTTAAAAAATATATCTTGCAGAAGTGATTTCCTTCACTCTGGTTAAGTCTTTGTTGAAACAATCAAGCTGACTTACCAAAACTTTTGTGAAGCAAAACATCACTTCTATAGAATAGAAGCATGGAGCTTTTCAAAAATTCCATGAAAATGAGCATATTGGCGCATACCTTTCGTGGAGCCATATTTTGTTTGAATGGCCTGGTTGCGTGAGATTGGGTCGAAAAGCGCGAGACTTAGTAGCTATGCTATCGAATTACAAAATGGTATGGAAAACACAATTTCATTATTCCAGATCTTTGGAAGGTTGCTGGCACGGAAGAAAGGAATGCACAAAGCACATGTTTTCAGCCTAGACTAAGTTAATAAAGGCTAACTTATACCAAAACATCTTGCAGTGTACTGTCAAAAAGCACATGTTTCTAAGAATTAGTACTATCTACCCACCTGGCTGTTACTTCTTAGAAATTCCTGCAGTGCAGTTGGGTCACTGTAGAGAAACACCAAATTTACCATAAAGCCATTGATTTATTACATAACCTTTCTAAAGTATACTATTTGCCCTTTGGTTCTTTTTGACTAGCTGAACAAGGCATCTCAAAGCTGATATTGCTGACAACAACTATTTTTACTAACTTGATCACATCCAGAAGGCATTTTGCACTGCCATTGTCCATTATTTCAAACGCAAAGCGACCAAACAAACTGCTGTTGAAGCCTCAGCATAAACTCCAGCGAACCTGCAGTTTAAAAGAGGTGAAAATTGGTAACAAATCTTCGAAATGTAATAAGAAATTACATATTTTCTCGCAAAACAGGCAAATATAGAATTACTGGCACACAATAAGAGCTTCCGGAACGATATTCGTGGGGCTTCTCTCCAATTCTCGATACTCTAAAACGTCTAAAAATATTTTTCTGGCATCAGGGGGGTAAACAGCCCCCTATCCAAGAGGTACAGGCGGCAAAATAATCGTACAATTACGAACTATATCTTCGTGTTCGATCGAATGGCCTACCTGTGCTTGTTAGCATATGACCAAATCCACGGGCTTTTATCGAAACGTGGACCCAAATTTCTCCCTCATGTCGAGTGGCAGGAGAATGTACTGTGTCTGGAAATGGTCGTTTCGGCCTCGGGCCGGGCAAATTTCCTGTTTTGGAGTGATTTTAGCTAAAATTTCACGACGGACATGCGACCGCGACTCGCATTTGTTCCAAGCAACAATATGTGGGGTGGACCAGGGGCACGCACGTGATCACTATGTTCAAAAGACTGGGTTCTATTTCCGGTACTTTTGGCGGGAAGGCTGAAGATCGGAAAAGGCTTTATAAGGGAGGGGTAGGACTTTCTGGAGAGGTAGTTATTTTTTCATAACCACCCGGAGCGCAATATTTTTTCAGCCTATGCAGGGTTTTTTTCAGTGTTCCTTTGCAATTGTTGTTTTGCAGGAAGCTTTTTTGTTTGTTTTTGGACGCTTCCTCCCACCCCTTCGCATTTCTAATGGTGCATCCTTTGCCTAGACTTGCGCCAGGTCGCCCGTTTGGTTCGCGCTGAATCAAAATGGTAGCTGAAAACCGCTTGTTATTGCGTGCACTTCGAGTGTTCCGCGTTCTGGGTTGTCTTTCGCACGCAATTTCCAATAAGTTGGGGATAGCGAGTGCGAGCGGGCGGTGAAAGCTGCTATCTTAAAACGAGTGGCGAAGATGCCGGCGAACTGAACGGACGAAGCCAGAGGGTCCTCAAAGGGTAAAATAGGAACTGGGACTGGCCTGTTTTTGCACTGGGAAAATGAGATTTGGGTGACTGGGACTGGGATTTGGTCACTGGGAATGGGAAAAAATGTTAAAAAATGGGAATGGAATAAATATATTTTACCGATGACCAGGTGAGACATCACTTATTTCCCGGATTGAGAAACGTCAGAAAATTGTTCAAGCGCCTTGCTCGTGTGAATTTTTAAGGTGTTTAGCCAGCATGTTTTATTTTCCCCGATCGCGAATCAGCGGCCTCGACATGTGGTGAATGATGTTTGTGTGCAGTGGTGTGTGTGTAAAGCCAAGCAACAACAACAGTTTTATTTTTACAATTTAAAGAAAGGTATAAGTTTGCAGAGCATGAATATTTTTATGATACAAAAAGTGGCAGAAGCAAAGTTCTCATGCCAGAATCCCACGACCTCTAGCGCCTGGTGACAGTGACTTTGAAACAACATTGAGCATGATCCGTCCGACCAGGCTTGGAACAATAAGAACACTTACAAGTCGGATCAAGAGAATATACTGTAGTTCATATTTATGATACATTGCAATAACTATCTATATATCTTCTTATTGGCCAAGAGCCCATATTTAATCACAACCTACATACAGATTATTCATTAAACAATCTGTAGGTTGCGCACACAATATATTGTCAATCTCGAGAGACAAAGTTGCGAAGAAACTGTTTCATAAATACTTTGAAGAGAAAAACATTCAGCAGCCGAAGAACAAAAAACAATATATTTCATGTGGAAGCGCGAAATCTCATTATTTCTTGACAGTAATGTATAACAAAACAATATTGTTAGATCATTCGTGGTATCCGGTATAATAAAGATCTCGGTAGGAGTTATCATCCAAAGCCGGACTTGAGAAAAACCTCAGCCAATAACAGCTTCATAGTGCCATTTCAGAACAGTCTAAAAGGATCCTATTCTCTTCAGAACATCTTCACGAATCCTCGTGAATTTTTGTGTCTTTGTTGTGCCTCATTTTGAAGCCGTAAATTTGAAGTGATATGAAATATGTATAACACTGGAAGACTTTTTCTGAATTCTGCTAGTGGGACTGGGATTTGAACACTGGGAAGTGGGATTTTGAAAAAAATTGGGCTGGGAAATGGGATTGGTACCCCAGCCCCCTTCAGGGCCCTCTTTGGAGGTAAAAACACTGGTTACAACCTGCAACTATGTGTTGAGTACATTGTCTACAATACGTGGAACATATTGTGCAGCCCTTGCAGCAAGTGTCCATTAAGTTAGTTATATCACTTTTACGAATGCGATTTGTACAACAGAAGAACAACAGGAGCAGGATAGCCGCGTTTGTCGAAGAAACAGCGGGCAATCATCGCGCCCAACAAATTGATCGACAGTCAGCACTACAAACGTCACAGAGAGAAAACAACGATAGAATTCCATTCACCCTCACATTTCACCCTCACAACCACGCAGTTAAATCCATCATTCTCAAAAACTTTAAATTACTTCAAAATGATCCCGACACTGGTATAATCTTTTCGCAACCTCCTTTAATTTCATTCAAACGCGACAAAAACATAGGTAACTTTTTATTCAGAAGTGCATTCCAAACAAGTGATCAACCCGGAACTTTTAAATGCGCTCGCGCACGATGCAAAACATGCCCTTTCATTCACAACGTCGACAAAATATCGGGACCCAAGCGATCTATCAAGATCACTGATCATTTCACCTGTACCTCAGCCAATGTCATCTACTGCATAACTTGCACTCTTTGCAAAAAGTTATACATCGGCGAAACAGGGAGACGACTAGGCGACCGTTTCCGAGAACACCTTCGTGACGTAGAGAAAGACGACAAAAATGCATCGAAACCGGTCGCGAGACACTTCAATCTCCCAAATCATTCTAAGCAACATATGGCACCCTTCCCTTCACCAAGGAAGCACGGAAAGTCGCAAAACTCTAGAACAAAAATTTATTTTAGAGCGTTAGCCCTTCTTCGTCGCTCCGACGAAGGGCTAACGCTCGAAACGACAGCTCTCGAATCCCTTTACGGTGGCCAATTTACATTATCAACCCAGTTGATAAAACCAAATTATATTGTTATACTTCCCACCGACGCAGCACCGCAGTTTCTTTAGAAACTTACCCCCTTTATTCATTTAAAATGGTTAGTTCTGAATTTTGGCAGTTTGTGGAAATTGCATCAAGTGATCTGATATAACAGAAATGCCGGATTGGATTCTTAGAAGGTGCAGTGAACTCAATCTTCTTCCTCTGATGCCCTCAGCGTTTCATTCCGAGTGGCAATGTTTGTTGGCATGGTACCATTAAGTATTTCATCGCTGGTCGAGATGGAGATGTTTGCTTGTGTTGGAGGTTCTGTTGTCCGTGTACTGTTTTTTGATTCTTTGTTGTTTTTTGTTTCGTCTGGCGTTTTTTCGTCGTTTAGGGGTAAATCCTCGTAATTACCCAACCTGAGAAAAAAATTAAATAACAAAAACGGAAAGATTTAGTATTCTGCTTTCGTAAGATTTCGTGGCTTCTAATTTCGTGCTTTTTCGAGAGGATGGGGTGGGAGAGTTAGAACTCTACTCTCCGTTTTTCCCTCTCGAACGCCACACTCAATTGAAAATTGTTCCAAATAGCGTGAGTTGCTTGTATTCGTTTCGTGCGTTATTTTTACTCCACAAGTGGAGTTGAATAATAACCTACAGTTGTAAACACGATTAAAAGAAACTCGTGAAAAACAGCAAGCGTTGCTGTTAAAAGTGGGACAAAATAATTGCAAGCAGTTCTTCATTAGCCTGTGAACAGGCTCCGGGGTGGGTCGAGGACGGTCTAGCCGGAGCCTGCGCGCAGGCTATTCTTCATAGGAATATAATTTGGTTTTATCAACTGGGTTGATAATGTCAATTGGCCACCGTAAAGAGATTCAAGTGCTGACGTTTCGAGCGTTAGCCCTTCGTCGGAGCGAATCAAGGAATTGTGCGTCGTGTGTCTTTATATAAAGAAAGATGGAGCTTCGCTATTGGCTGGTGCCTGGTAACGTGAAAACTTCGGAATAAATTAGTTGAATGAAAAGCGTTCGTTGATACCGTGAGGATTAAGAGTGCCGATTTGAAAAATAAATTTTTGTTCTAGAGTTTTACGGCTTTCCGTGTTTCCTTGGTGAAGGGAAAGGCCGCAGACTGCCATATGTTGCTTAGAATGATTTGGGAGATTGAAGTGCCTCGCGACCGGTTTCGATGCATTTTTGTCGTCTTTCTCTACGTCACGAAGGTGTTCACGGAATCGGTCGCCAAGTCGTCTCCCTGTTTCGCCGATGTATAACTTTTTGCAAAGAGTGCAAGTTATACAGTAATGGCATTGGCTGAGGTACAGGTGAAATGATCAGTGATTTTGATAGATCGCTTGGGTCCCGATATTTTGTCAACGTTGTGAATGAAAGGGCATGTTTTGCATCGTGCGCGAGCGCACTCAAAAGTTCCGGGTTGATCACTAGTTTGGAATGCACTTCTGACTAAAAAGTTACCTATGTTTTTGTCGCGTTTAAATGAAATTAATGGAGGTTGCGAAAAGATTATACCAGTGTCGGGATCATTTTGAAGTAATTTAAAGTTTTTGAGAATGATGGATTTAACTGCGTGGTTGTGAGGGTGAAATGTGAGGGTGAATGGAATTCTATCGTTGTTTTCTCTCTGTGACGTTTGTAGTGCTGACTGTCGATCAATTTGCTGGGCGCGATGATGGCCCGCTTGAACAACAGAAGCAGGATAGCCGCGTTTGTCGAAGAAATTGCACATTTCCTCTGATTTTAAGGAAAAATCAGAGTCGTCACTACAAAGACGGCGAAGTCTAAGAAACTGAGAATAAGGAATGGAATTCTTGACATGTGATGGATGTGAAGATGAATACAACAAATAGCTATGAGAATCTGTGGGTTTGTAGTGCACACTGGTGCATAAACTGTTGCCTTCGATAGAAACTTTGATATCCAGGAATGCTAAGGAAGTATCGGAAATTTCCCAGGTATATTTAAGGGCAGGATGAAACGAATTAACAGCGGTTATAAATTGATTAAGATCCTCTCTGGTAGAAGAGGTAGCGCCGATACAGTCGTCAATGTAGCGACGATAGAGTTCAGGTTTTGGGCCGTTGTATTGATTGAAAAATTGGTGTTCAATGTAGCCTACGAAAAGATTGGCGTAGCTGGGTCCCATTTTGGTACCCATGGCCACGCCATTGATTTGTTTGTAATAATTGTTCGCGAATGAAAAACAGTTGAGTGTTAAGGCTAACTCAGCCAGGCGGAGTAGTGTTTCCGAGCTTGGTTCCTTAACAGTGCGTAAATCAAAAAAATGTTTGAGGGCTAGAAGACCTTCGCCATTTGGGATGACGGTGTAAAGAGATGTAATATCCATAGTGAAAATAAGTTTGTCTTCGCCCAGGAAATCGAAATCGCGAAAAATTTGAAGTGCGTGTTGACTGTCTTTAACGTATGACGGTAAAGATCTGACAATAGGTGCCATAATTTTGTCTAAATAGCTGGAAATGAGTTCGGTAGGGCAACTACAGGCAGAGACGATAGGTCGACCTGGGTTGTTAGGTTTGTGAATTTTAGGTAAAAAGTAAATACACGAGGTTCTGGGAGTGGTAATGATGAGATTGGTAGCAGTAGCCGGCAATTCTTGTTTGACTATAAGGTTGTTAATAGTGTTCTTGACAATTTGTTGGTTAGTGGAGGTGAGATCTTTGTCGACTTTAGCATAAAAAGAGGTGTCAGAAAGTTGCCGCAAAGCTTCTTTTTGGTAGAGGTCGGCCCGCCAAACAACTAAAGCGCCGCCTTTGTCGGCCGCTTTGATAATTATGTCTTTGCGCTTACTAAGGTTTTTTAGCGCCGTCCTCTCTTCCGAAGAAAGGTTGGAAAATTTGGTGTTACGATTGAAATTAAGTTTGTTGATGTCGTGACGGCATTTTTTAATGAAAAAATCTAAAGAAGCAAACTGGCCCTCTTGGGGAGTCCACTTAGATTTTCGAGTCTGAAGCGTCTCGAAAGTATCTTTGTCAGAGGTGTTAGAATCATCCTCTTTGTCATGGAAAAAGGCTTTCAGTTGAACGCGGCAAAGGAATTTTTCAACATCTTGCTTAACTGAGAATTCGTCCGGTTTTTTGGATATAGGAACAAAATTCAAGCCCTTACTGAGGACGGATTTCTCTGAGTCGGAGAGCGGAAGATTTTCTGGAATAGTAACCACGGTGTTAAGGTTTTCAAGTGATGAGTCACAAGTAATTTGAGGACCTATTAATTGTTGAAGCCTGTTTTGGGCCTTAATTTGGTGTAAATGGTTAAAAAGTTTAGAGTTTAACTCCTGAATTTTTTCGCGAATAGATTGTACTAAAATAGCTGGGCAGGTTTTGGACAGTTCAGAGCGATAATGTAGAATTTGTTTCTCGAGGTTGACTCATCGCGTTTTTGGCACATAGCTCTGATAGTAATCCTCATAATGTTACGTGAAAAAGAATTTTGAGCACACTGAATTTGGCGACGATATTGATTAGAATGAGAGAGAGAAGATGCATGAAAAATTCTCTTCTCATAGGTATGACTGTTTTAGAAATTTTTTCCGATTTCGCTCCCATAAATAATTTACAAAGAAGTTCTGCATAGATCTGTGCCGGTGTTCAACGCTCAGCAGTATTACTCGAAAACATCTGACGTCAGTTATCCTGAAGTATATTGTACGGAAAACAACCACAACTTTGCAAACATAACCCCGAAATTAAAGAATCATTGCCAATTCAAAGAATTCCATATGCATATCAAAGCATATAAATTACTCAATAAAATTATCAATTAATTCTGCGCTTTTTAACAATTACTTTACATGGGAAGATCGTCGTCCTAATTTACTGATCACAAAAACGTCATTCATGATTTCAAATAACACAATAAACGTACCCTCTATCCAACAAATGATTGATTGTGGCTGTCACAACGAATAGCAGGAGTATAGCGGTAGATACCAATGCCATTTTTACCAAATATCTTGAAATTTTCGGCGGAAAAAGTCAGAATAGCTAAGTTTTGTTGTTAATCAGCATCGTGAACTGAAAATAAAAACACATCTGTTTTTTAAGGTTTCTCGTTTTGCTAACAGCTGTCTGAGGTTAATTAAGGAACAAAAGACGTCTCAGTTATAACTTATTTTTTAGGATTCTGGCGCATTAGCTTTAGACGATGGGAGAAGTGAAATCCTATTGGGGGGCCAACAAGGGTATATGACGCAATAGATTATGACGCAAGATGTTTTCTTAGAAAAGCTCAACAGAGCTTGCTAAGATCTCCTAGAGAAGAGATTCACATATTTTAGCAGTCATATCTATCGCTGTACTGAGCTGAACTCTAACGAGAAACTGAGGCACTATTAAATAAAAATCAACAATGGATGTCTTTTCAGTTTTCTTTCCCAGCTTTTTGTAAAGGGATTTGTCGCTGTGAATGACAGAAGTAATCATTGGTAATGAATAAAATTGCCTTCAAATCAAAGGAAACCTTGAAATATAATGGTTCACAAAAATAGAAAAACCCAAAAGATGCAACAATAAACACGGAGAAGAAGCAAGGATGGATTGGAACGAAGGAGATTGAGAACTGCTGATTCATGTAAGTGACAGACTCAGGAGCCTGACAGGCTAAAAGTTTCAAGATGTGTCGTCATGAACGTCACTGCTGTGAACTGCTGAGCAGTGACATCTTTGCATAAACTTTCTTTCGCTGTTTGAATGTGTGTGAGACTTCAGATCGCGGAAGGGTTTCACTTTCCTTTTCGACATCTGAACTATAATCAACTATTTTGATAGCGTATAGATGAAGACATAACGAAAGGACGTGACGTCATATCTGAGCGGTTCTTGATCAAACTCAACTCAAATTTATTATTAGGCTTGATTTCCGCCGCTCTCTCGAGTCTCCCGATTTCCGAACAGCGGCTGGTAATGGAGTCTAATTTATTATACGAGCATAGGAAAACAAGATCATATTTTGGCTGATTTTTTGAGGATCATGACTGTATTGTGAATTTGATTAGAATACCAAGACAATTTTACTTCGGTCATTACTGTATTTCTTTTTTAAAGGACAAAGACAGTGAATTAGACAACTTCATTGGAATTCCTGGGGATTCTTACATAGAACGTGTGGACGGCCTGTGCTGATACTAAGCCACTAGCTCCCCATGCAGACGCCCTTTGAGCTTCGTCACGTGTTCCTTCCCCACGGACGTCTGCTGAATCGAGCGTCCACTTCCGTTCACGGCTACGAACCAATCAGAGGTAACTTTCCAGTTTTGGGAAAACGATTCGCAGCATGTGTTAGGATAGCTGTCATGCAATGAGTAAATACTGATTGAAAGCAATTGGATCAAACGGCCTGTGAAGGGAAGTCCGTGGGGAAGGAACGCGTCAGCTAGGCTAGGTTCCCTGATCTGATTGGTTTTCAGTGTGGTCAACTATCAACCTCGAGGTTCGTCAACTATGACTATGGTGTGGTTCTCAAATTCCACAAATCAACAATGTTTACTCTTTCTTGACTACTGGACTGTGAAATAACATCTCGATGAAGCAGAACGCGTAACGAGCGAGTCACGTCATATCGCTCGTTTTGCGCTCCACGCCACTTGGGAAAAAAGTTCCTCCAGGCTTGGTCGCATGGATTTTCCCGGTTTGTCAAACGTGGCAAGGTTTGAGGAAGATTTCGGCGATTCAAATGCATTTTATTCGACCAGGTACTTAACGATCTATTCCCATTTATCGCCATATCCCGCAAGAAGTCTCTATTCAGCGCAAGATTGTGAGATCGTAACGCTTCAAAGAGTTCTAGACAGACTGATGTGTTCCTTATCAAATATGGCTGCCGCGCGCGTAGGTGGATGTTAGGTCTGAAGAAATCATTGGAAATATCGTGGAAAATATCACATATTCACGCCCAAACTTGTATCACTGCGATATATGTTTGCATATTGCAGTGGACTTTAAATCAGAAACCATTTTCGCCATCGAACAGAGTTTAACAAATGACCACTTCGGTTCCGATACGTTTGAAAATTGACATGGACAGCGAACGTCGCAGAGTGGATAATGGATTTCAGTGGCC
Organism: Blastomussa wellsi; assembly: GCA_947652115.1. Lineage (NCBI taxonomy): Eukaryota > Metazoa > Cnidaria > Anthozoa > Scleractinia > Plerogyridae > Blastomussa > Blastomussa wellsi. The sequence goes on from OX393561.1 coordinate 6,997,679, forward strand.
AGAGGAAAGCAGAAAGCACTGGATAGTGGCTATGTTTTGTGGCACTCTGCTTTTGTATGCTGCTAGATCAGCTATTCCCTTGTGCTTGGCGGCTATGAGTTCGGACATGAATTGGGACAAGGAGATCGATGTAAGTTCGCAACGTTATGATAAAATCTTTCAGCTGGTGAATGGATTTTCTTGTCAGTGATAACCAGCGCATATTTAGTGGAGATCCCTTTCTTTTGTACTGTTGATTGCGCAGTTCACAGTTAACCATATATTTTTGTTTACATGTGGTTTAATTTTTATACCCTTGGCACAATTTGATATAATTTACCTTTATTCTGAATGTTGAATGATAATCTATGATTCAAAGGAAAATTGGCAAATCCAGAAAATATCCATACCCCCCTTGCCTTCGGAAATTCCAAAATACGTTACCACTCCGCTCCCTCAGAATTCCATAATCGTGAACCCCGCAACGCCTATAATGAGCAAACAAACATGAACTTATGCCTCCCCAAGGTGTGCTCTAGCGGCACCAGGTGACAAGCTGTGCTCTTCAGCAACAAGAAAAAACCTTCAGTGAGTTGCCAGGCTGGGCGAACACCTTTTTAAGTCTGAATGCCGTTATAAAAATAAACGTCACTTAATTTTCGTCCTCTTTGTTTTCTTGTGTTGTTTTGTCAGTTACAAAGCAAAATAGCTGAAATTCAGACTGTTAAAATCTTTTGGCGGTCAAAGTACAGTCGCATCTTTGATCATTCCTTGTTGTGTCTGTTTTATATGTCATGTACTGTACATGAATAGTATTGAAATCTGGCAGGTGTTCCTTGGAAGTGAGTGACTGGTGAGAGTTTTTCTCCCTTCATTTGATGGGAGATGGGGGTACAACAAGAAATTTGCAAGAAATTCATTAAGATTAATGTAAAACCCATGTTTTGCTGGTTCACTTCTATAATGAGCACAAACATGTGCCTGATCAATCAATCCTTGTCTTCTGCTTCCGCGTTCATAACTTCACATGGTTTATTTACGAACTTCATAAGTACACCAAAATAGAGTTTTCAAGGAACAAACTCCACTCTTTCTACTCCAGAAATCCCACCTGTGAAATTTCCCACCAGCCTTCAGATTTCTGATCGTAAATACCTCCCATTCGTTTGCAATTGCAGTTCAAAGAACCCCCCTTCCCCTTCAGGAATCATAAAAGTCGTCCGTGGTATAGGTATGGATATTTTCTGGAATTGCCCAAATACCAGATTTTGTTATATGTGACCCTCCACGGAAAACGTACACTAATGATCTTCCGTTAAACGGGCTAAAACGTTAGATATATTATATATCTCTCAAATGGTACATGTGTGGTCCAAATCACAAATTAATCATATCAATAATGAATTTCATGGTTAGGAAGTCTGTAGAGTACCTTTCTGTGTGAAAAAATAATCAAAATTATATTCAGTCAGGCCCGGTTCAAACGTCGAACTTTACATGTGCCGAATCTAATAATTAGGTTCGGCACATGCAAGGTTCGACGTTTGAATCAATTAGGTTCGACAGATTTGTATTTGGGTCGACCTGCCGTTCTATTCGACAGGGCTTGTCGAATAGAACGGCAAAAGATTGACTTTGTTTCATATGTCGGTCTTTACATGTCCCGAACCTAATGCATAAATTACGCTAATGTATTTCTTGATATAAGAGAGTTTGTGATTGGCGAGTGAGCTGTCAAAAACGTGGTCGTGTATGAAATGACCGGGACATTGCGCGACATAACACTGGACCGCAAAAAATGTAGCCAGAGTTTATCGGACACAATTCGCATACTGTTTCCCATTTTATTGTTGAATATGCGTCTAGACCAAAATAAAACAAAAGACAAGGCTAGAAACTAAAGTCAGTAGTTAAAGTTACAGTCTAAACGATACTGAAGAAATTTGACCAAAGCCTGGCGACCACATTACAAGTACGATCTTCAAAAAGTGTTGTTGGTGTTTTTTTTGTAAAGCAACTGAAGCAACAGAGATATGCGGTCCCATTATATTGTAGAGCACGGTGACGAGTATTTATTTCGTTCCATAAAGTATACAACTGGAAAATTCACCGTTTTCCTCTTATCCGATATTGAGTTCGGCACATGTGAAAGTTCGACGTTTGAATCAACTGCCGAACTTAATTATTCGGGTCGACCCAAATAGGTATTAGGTTCGGCACATGTAAAGTTCGACGTTTGAACCGGGCCTCAGTTTTACAAACAGGAGGAAATGAGAAAGAACCCATCAATGTGCATGTAATTGATGTACAAATGGTGTGGGTGTCCATTTACAAGTAATTTGCACACCCACATGATCACATTCCAATTATGCGACAAATGAGCATGCACAGAACCAATCAAAATCAAGAATTTTATTATACGTAGATAATTGGTCTGTACATTATAGACAAAAAGAAAAGCTCTTCTAACCTGTTCTTACTATTCTGTCAATAAGAATGTCAACCATTATATATTCTTTTTCCAGGGAACCATTATGTCTGCATTCTTCTGGGGATACATGCCTGCACAGGTTGTTGGTGGGTATTTAAGTGATAAGTATGGTGGAGAAGTCATCTTAGGAATGGCAGCTATTGTTTGGTCATTGTTAACACTCGCTGTGCCATTTCTTCCCATGTCGCCGATACTCTTCGTAACTCCAACTATGATGATAATTGCTGCCAGGATGTGCACTGGACTGTCTCAAGGTTTGTGATCATGGATGATGATTTCATTTAGAATACAGTGTTCTCCCTAGTTTTCATAACAGCAGGTAAAAGAACCTTTCAAACCAGTAAAGATATTACAGTGAATCACAGTCGGTGTTTAAAGGGGATATATTTACTGTCCCTTACATGGTGTACTATTTGAAAAATCGGCAGTTTTGTCTTTACTACAGATCACTGCAGCTCTTCGTTTTTTTACTTGAAAAGTGCAGCATTTATGCTGATTTATGTTGCTGATGGTTTTAATTCTCGAAGCTAAGTAGGGACATGTTTTTTCAAAGAGTAGTTTAGTGATTTATTTACATGTCTGACATCTGCTTACAGTGTAACAATGTATGATAACATTTGAATCATTGCTTTTATCAATGCCACGTCAATCTTTTCTTCATTGCAGGTTTGCACTATCCCTCATTAACAAACATCATTGCTAAAAGAATTCCCGTAAAGGACAGAACATTTTTAACAAGTACAATATTTGCTGGTGGTCCTGTAGGGTATGGACTAGAATTTATGCCTACAAGTAGTAGTTTTCCTAGTTTATGCAGTGACTCTTCTCGGCTCCTTTCCCTATTTTGTTTTCCCAATTTGCCTCTGTCATTTTGTGTGTGTATAATACAATGTATAACAAAGGGGTCTCTGATTTACTTAACTATGAGCCCGAGTTTTCTATGAGCGAATAGTCTTTGAGGTGCAGCTGAGTCAAGTATCTCTGGCAGAAAATGAGGGAGAGTAGTCAAATTGTTTTAGTAGAAACTCTAAAAATTTGTTTCCCAAAAGCTTCCATTGTTCATGTCTGTACATTTAAGCCAAAAATCGAGAAAACATTGTTCCTTGATAAAGGGTAACTTGCATGCAATTGTTTTCTATTGGCAATTAGTACATGTAGAACTCAGTTGTGCTCTATTAGAAATCTGTGAATCTGATTAGTTATCCCACTGTTTTCTATTTATTGATAAAAAACGATTGTGCAGGTACTGCTCTCTGGAAATAATGTAAGTGTTATTTATATGTGGTCATGCACTTAGCTTCTTAAGCACTAAGCTTAGCTAGTTTTCAGGTATGAAGGCATGATTTTTCTTGACTTTTGGCTTAAAAGTACTTACTCGGTAACTTTTGGAAAGCAAGCCTTTTGAGTTTCTACTTGGACAATTATAAAAAACCTGGGCTTTGTGGTCTTGTTAAATAGAAGACAGTGGGAGAACCAGCCAGATTCGTGGATCTCAGATAGAATACAACTGAGTTGCTACCAATGTACGTTTTGTTACAATTACTGAACCAGGTTGATATCCTTTCACAAATCATTCGTGAAGCACAGACATACTGGTCATCACTTGCCAAATTAAAAGATGTCAAATACATGGACAAGGATATTGTGAAACTTTTTAAAATGAGAATGTTCAAATATCTCTACTATGAATGTTATAATTTTTTGCTCTAAATTCCATTCTTTTTATGTACCGGTACTTGCTGTTGTTAACAAGTTACTTGTTTATTATGTTCCCTCTCTAGCACATTATTCATGGGCAGCGTGGGCTCAATATTCCTTTCTCAATTTGGCTGGCGCAGTGTCTTCATCTTTCATGGTCTCATGGCATTGTTATGGGCGTACCTTTGGAGATTTCATTTAGTTTTACCAGAGCAACATCAAAAACGAGAGCAGTTTACACTTGGAAATATTAAAATGGTTGAGGCTAGTAGTTCTGACAGAGCACATTTATATAGTGTACCCTGGGGAGCATTTTCAAGACATCCTGCTGTGTGGTATGTATTATTAACTGTGTCTTCTTGATTCAGTCCAGAATTAAATGCCAAGGTAACTTTTTTGAGCCTCTCTCCACCCAGGTGTATAAATGGGTACCGGTGAATTTACTGCTGGGAGGTAACCCTGCAGTGGACTACCATCCCATCCAGGGGGGAGTAGAAATACTCTCAGTCGCTTCACGCTACAGAAACCGGGATAAGCTCCGGCCTGATGGGCCACCAGGCCCGAATGCAGACTTTACCTACATGTAGCAAACATTTTAGTGGACTAACATCCCATCGATCAAAGGGGATTAGAAAATACTAGCAGTCACCAGTATACATGTATGTAGTTGGAAACAACAGCTTAATCATATCCTTACATAGCTTCCTACGCAGGCGTTATTAGGGGATTGCGTTACCACTCATCCCCACTAACGCCGTTAGCGGGGACAAGTGTAATGCAATCCCCTAATAACAGCTGCGTAGGAGACTATCACTGTCACAGGGTTTTCGCTTTTTTCAGCTTCATTTATCAGGGCTTCTGATATTTCGTGCAGTCGCGGAGCCGCGAAATCCAGGTATTTCCGCGAAATCCCGCGAAATTGACAAAAACACGCGAAATACCGTGAAATTTGCTGTAAATCCTACCAAATACAGGTCGGCACAACATATTTGAAGCTTATCTTGACTATTGGGGCTGTTTACTTGCCGTAAACTTGTAAATTTATCTTGAAATTTCGTCACTTCCACGAGTAAACAATGTACCAAAAACTACCGGGAGTTCTTAGAGTTTAGAGTCTGGCCACAATGTGAAGACTTTTCGTTGACGTTTGAAGAGGCAAGAGCCAAATGGATTTGAACCTTCAATCACGAACAATCTTTCCTTGAAACGGCGAAGCAACACAAGACAGCGAGGACAGAAAAGAAATTCATTACGTTGTTGTTTTCGGCTCTAAATTGCAGCCGAAAAAGGAGGATAACCGTTCAACGTTTTCTTGCTGCTCGAAACAAGAACAGTTTCATTCAGAACTGTGTTGGATGAACTTTTGTGTTTTCTTTCTTGCCCTGAATTTGACATTCTGCAGTATATTTTTTCGGGAATGTTTCTTTTTTGCTTTTTAGCAAAATTTGCCCAAAAAGTCCCGTGAAATCCCCGCGAAATTGGTCATTTTCTCCGCGAATTTGTCCCTGCAAATCCCGCAAAATTTTACTTTTTTCCCGCGAATTACCAGAAGCCCTGATTTATTGCTAAAATCGTTACCTGGTACCTTTACTCGAATTGTGGTTCAGAGAGCAAACCACAATGAATTTCTGGTGATATTTTCAAGGAGTGGCTCTAGAATTTGAAAATAACCGGCTAGCTTTTTTCAAATTTCAATCCACTTCCATCCTTTCCATCCCAAGTGATAGGCAGTAATAAACGGTTCCAGTGTAGTGATATAGTCCTAGGTAACAAAGCTAAACGATTATTTTTTGGTTTCCATTGATGCAGGAACATATTTTCAGCATTTTAAAATGACAACAAATACCGTGACTGTGTCCCTTTAGTATTTTTTGAATGCCATTTCTGAGAATTTGGTATTTGTTCTTCAAAATTGCATTATTGTTGTAATGTTTGTTCCAGGGCTCTTGTCATTACCCATTTTTGTCAGGGTTGTGCATTCTGGAATGTGTTTGCTTGGCTTCCCATGTATTTTGAGGAGCATTACCCTGGGAGCAAAGTAGGTTATAATCTCTTCATGCATTTTCATTTATGTACAGGCAGTTTTGCATTGTTATAATTCAACAATACTGTCTTGAATAAATTGTATTTATGAATTCATAAGTTCCCTTTCAGTATCTCGTAAAATGTCATAGGTGAAATATTTTAGTTTCCACTCTCAAATATACCTTTGAAACATTTTGCCTTTGACATGATGAAAGGTTGCAGAAATTTTATTTTTGTACAATTCCCATACAACTTACCATCTTACTGAAGCTCACCTGGATACGAAGGGAGGTTAATTTGGGACTGGACATTATTTATGTAGGGGGAGGGGGGGGGAAGGTCAAGGCTATTTCAGATTGGCTAGAGAGGGGGGTTGTTATAACTGTCTAGAGATAAATCATCAATGGCCATCATGAATACTCTGGTTGCTTGTAATTCAATTAATGATATTGCTTTAATTTCTTCTATTTTAGAAATGGGTATTTAATGTTCTTCCTTGGCTGCTGTACTTTCCAGTTGCACTGTTTGTTGGACGCTTGGCTGATTACATGATTAGAAGAGGTCTGTACTTTACAAAACAAATGATTCTTACTGCAGTGAAAAATAATTAATGGGATCCTCTTGCATGCAGGCAAATTACTCTTAACTGGACGTTTTGTGTGTATTTGACACTGAGTTTTTTGGTCTGTTTTCAAAGTTTGGTACACATATGACAATTGATTCTAAGCTTAAAACCTACATGTAGTAGGAATTTTTTCTGAGCATTTTTTGGATTTATAAATTTATAATTTGTTAAGGTGTTATTTAATCCATTTCAAGTAATTTAGTTACTCGTGTTTTTCTTGTTTCCATAGGGTCCTCAGTAACATTTGTTAGGAAGTTTTTTCAGGTAATGCAATTTTTAGTGCGAAACATGCTAATTTTGTTTTAATTTTTCCGAACCAGTAGCACAAACGACCAGTTATTTTATGTAAGGCCCGGAAAATATTTCCCGTTCCCTGTTTCACAATGAGGTGGATAAAGCAGATGCGAGAGTACCAACGACGTCACACGTGACCAAATCGAACTGCAATTTGCCAATTTCAAAGGATGCAGTGCATGCTTTGATTCAACAGATGATAGTATTCACAACCCGACAAGTAAAGTTGTTTATAGGAATACTACATGTACATCTCAAAATTGGGCAAGACTGAGATGGACTGGAATCATTCACTGGAAAAGGTTCATTATGAAAGGGTCGTATTCCCAGTTTAGTTGTTTCCTTTAGAAAAATATAAATTATATAACACCATTTCAAACTCTCTGTTCTTTCATACAATAAATGATCGGTTTCCGTTGTAGTGAATTTGGTGAATTTGATCATTATAGTGATTGGATGTTCTGCGAACAGGGGTAGATCCTGTTTGTTAACGTCCCTTGGAGAAAATATGTCATTTATGGAACGTTCCATGTTGTACGTCTTATTCTTCTTTTGGCTGAACACTTTGTTCTTATTGTCTTTCTTGGTCGAAATTACAAAAATCCTTCAGTCGCCAAATTGCATTAGCGTATTATAAGGTTTCCAAAGCATTACAGGGCGACTTCCAAGTTTTACGATGCGAGAGAAACTTTCGAAGCAAAGCAAAAGGATGAAATGAGTTCTCTTCTTATTTTGAATTCTTAAGAAGCAAATATCTTTCAATAAAATTTTCTGGAGGGACACGATGTCTGAGAAAAGAGCCATTATGCATCGTCACACAATAAACTGATCGTTTTTCGTTGTAGACTCTGTCCATGTGTGGCGGAGCAGTGTTCATGTTGCTCATCAACAAATCTTACACGTTCAGTCAAGCTCTGTTCTGTATGATGATGGCAATGAGTCTGAACGCGCTGGGTAACGCGGGCTCACCCGTCACACCACAGGATATGTCACCAAAGTATGCAGGGACACTATTTGGTAAGATACGAACGTTTTTGACCTAGCGTGAGATAATTCGGTCATCGATTATTATCAAATCACTGATATTCTGTTCGCTTTCCGTGTCTAGGTATAATGAATTCTGCAGGAGCATTTTCAGGTGGGTTGAACTGACAACGATTAAATCTGCAGCAGCTTTCGTCTTGTATTTCTATGGAAACGTACTTTCGTCTACTGGCCTCTGTGATTGGTTAGAGAAAATCGTGCGATATTCACGAACCAATCTCAGCAAGAGTGTTGCTCCTTCAACCAATCGGGAACAAAACAATTTTTAATCGTGTTGTCTGGAGTTGTCTGCGAGACTATTTTTAGAAGCGCTTAGGTATATACATATAATAATATCACTTTATTCAATAATTTATAATTAATAAACCTTTATTTACAATTTAAAGAAACTATTTAGTAACAATCAATTAAAAATTTAAAAAGCCTACAGTACAAAAAGCGATATGACGGGAAAAGTTTTGTTATAATAATTTACAAGGCTAAAGAATTTTACTAATTATTAAAGGTATATACTCTTGTAGATGTTTCAAGAAAATGGGCAGCTGTGAAAGAAGTCGTCATAAAGCGAGTGGACTCTCTTTATGAACACAGGTGCTTAATCTCAAGAATCTAATTGATCGTCTTATTTCTTTTTACACAGGAATTGTCGGCACTTTGATAACAGGCCATATACTGGAAGTTTCGTACAGCTGGAAAAATGTGTTTATTTTAAACGCTGTAGTTCTGGTCTTCGGTGCTATAGTTTTTCTTGTATTTGGAACAGCGAAGAAAGTTGTGTAGAACTGCGGTGACCCTTTATTCTGAAGACGCTGTAGAAAATTATTTCAATAAATGAATTTTTGGGACTGGAAAACACTTTCGGAGGATCTTAAAGGACAACAGTAACTGGCGTGGTGGAAGAGGACGCTTTTGATCACTCCATCTATGAGTACGTTTCAGAAACCGGGTTTAGCAGATGAAACATACTCGACAAAGATCGCCGTATATTCAGCACATTTGAAAAGCGTTGGAATCAAACAATGTTCTAGAGAGCTGTACAAGCGGTTACATTTTCTTCAATGGTCAGTTGATTAGATCCCGGAAATTCCTACACTCCACAACTGTGAGAACACCCATCATAGAACGCTCAGCGGACGCGGTCACCGTTTACAAAGGACCAGCCAGTGTATTCTGTTATTATATTTGAGACAAATCCGCACAAACGGTTCTTGAGCAAACGAACTGAAATAGGATCTGCTGGACAGTCTCCGGGCGCCAAGAGTTGCGCCCTATGTTCTGGAAACCGGTGTAAATATTCCTTTTGCGACCGCTTAAGAACCAAATCTACATGTAGCATGGAGCAAATTTTTAGCCTGGATAACAAATCTACTTTTAAAAACTCTGAGATGTATTTCACGGACTGCAATATTACATGGGTGTATTGTATATAGCCGTAACGACTGGATACAACCGGGTAACCTGCTCCATGTCACCCAGCAGCGTTATAGTTCAAGATCACGGGCTCAGCATGGTAGAAATGTTTGACACTCCAAGAGCTTATACTAGGTTGATTTAGCAACAGGGCGGGAACGTCAGCTGAGAACGGTGTGCCCATCAAGTAGGCAAGTCGAAACAGAGTCATGTCCAGACTGTTCTGTCCGCCCTCCCGTCCTCAACTGACGTTCCCGTCATCTTGCTAGATCAGTCTAATGACAGTTTCAAAAAATAACGTTATAAGAACTCTGTGAGGAGGCGTTATTTTGTTAATTTTCTTGTTAGATTTTGTAAACAGACGTCCCACTTCGCTTGTTCAAATCTTAGCCCCGTGAATGAATCTGTGTATTTGTTCGGACATGCTCAATGGCTGGCTTAACAGTTGAATGAAGAACGAACGAAAAACTATATCAATGAATGAAGTCAACGAACGAACGAATTAATGAATTAGTGAGTGACTGAGCGGGCAAGTGAATGAATGAACCAACGAATGAATCAATGAATCAATCAATCAATCAATCAAACAACCAATCACTCAATTAATCAGTGAAAAACATTCGACCCGAAAAATTTCCATATATTTCCTATAAATACTACTTAATGACGGATGAGAAAATAAAGAAAGGAGGCTGAGTTGTATCGAGTGTACAGGCTGAATGTAGTGTGATCTGTGGATTAAAAGTTCTTGGTAGTATACAGATGTTCCTTAGTTTGTGGTTTAGTTGTTGAGCATATCAGTTTCCCTCCGTTGTTTGATATAACAGGAGTTTTTATAGATGGTTTTAGCAGTGTTTGTTTACGATAAATAACTCTGCTCCATCTACGTAGTAATTTATTACTAAATAGTATGAGTTGTTTTTTCTCTTGTTGTAGTGACAGTCGTCTTTTGATGGAAGTGACTTTCGATAGTTGCCTCTCTAGAATATATACATATATTTGTGTGTGTGTGTGGGGGGGGGGGAGGGGGGCAATCCGTAAGCGGAGTTCAGATTACGCTTAAAAAACTAGATTACCGGAGTCGCATGCAAGCAGAAAGGAAGTACTGGGAGTGCCTGAAACTAGCAATGTGATTGGTTTAATCAATGTGATTGGTTTAATCAATTTTCAGTAGACCGTAAACGACGGTGTCAAAAGTAAAGAACGTCTGCGCAGGAGGCTATATCATAATTAAGCGGAATCAGAAGAATTGGAAACGTTTTGATTCTTCCACCTCCGATTTCGTCGTGTGTGTGTGACTCCGCTTGCAATTCAGATTTTAGATTTTCGCTAGGTGGTAAGCGTTCAATTCTTGCGAATCCGACGGGTTTTACCGAGCGTTGCACGAGAAATGTTTCCCCTGCCGAAAATTTGCCCTCCTGGTATGGCGCGTTTTTTCTGTGTATCCCGAATTGCTCGTGGGAAGGAGAACGACTACAAAGTAACCAAGGTACTCGCATGGAAAATAGGGTGTTCACCCCCTCTTCCCAAAGTGAATTTCGAAGAGCTTCGGCACGAGCGCAAGTCACCATAGCGAATAAGAGTTTTATTCGCATAACACCTTTTGTGACGCTTTCGTCGCATTTCAAGGGAAGCTTATTCCGGTTTACTGCAGATTTGATAATCAAACGCGTTATCACTCACGTAACCAGCAACCATAGGCGGATTTAGGGGAGGGGTCGAGGCCCCCCTTTTTATCTTGTATTTTCAAAACGTTATTGAAATCTAACTTCCGAAACGGTAACGTTGCTGACTCGGCCCCCTCTTCTCTTTTCTGGATCTGCCCCTGGCGGGATGCCACGACATCACATGAAAACGCACTATGGTGAACGTGTGGCGAGTGAAAGCTTCTAAAACAAGGCTCTTCTAGCCTCTCCTGTCCTTTAAAGGGTCTTTAAATACACTCCCTTACTATGGTTGCAATAAATTTCCAAGAAATCGCACCATAAAAATCGCACTTTCGTACTCGGAAGCCCGATTTCTTTAGCGTTTTGATAGCCCACGAACAAGGGATTTTTAGAATGACGTAGAAATTATGACTTGAAAATTGTTTTGTGAAGCAAAATCTGATTGCATCAGTGGAAGTACGTGAAATAGCCTCTTGAGGTTTGACGGCGATCACTATACTCTCCGCGTGAATTATGAAACCAAAAATACCGTATGCCAACAAAAACAAATTAAGGAGTGCACTGACTGTTTAACTAACCACTTGATGAGTTTTCGCGACAGCCTTCAGAGCCTTTTTCGTTAATTTCCTGATTAAATTCTTGTTGCTGTTCTTTGTTGCTATCTTTCTTGACACTTTTCAGCTTGACTGAATTGTCTTGACCGGAGAAATCACCGGTTCTACTTCCCCAAGTGGCGGGCACCTGCGACATCTCCTCGATAGCGTTCAATATCGAGCAGATGACTGTTGAAGTCACAGACAATCCTACGATCGTAAAACTCAACATTACAAAAGTAGCAAACAGACGTTTGCCGTTCTCCCCTAGACCGAGCTTGTCCAGTTTCGAGGCTTTCTCTACCCGCGGAAATAAATCGCCAAATCCAATGGTGCTGTAGGCGATGAAATTGAAATAAACCCCGTCGAAGAAAGTCCACCCGTCAAATATCATGTCGGAGGCTCCGCCTACCAGAATAACTGCTGCCATCATCAAGAACGAGACTGCTGCTGCTTTGATTCCTACATGGGAGGGGTGCCTTCGTTTGCAGTACCTCTTTTCGGTATGTTTAACTGTGTTATAAATGTATCGATTGATGCGTTCACCGACTGTTTTTAGCACGACTAGGTTTAACGGTATGCCAAGAAGGGCGCAGAATATGCAAAAAAGCCTACCGCCAAACGTCAGAGGAACGATATGTCCAAAACCTGGGCAAACGGTAAAGAAAAACAGTAATTAGTATAGCTCAGAAGTAAATGACGCAACGGTACAGTACGACGAAACATTATGGAGATCTGCGTTCAACTAACACCCAGTTGTGAAGTATATATGAAATAATTCACATTGAACTGCGGATATAGATGAAAGTGAAGAATGATCATCGCAGTCAAGAGCCCACGAATCCCTGGCCTCCGCGATACCCGTGCGATGCTCTACCAACTGAGCTATGAAGCCACACATTGGGAGCGAGGTCAATTTATTGAGTTCTCAGTTGGTAGAGCATCGCACCGGTATCGCGAGGTCACGGGTTCGAATCCCGTTGAAACCCTGATCTTTTCAGGCTTCTTCTTTCCAATTGCTTAAATTGTAAATTAACTGCCATGGTCATTCTTTACTTTTAACACCCAGTTGGCACTTCTATTATTCACAAAGGAATCTGGGAAGGTAAAACTTACGCGCGCAAAAGCGCATGGAAACATCGTTAATGGAGGGAGACTGGTTATGAAAGCCAGCAACACCGCGGAAAAATGTACCACACACACACACACGACGTCACGATTTCTCTAGATGGTCAGCGTCAGCAAGGGAGACCACGATAAATCGATGGCACAATTTTAGCGCAAACGTATGAACTTACGAGCAAACATTGAAAGCAAAATTATGAAAGTGGAAATTGAGAGGTAAATAAGCATAAAACCTTAAATATCCAGTGATTTCCTTAAAAATTGCCAAAATGTTCACATTCTTTCGTTTTTTCCGTAGTGTCAAGCCGGCGAACTTCAAAGGACGAACTCTTTGTTTTGGTTTATGGCATGTCACGTGGCCGCGAAGGTGCACAGAATTTCAAGATGGCCAGCAGCGAGTAGCTTTGCTTCGGGGCAGCTTCTCGATATATCAACAACGAACGGGTTTGCGTGATTTTATTCTTGTTTTACGGATGATTTAGAAATAAATTAACAGAATATTATGTGAAGAGATTTCATAAGTGATGCCAGAAATCAATTGCTCCGTCCTGGGCTGCGGATCGTGCAGACGATCGAAGGGAATAGGCATTTTTCAACCTCGTTCCCAGGGTTTCTCATCTTCCAGTCCTCCTCTCTCACTCCGGGAGGGTAGGAAGATGAGAGACCCTGGGAACGAGGTTGTGAATTTTCAAGCTGCCTGTCGCGAAGGAGGAGGCTCATCGAAAATGGCGCAACGACTGGCTCCCTCCATTAACTATGATGTGAGAAAAGTGACGTCGCTTCGTTTTTCTCTTCCTTCCCTCCCTTATTAATGCATCGCTCTTGTTCTTATATTAAAAAGAAACGAGACGTTTCGGGAAGAACCCCTTCGTCAGTCGCAAAGGATGCGGCCGTTGATAAAAGCAAACGTTAAAGTTTACGAACATTAGTGTTCCCACACGCGCGTACAATAGGCCATTCCGAAATTGCGCAGGGAACTGGGGCGAGTTTCAACATTTAACCAATCGATAATTTGACACCACCACACGAAAGATCACGTTGAAATTGGTCATCTAAGTTTGAGGTTTTTGGGTTGAAAAGAGACCAAGTTATGGCCTGTGAAACATGGCTCGAAATCCATACAAACATCTAGAATTTTGACACAGCGTCCCTCAAAACCATATAAACTGATATGATTCCCGGAATACTATTAAACATGGGCAACCATGGTCATTTTCTTCTCAGCTTCTTTCAAATAGTAGTTCCATGACGTCATTTTACAGTTGTCACAAATCCGATAAAAATTTTAAGGGTTTGTATAGTTTTGTGGGACACTGTGTCAAAATTATAGATCTAGACGTTTGTATGGATTTTAAATCATGTTTCAAAGTCCGAAACTTGGTCTCTTTTCAACCTAAAAACTTCAAACTAGGTCAGATGACCAATTTCTAAGTGATCTTTTTTGTGGTGGTGTCAATTTATCGATTGGGTAAAACTTGAATCTCGCCCCAGTTCCCTGTGCAAATAAAAAATAAATTCACAGGAATAATGGCGCCTATAGCATTGAAAGACAACTTGGCAGCTGTAGAATGAAGTCGCGATAACTTTTAATTAGTTTTGTATGACACCGAACTGACAAAGTGTTAAACTTGTCTAAGGAAAAGAAAAAACGATTATAAGGCGGGAGTCGAGAGAGGTTTAGTATTTTTGTACTGAAACTATAAAAGTGGTTGATGTTCGATTGTCGACAACATTCATTATTCATATTATAAGTCTTACATCCTTTTCCAATATCATTTTCTCATAGCGACTTCATCAGGCCAGAGCTATACGTTATAAACGAGACCTGGTGAAAGTAACATGTAAAGTAGTTTGAAACTCACTCTGTCTTGACTTACTTGATATGGCTGCAAAAACAATTTTTATAGGTTCTGATCTTCTGTTATCATCTAACAGGAGAAGCGCATCATGTTCTGATAAAGTATGCTCAGTTTATCACAAAAATCTGTTTTGCTGAATTCCTTGCTAGCAGAGGCTCTTTTTCTAACTGTCTGTCTTTTCCAGACAGCCAGGAAAAGAGCCTCTGCTGGCAGGGAATTTTGTTATCCTTCTGGCTGAAACGTATGAGATGCAGCTTTAGCGGCTTGAGGTTTAATTTTCAACCACGTCAGCCAGATTACTGCTGGACTATAAAACCTTTTATCATCCAACTTTGTCCGTAGAATACGATAAATACTGATACTGATACTGAAACAATTACATGTGTTCTTGAGTGTTGCTGGGAAAAAATTATCTGTTCCTTTTTCGCAGCATATGTCCATAATTTTTTCCCAGCCAGCAGTTAGAACAAACAACAAACGCGCGGAAATTACACTGAAAAACGTTGAAATCCGCTCTGGTCAACGAGACTCAAGCCCTCGTAGAACAGTCTCTTCAGTCGCCCTTCCGCAATCGGCCAATGCGAATATAGTATTTTCCGATGAGAACTCGCATGAGAAAACATTTGCTGAAAGTGAGAAACAGACTCTTTGGTCACAAAACCAGAAAAAAACGGAAAAGTTCGCCAATCTGAAATTTTCGATACTCGAGGCTACCGCTGATGTTTTTTGTTTTAATTCCTCGTTGTGCTTTTATGAGCACTTGTCACAAAGGGCATGATATTGGATCTCTCCCTCTCTTCCAGTTTTATCAACAACATTTAAATTGTCTAATTTTTAATAACGAATGTCAAACTATGAAACTTCACTTACCCATTGTCGTAAATACGGTAGTTGTGAACCAAAATGAGTGATAAAAGTTCCAATAGTCTCTGTAACCGCTAACGTAACCGCGCTTGAACAGAACGTTCGCGTCGGAGACGAATTGGATAAAGTCCTCTTCGCTCATGTTGTACTTTCGTTTGTAGGTGTTCTTTAGCCCTTGATAAAAATCGTACTGCGTTCGATCGTTCTCTTCTTCCAGCGAATTAAAAATAAGAGCGCAAATGCACATGTATAGAATCAAAGCAAACAGTAGAATAAACAATCTACACGATTGTCTTGTGTATTGAAACCGAACAGTCAACGTCATTTTTCCAGGTGCGGCTGATCAGCTCATCAATTGATGTATGCTGAAAAAAAGTGTTCAGTTTCATGGGTTAGTTCCAAAGTTTAAGTCCTCATTTCGCTTCCGTGTTAGTGAGTGAGCGAGTGATTGATAAAAACCCTTCGCGTCCTGTGTATAGAATTTAATTATCTCCCTTCGGATTATCGGGAAAAAACCATTTACGGAATCCGTTCGTTTTCGCCCACTTTTATCTTATCTACCTGAAAGACAACGAAAAGTGTCTCTTACAAATCAGAGTGTTTCTTTCATTTGCAGTTTAGTTAGCCCATGAAAAAATTGAATCATATATTAATATATTGTAAACTGTGATAGCACTGAATTATTGCATGATTTTACCAACTGTACTTACGGATCCCCCACAGTACATATCGATGAAATGAAATGTCCAAACGGAAGAAATGATGATGGCGGTGAATTTATTAGGCAAATTAAACTCAAGAATATTACGAAATGGAAAAATGAAGAAAGACAAAAGGAAGACTGACAGAATTAACACGAATTGGTTTCATGGAAGACAGGTTGTATATAGTGGAAACCACAACCAGTTTTTTTGAGGTGGGGGGGGGGGGGGGTACTCGCATTATACACGACGGAGGGGTCCCACCTTTTTTGGGGTTGAAAATTTACACGCTCTGTTTTTTTTGGGTCGAGAGAACTGTCAACGTTTTTTTTAGATCTTAAAAAATACGTGTATTT
>OX393561.1:7019409-7031909 GCA_947652115.1 Blastomussa wellsi
CAAAGCACTTTAGCAACTCGGTCTAGCTGGAGTTAGGCTTGAAACTCTTTCACTCTTTCTGTTGCAAAGCTTGGAGTTTGGAAAATATGTTCAGTCAGTGGCTGAAAATACCTTGGTTCCACATGTGTGGTTTGAACGGTTAAAAAGAGAATCAACAAACTCATGTTTGTAATCTCGTTTGATCTTATTCAGAGTGTGCAGCAGTCCTCTACTTCTACCCATACTACCTTTCGGTCTTGTCTTGTAGCTGGAAGCTTTCGTCTGGCAACGTTATATAGCTGTATCAGTCGAGCTACATCACAGAAACTCATCTTGAAAAAACTGGCAAGTTTTTTCAAGTTTGTCGTATGTAATCGGTCTATATCTTTCTCATTCGAAACAATCCTTGTATAATTTCAGCATTTTATTATCCCGTTGGTGTTTTTCGGCATTAGAAAACTCTTACTTTTAGATTTCGTTCAATTTGCAAGTAAATGGGAAAATGACTTCAAATGCCGTGACACTGCTCCTTTAATGGTTGGTCAGTTATGGCTTTGTTAACTAACTTTATACCTTGACTCGGTTTATCAGTTTTCTCAGGTGATTTTACATCGGTGAAATCGTGCATAAAGCAACCGCCATGCGTGTAGTCCGGTTCTGGTAAAGTAAATATTAATGTCGAGAGTCACACGGAAAATGTGGTAGTGCGGTAAAGCATTTTCCGTGTAACAGAAGACATTCCCATAACCGGGCTACATGCAGTTGCTTTATGCGCGATTTTACCAATCTAAAATCACCTGAGTAAACTGCAGACGAAGGTGGAATGCCAGGCGTTCGGTTGGACATGTTGGAAGGTGCATGTCATGGGCTCTCTCGAGGCTCTCTCTCTTCGCGCGAATGCGAATGCCAAAGCTGCCGTACATTCGCAGCCGAGAACATTTAACAAATAGAAAAAAGCACATACACTTCATATGACATGCCCAGACAATGCCGATATATAAACCAAGTTGATAATTCTGGAATTTCTTAGGATTGATTTCTTATTAACTGAGTTATTTTAGACCATTTTACTTTTTAAGACGACAACGTTTTCGAAATTTTTCGTTATGTATCTAGCAGTTTGTTCCGTTAAAATTAAGCTCAGTCTATAACAATACGGTTTTGGGGCAGTAAAAGAGATTTTCTTGTTAAGAGGAAGACCGCGCTTGTAGTGATAGAGTTTATCAGACAGCCAGGATCTATTTCAGTGAAGCAATTTCTGGAGACGACAGATTATACACAGAAAGGACTAAGGCTTTTCTAGTCTTTCTTAGGACCAGAAGCAATCTATTTTTTTAGCCCGAAAAATTTAGACGTACGAAAAAATGAGCTTTTGAGTTTTCTGAATTTTGCCACTTTTGATTTTCCACTTGGTGCTCTTATTTCGCTTCTCCAGGCTTGTAGACTAAGAAACAAAGGGACTGGCCGTAGAATAAGCACAGAATAAATAGCCATGGAGCTCCGCCTTGGGGCTTTGCTCAATACGCCAAACACGAATATTTGCGCAAAAAAATATTTTCTATGTTCATTGGTATGATTGCGCCGAAATGGCCTTGTGCTCTACATAAATTAGCACCTCTTCCCTCAAGGGGCCTTCGTGATACTCATGTATACGACCTCCTGACTTGTGATCGCTCTCTTGTGCGTTCATACCCCGAGAGCTCTGATCAGAGTTGCCTCCCACCTCCCCTCAGCGACCGAAACCTCTAGAATTCTTCTACTGTTCGTTCTAATTTTGCTTGCAAGATTAACTACCAAACGAATCAAGAACGCGAATTCGTTTTCAATTTTAAACAAATGCAATAAGAATCTCGGAAATGGCCTATTCTGTTGAATTTCCTCGTAATCAAGCCGATCGCCAGACGAACTAGTGACTCCGGTTTAATAACTGACAGCTTAAAGGCCATTTCCAGTCCGTACTGCGCAATCTCCGCCTGCAATGTTTATCAAGCCTCACACGATCAATGTAAACAAACCAAAATGAAAATTATGGGTAAAAACTTAACTTTTCTTCATTATTAACATCCGATATCCTTGCAAAACAATAATAAAGAGTAGACGAACCTCGACGTAGCCTGTGTACAGCCGCCCCTCACCTCAAAAAAATCGGAAAGGAGCGTCTGTGATTTACCGTTGATAATCGTGTTCAAAGACCACGTGACTTTTTCAGGAATGTGTGGAAAATGATTTGATTGGTTAGTTCCCATACATCATTACATCACTGAAATAGCGAGATTTGATTGGCTTTCATTTTCGCGCGCTTTGCATTTTCGCGCTCTTTGCAATCGGAGCCTTCCGTACAGAATCTTTCACTTTCGTTCGCGACAATAATATGATGTGAGATTTTGACGATGAGTTCGTGCGTTCTTTGTGGCGTAGAGATCGTAAAAAACACGGATAAAAATCTTGTTGATGGTCGAAGGGGCAATTCTTTTAAAGTTCGAGAGGAGCTGCTGTCTTTGAAGTGTAAAGTCGAAATCAATTCCACGTACATTTGTAGGAATTGTCTTTGCGCGCTGAAGAAACGAAGGGCGCTCTTCAACAATCTTCACGAAGTGAATAGCTCAATTCAGAAAATTGTCCAGTCGAAGAAGTGTTCCGCTGTTCCATTACCAGTCCCAAAGCCTTCCTCAAACCAGATCAGCGACTCCCAAGAGCAAGCTACAAAGCGTGTTGCCTTAGAGTATTTTAGCGCGTCCGTGACGTCTGTGGATATCGAAGAAGATAACAGCACGTTGCCAAATAAAACATCGGTAGATCCTTGGCCAAGTATTCTCACGTCAACACCTTGTAAGGAGAAAAATCGTCCTGTCGCCTTTGCTGCGTTAGTTGGACCTGTTTCGCCAATTCCTGCTCGTGAACCCGAGGAAAAGAAGACTCGTGTGCAAGTCACTGTCGAATGGCCCAGCCGAACAAAAGTGAATACTCTTCACGAAGGATTAGAGTCACTCGGCAAGATGCTTTGTCGCGGAACGTACAAGCAAATTGCTGGAGCCGTATGGAAGAATCCAATTTTAAGGAAATATATGCAGCAGTTGTACCTGGAGGAGGTCGATCGTGAGTGTACTGCGATGTGTTCATTAAAGAATCCAAGCTGTCTGAGATCGCCCAGTAAGAAAGACCTCCAGCGCTTTTCGTTCAAGAAATTCAACAGCGAACTTGAATCGAAAGCACCATTGTTTAGTGCGGTACTGTGGACTGCAAGTGTGAGAAAAAGCAAAAGAGACGATGAATTCTGGCTGCCATCTGTGTGTATGTCCGCGGCTGTCTTGCTGAAGAACAGATCTCCGTGTATGAATGCAATGCAACTGATAAACACCATCATTTTGTATCACTCGGGGATAACTGTGAGTAATTTTTTTTAATCAGTTTCTACAAGATGTTTTCCTGGCATTCTATTTGTCCAAACCTATTATAACGTACTGATGACAACGATAATGTTTTTGGTAGTGCTAAGCCATGAAGAATTTGGTATGAGCTGATACCCAAACTGCAAAGCTCTCTTCCTAGTATTCAATTGAATATTTTTCACTTGATCATTAATGGATCGGACGGGGAAAGTCACTTAAATTCCCTACCTTCTGACGTCTGCATAATGTTAAATGTTGCATCCTTGGTCTTTGCACCGGCTATTTGTGCGTGTGTCATTAGCTCCAAAATTTGTTGTTGAAATTATTATGCTGGATTTAAAACCAATTTAAGATAATTGTTAATTACTACTGTCTTTTGTTGATCTCACTCTCAGACTTTGTTACCTCTTATTTCTAGCAAAATTACAACTCTTTCGTTTAAGTTTGTATGTACATCAATAACTTCGAATTTATGACTGTCAACTTCAAATGTGGTTGTTGCCTTTCAATAAATTAAAGAAAACATAATTTTATGAATTTTTATGAAAGTGAGGATTTTTATGAAAGTAAGTGTATTATGAGTGAGATGTTCCCTGTGTAAATAATTTGTGAATAAATGCCATTTTCCCTCAAAATATATACATGTACATCATAAGAATAAGATTTATCTGTTTTTTGACATGTCCTACCCTGCTGTACAGACAATTATAATTTCAAAGTTCGTGAGAAAATGAAGGTAGCAAATGTTAATGCATTGAATAATAACATTACAACTGCCCTTTTATGATAAAATGTCTTATCATATACTAATTATTTATTTCAGGCTTCTCTTTGCCGACTGGGTTCCCTCAGAGTAACCACCGGACACTCATATTATTACCGAAAGCTGGATGAATTTGGGAAAGAATACGCTGCATCTGTTGAGAAGAAGGTAAAAGATGAGACTGCACGACTTCAGAAACATCACCAAGCACTGACTGAGACACCATCTGGCGCCAGTTCCCCTCCTCTAGTGACTGAAAGACAGTCTCAACAGTCAACTGTAATTACTGCTGACAAAGGAAGAAAGTTGGTGTTCGATAACTTCGACTTCAAGCAGCAAGTTCACAGTATGACTGAACAGCATCAAAATATAGATGTCCACTGGGTTACACACTTGTCAGTGGAAAATCGTGTCTCAGGAAACCACTTGTCAAGTGCAAAGCCTGCTGCAGATGCTGTTATGCAGATGGAGAATGGTGTGTGTTTACCAACTCGCCATGAGCACCACCTGCAAAGGGAAAACTACATAACTCTCACTGAGAGAGCAATTGTGGAAATACCCTGTTTGGAATGTCTCAAGCCTGTGGTCTGTAAGCACATACCACACCAGTACAGCAAGGAAATGGCTGAGAAATCAGAAATGGTATTACATAGTACAATTTATTTAAAATGACTTACAGCCTACTTTTGAACAAAAAAAATTAATTCAGGCCCATCAAAGTCACAGAGTCAAAGAACAGTCAGAAAAAGGAGAGATGGGAAAAATGATTTTTATTTCCTTGTTTTGAAGTCTTGTTGTTCTCATGTTCCAGTAACAGTAAAGGTTGGAGTTTGAAAATTTGCAGTAGTGAGATATTGTATAATTTGCCCCCCCCCCCCCCCCCCACCAGTTTTTTTGCCCCCAACCCTTCTCTGTTACCACCAAAAACCACTTAACCCATTGAGAAAATAACCAGGATTATGTGTTTGCCCTTTGCAGTCTTTTCTTGGAATGTTGTATCACAACGAAAATGACTCAGATGGTATTCAGCAAGTACTGACAGCACTGCATCAGTATGTATCCTACTATGGTGATGGAGATGACAGAGTTTATTCCTCCCAAGGTTTAGTGGCTGATCAACTGTCAGTGGAGCGTGGCGTGAATGCACTCTTTGAGCTCTCAAATGGCTTTACTCCAGAGGAATGTCTAGAGGGTTTGCACTTGGAAATTGCTGACTGGCACGCAGGCAATAAGTTTTTGAAGGTATGAAAATATTTAGTGTTTCTTTCAAGCCATAGTTTATGAGTCATATACATTATATGTAGCTTTGCCAATGGGTTCATACTCATTAGAGTATATTCAGTGAACAACACCAATGCAAGATAGCTTGTGAGATAAATATCAGGAAATTAGTTGCATAATTACACTGTAAAAGCGGTATGGTCTGATTTCACACAGTTAAATGATAATTGTTTTATTTGAGATAAAAAAAGTCAGTCAATAAGGTATGACATCTCTCTGACTGTGAAAGGAAATGCATCAGTTGATGGGTGAAACTAAATATATTGTAAATATCTTTATTGAAATAATAAAACTAATTATAATAATGACAATGATATCAAATATATTGCACATTCATTCACTTGCATAAACAAGTAAATGTAATTCAAATAATGATGATGATGATGATAATAATGACACCAACAATAATAATAATAATAATAATAATGATGATGATGATGATAATGGTGATGGTAATGGTAATGATGATAATGATAATAATAAATATAATGCACATTCATTCACTTGCATAGTCTTCTAATCATGTAAAAAAAATAGTTCAATGTTTGTATGTATCTGTTTTTAGGTTGCATTCCATAATTTCTACAACACAAAATCAGCAGGAGACAAATGCACTCTCTACAGCGACAGAAATTTAATAAACAGAAGGAATGTCAGCAGTGATGTTGATGCGGCAGTTAACCCCTGTAGAAAATTTTTCGACCTCGAAGTTAAAGCAAGGCTTATAGCTGCTGCATTACATGAGCTTGGGATGAATAATATCTTGGATAGCCCTAAGGGCGAATTTTCCCAACCAAACCTCCCTGAAGCGAGTAACGTGGAGAAAAAGGAATATGTGCGTAAAATTGCCACACACATTGTAGATGGCTATGTCATTCGAAGGGAAAATGTTGAAAACATTTTCAATAGCCTAGTAGCAGCAGAAGCCGCTGAGGAAGAAGAGGTCAGGCAACAAACAGACAATGGCAGATACATTTGTTTTTTTCCCGGTTGTGGCAAAAGCTTTGCATCAAGGGGGAAACGAATGCGTGATCATGAAGCCACCCATAACCAACAAGTCCCACCTCAAGATTCACAAGGGTTACTCTTCCCAAGTGACTCAGCCCCTTCAGAGAAAGTCCCTGAGAAGGATGACATGTTCAATTATCAGTGTTCTTTCCTCGAGTATGGCATGCTAATTTTGAATTTCTTTGATGCCATCAAAGAGGGTGATGGTAAACGTACTTTCAGATGCTGGAAGTTTCAATTGCCTTACCTTAGGAATGACCCGGGAAGTACAAAGTATGCCCTTGAAGCCCTGGGGATGATTTTTCAAGTTTATGCACTGCTTCCACCAAAACATGCCCATGAACTTGTTTGGAACAGAACTGCATTGCTTAAGTCAGGTTTGGGACATAACATTCCCCTTGATTTACTCCTTGAGTTTTTCAATCGACTACTGAAAGAAGTCAGGAAAAAGTTGGGTCCTAATGCAACCAATCACAAGGCTATAGATCGCTACTGTCACGCAATTGATTTCACTAAAGCATTACTTGACAACTTTGATCAAGAGTGTTGTGTCATCCGCCGTTCTGGACACCA
Source organism: Blastomussa wellsi (assembly GCA_947652115.1). Lineage (NCBI taxonomy): Eukaryota > Metazoa > Cnidaria > Anthozoa > Scleractinia > Plerogyridae > Blastomussa > Blastomussa wellsi. Next base: position 7,026,403 of record OX393561.1, read on the forward strand.
CTATGAACTCTCTGTGGTGTCTGACTTACACAAGATTGTTACAGAGCTCATCACTCAGAGGGCTTTCTGTTGGACACCAGGGCGTACCTATGCGCACTTTAATGGTATCAATTCCACCCTCCTGTCAGACTTTGATCTTCAAGACATGTTCAGGTGGATAATCAAACACAAGAAAAACATTGTCAGAGAAAGAAGAGCACGCTAGAATGATGTTTTAAGACAGAAAGGTCAATCCAGTATTTAAATTCATATGTAACCTTCAAGAGTGAAATTACAGATCAAATTTGGACACATTTGATCGAAACTGGTTAGATAGGTGGTGATGAAAAGTTTCACACCAGCATTTATAGTAAATTGTACACAAATGAAATCCCTCATTGCAACCTCAGATCAATTTCTAAGTTCCATGTGATTGTTTCCTGTTTATTTTTCTTAACTTTTCTTAGTATTTTCCAAGAACTGTGATAAGGGTTTTAATAAAGAGGGCTTTTTATTTCACTGACATCACCTTAGGGGCCGACCATTTAACTCTTGAGGAGGGAGGGTGGGCGGTGGGTGATTTTGAAAAAAAATTTCCTGCAAGCGCTTGTCGGAAGAAAAAAATTGCATGCAGCACAAATGTAATGGAGAGCTTATGGGAAAAAAAGGGAAAAACATATCCTGCCCACCATATTGCTAGAAAAAAATTCTTGATGTCCAGAAATCACCCACCACCACCCTCAAGAGTTAAATGGTCGGCCCCTTAATTAATCTAAATGAGTAGGAACCACAACAGAAGACCTGCTTCACAGAAAATAATCACTTGATGAAAGTTATTTTTTCAACGTATGTATAAATGAAACTCTTACTTAAAATTTTGGCTTTTTACAAATAACTGAAAGATGCCTATGAAGCTTTATAGATTGGCTTCTTAGCATTTCTATTAAGCGACATGACCAAGAAATATTGAAGACATTTTGCCTCCGCCACTTACAAGGTACACGAAAGATGATAATTTATTACATTTATAAATGTAATTGTACAGGAAAAGCTTCTAAAACCAATCAGGTGAAGATGAAAATTTCATGGACAGATGTTAGCAAGGACTTAACCATCCCAAAGTTAGTCTAAGTTAATGAGGCAATTGCCATTCATCCTCAGAGACTCAGAGGCAACACTAGCATGGGATGTTATTGTTTCAAAGATAACATGAATTGGATTGTACTTTTGCAATTACTCAGGGCAGTCACTAACATTTGAAGCAGACATGACTTTTAAAACTTAAAAAAAAAATTGGCAATTAGGTGCCCTTTGGTCTCTAATGATGTTTACAATTATCTACTGTTTAAAAAGATTGGCAATCACACTGCTCATGTTTACTTCCTCATTACCTGACTGATCAATGTCTTCCATATGAACATCTACATTAAGCAAGTCACTTTCACTTAACAGCTGACACAGTTCAGAGTCATCTCTGATGTCTGCCCATTCTTGTGCAAATTCCTCTATGTCCTCGTCTTCACTCTCTGGTGCCTCCAATTCGCTGCTGTGCACATCACCAAAGACCTGGTGAATTGCACTTAAAATTGCTCGGCTGTGTTCTCTTCTCCAAACTTCAACAAAAGTTTCTACATGTTGTAGTGTCTTAATTTTGTCACAATTATCCAGAACTTGCTTGATTTGCAGTGGGGTGAATTCATGCATCATATTTACAGAAGCCACAGCCCCTGAAGAATTTTGAAGAAGCAGGTTTTTCATGTAGTTGAACAGTTCAGTCCTGAGGTGTACCTTGTCATTTTCTTCAACTGGACGAACAGATTCAGAAGAAAGGTTTTCATCTTCGGTAGCATCCAGAACTAGTATAGCAGGTTCCCGGCAAATTTCTTGTTGACATCCACATGCTTTAGCACATATGTCACAGCACTGGTGACCTGACACAGAAGAAGTAAATTTCCCTGGAAAATGACTGTATAGATAAGTACGCCTACAGTCAGTACTATTAGCAACAAAATCCTTGATGTCATGCATGCAATGTGCACCAAGTAGCCCATTGTGCAGCAAAAGGCATGAACTTGGCTGTCCATCTCTACCAGCCCTTCCACATTCTTGGACATAACATTCAAGGTTTTTAGAAGGGCCAAAATGTATGACACGGTGAACTTCTTTGCAATCAACCCCCATTCCAAACGCAACAGTACAGGCTACTATTCGAATGTGGCCATTGGGTTGAGACATGTTACAAAGAATGTGCTTTTTCACAGCCTCGGGTGTTCCAGCATGAAACATTTCCACCATTCTCTTCTTACTGTCAACGTGTTTATTAACATAAAAATCAACTCCAAGGTTTTCTTTAAATGCTGAGTACACCAAAGCGCACTGCTTGCGAGTTTGGCAGAAAATCATTGTTCTTTCACAGGACACGTTTTTACTTCTAAGCTCATCTATTAAAGTACTAAATATTGAAGAAACAGGCAGGTTTTTATCCAAATAACGCACACTGAATTGCACATTGGGCCTTTCTGGACTGTGTTCCATGATGAAGGATGAGGACTGGTTTAAATTCAAAGCCCTGAAAATGTCTCTTTTGGTTGATAGTGAAGCGGTGGCCGTCACAATGATAGAAGGAACATTACTTACAGTTAGTGACTTGAGTTCCCCCAGGTTTCCATACCAAATTCGGAAAGGGACTGCTGTGCGCTTTGAGGAAGATCCAGGAAGACCCCACTGGCTTATACAATGGGCTTCATCGACAGTTATCGCCACCAGAAACTTCCGATAGTGTTCAGTTAAAAGAAGCTTGCGCCATCGTTCCACGCTCAACATTTTCTCCGGTGATGCAAACAAGTAAGTGAACGCTCCTTTTTCCACTTCCTTCAGTCGTTCTTCCGATTGCTCATCGTGAAGAGCAATTGCTGATAATCCTAAAGACCGCAAATATGCTACCTGGTCTTCCATTAGCGTTCTTAGAGGTGAAATAACAATTATTTTGCTGCTTCCACGTGGTCGCGAGAACAGCTCATCGGCGACGATCGGAGCTGCATAGAAGATCAAGGACTTTCCGTAACCGGTTGGAAGACTTGCATATACGTCTTTTCCTTTAAAAAGTGCTTCTAAGCATTTTTCTTGCTCGCTGTAAAGCGAAGGAATTTTAAAAATGTCGCAAACACTCTCTAATGCACGACGGAACTCTCCTGCATCGACCGCCATATTGGAATCTACCTCTACAGAAATGTGAGCCTCGGAAGTTTTGGTCAGCGTAAACGTGAGCCTCGGAAGTTTTGGTCAGCGTAAATCACTTTTAATAATTTATGCAAAATTATTCCTGAACACGATTATCAACGGTAAATCACAGACGCTCCTTTCCGATTTTTTTGAGGTGAGGGGCGGCTGTACACAGGCTACGTCGAGGTTCGTCTACTCTTTATTATTGTTTTGCAAGGATATCGGATGTTAATAATGAAGAAAAGTTAAGTTTTTACCCATAATTTTCATTTTGGTTTGTTTACATTGATCGTGTGAGGCTTGATAAACATTGCAGGCGGAGATTGCGCAGTACGGACTGGAAATGGCCTTTAAGCTGTCAGTTATTAAACCGGAGTCACTAGTTCGTCTGGCGATCGGCTTGATTACGAGGAAATTCAACAGAATAGGCCATTTCCGAGATTCTTATTGCATTTGTTTAAAATTGAAAACGAATTCGCGTTCTTGATTCGTTTGGTAGTTAATCTTGCAAGCAAAATTAGAACGAACAGTAGAAGAATTCTAGAGGTTTCGGTCGCTGAGGGGAGGTGGGAGGCAACTCTGATCAGAGCTCTCGGGGTATGAACGCACAAGAGAGCGATCACAAGTCAGGAGGTCGTATACATGAGTATCACGAAGGCCCCTTGAGGGAAGAGGTGCTAATTTATGTAGAGCACAAGGCCATTTCGGCGCAATCATACCAATGAACATAGAAAATATTTTTTTGCGCAAATATTCGTGTTTGGCGTATTGAGCAAAGCCCCAAGGCGGAGCTCCATGGCTATTTATTCTGTGCTTATTCTACGGCCAGTCCCTTTGTTTCTTAGTCTACAAGCCTGGAGAAGCGAAATAAGAGCACCAAGTGGAAAATCAAAAGTGGCAAAATTCAGAAAACTCAAAAGCTCATTTTTTCGTACGTCTAAATTTTTCGGGCTAAAAAAATAGATTGCTTCTGGTCCTAAGAAAGACTAGAAAAGCCTTAGTCCTTTCTGTGTATAATCTGTCGTCTCCAGAAATTGCTTCACTGAAATAGATCCTGGCTGTCTGATAAACTCTATCACTACAAGCGCGGTCTTCCTCTTAACAAGAAAATCTCTTTTACTGCCCCAAAACCGTATTGTTATAGACTGAGCTTAATTTTAACGGAACAAACTGCTAGATACATAACGAAAAATTTCGAAAACGTTGTCGTCTTAAAAAGTAAAATGGTCTAAAATAACTCAGTTAATAAGAAATCAATCCTAAGAAATTCCAGAATTATCAACTTGGTTTATATATCGGCATTGTCTGGGCATGTCATATGAAGTGTATGTGCTTTTTTCTATTTGTTAAATGTTCTCGGCTGCGAATGTACGGCAGCTTTGGCATTCGCATTCGCGCGAAGAGAGAGAGCCTCGAGAGAGCCCATGACATGCACCTTCCAACATGTCCAACCGAACGCCTGGCATTCCACCTTCGTCTGCAGTTTACTCAGGTGATTTTAGATTGGTAAAATCGCGCATAAAGCAACTGCATGTAGCCCGGTTATGGGAATGTCTTCTGTTACACGGAAAATGCTTTACCGCACTACCACATTTTCCGTGTGACTCTCGACATTAATATTTACTTTACCAGAACCGGACTACACGCATGGCGGTTGCTTTATGCACGATTTCACCGATGTAAAATCACCTGAGAAAACTGATAAACCGAGTCAAGGTATAAAGTTAGTTAACAAAGCCATAACTGACCAACCATTAAAGGAGCAGTGTCACGGCATTTGAAGTCATTTTCCCATTTACTTGCAAATTGAACGAAATCTAAAAGTAAGAGTTTTCTAATGCCGAAAAACACCAACGGGATAATAAAATGCTGAAATTATACAAGGATTGTTTCGAATGAGAAAGATATAGACCGATTACATACGACAAACTTGAAAAAACTTGCCAGTTTTTTCAAGATGAGTTTCTGTGATGTAGCTCGACTGATACAGCTATATAACGTTGCCAGACGAAAGCTTCCAGCTACAAGACAAGACCGAAAGGTAGTATGGGTAGAAGTAGAGGACTGCTGCACACTCTGAATAAGATCAAACGAGATTACAAACATGAGTTTGTTGATTCTCTTTTTAACCGTTCAAACCACACATGTGGAACCAAGGTATTTTCAGCCACTGACTGAACATATTTTCCAAACTCCAAGCTTTGCAACAGAAAGAGTGAAAGAGTTTCAAGCCTAACTCCAGCTAGACCGAGTAGCTAAAGTGCTTTGAATACTCACTGCATATCAGTGTAAAAGAAATCTACAAG
>OX393561.1:7036909-7160012 GCA_947652115.1 Blastomussa wellsi
TGATCCAGCCAGCCAGCCATGATCCCTAAAAGTTATTCTTATTCATGTTTCTATAGCGACGGAACAGCCAATTAGAACTTGTGGAATGATTACAGCGAGTTTGACTTGTTATCGGATTTCACTTGGAGGGAGCGCGCTAAAAGTTGCCTTTCTTGCTGAAATAGGCTCGAAAACTTTTAAAAACACCGATTTTACCAGGGAATGGAAAATATGCCTACGTTTACCCCAAGCGGAGGGCAGCCACTTCTCGTCCGGGGCACAGTTCAGGAAAATTTTGACGATAAAATGCCGCTAACTAGTCGGTACGCATGGCCTCGCAGATCCGAGTCGTCGCTAAGTACGGGTAGTTTTCCCAACAGAAACAGCAAGAACCCATTTTTTGCAAGGCATAACCCTCATCCACAGAGAGTGCGGCATTTGAAAGGACTTTTAGACATCCCAGTTTGTACTGTGATTGACTCTGGCGTTGAAGAGAATGTGGGAAGATACATGGTTTGTACCCCGACAATCGACCAAATGCGACAAAGGCCTTTGAAATCTAGCCACGGATTGCGGCTGCCGATCAATGCTGATACAGTTGTCTACGCTAAAGAAAAAGCTGTTCCTTCTATCGGATTAGGTAAGAGTTCCACCTTTCTTGTTATCTGCAAGCGGTAATGAACTTCTAATTGTTCTTAGCAACGATGAATTGTTGTGAGTTAAAAAGGAAATCGACACCGCAGCTGCAATTTCTTAATCAAATCCTTTACGGTTCTCGAATATCCGTGTAAAACTTAAGTAAAGAAATAGCTAATGTCTGCCGTCTGGAAAAATGCTTCCGTTGACCTTGGAGAGGCAAACAGAATAAGTGTGTTTATTGCTTTGTTAAAGCTATTTCTTTGCTCTGGCTATTTGCGTTGACCATCTAAACCAGAAGCAGGGTTCAATTGTCAATAGAATTTTAAGTTGAATTCTTGAAATTTCACAATAATTTCTTAGTTGAAATTTTTAATAAAAATTACCTGTCTCAAATAAGAGACAGGGAAACAAACAGTATTAATCTTTTTTAGTCTTTTCGTGCCTTCTTTTGTTTGCATTCTTCTTCTGAATACATTAGCTTTTTAGTTTTCTGGAAGAATATTTATTCACCTCCATACCCACTGTTTGGCTTAGATCTTTTACTGTAAAAAGCAGTAAACATTTCCCCACCGCTCTCTCCATCTCTACCCTACAGACTTTAAATTGCCTAGTGTAGGATTAATTACCTCTGTCTAATCTGTAAATTTTACAACACAAAATTACCACATTCAGTTATTTGCTAAAAGTATGTTTTTTGACTACTGTCAAAAGTACTGGTACAATTTTATTTCATTTTTAACAAATTATTGTGGTCCATTCAAAATCATATAAGTGACCAGCACATGCATGCACAGCGAATTATTGAACAACATAAAAAATTAAAAACAAATTTGTTTTTCAAATAAGCTGTAGCAAGAAAGTAAACATTGTCTGAAATTGCTTTCAGAAATGCCAAAGAACTTGTAAACACAAATTGAATTCTTATGAATGCATAAGCAAGTACATGATAACTCAAATGCATTCAATTTTCATTTTAAAGGGGTATTGTCACGCTATTGAAGCATCATTTGAAAAACCTGAAAACATCAATGGAAACCAACAATAATAGTGTAGTTTTGTTGCAAAAGACTCTAGCATTTTGTTGAAACTAATATTATGTACCTATCATTGTTAAGCCGGAGAGAGGGGGGGGGGGGGGGGGGGGCGTGCTGCCCATGGGACTTTGACTGTGAGGTTTGTCCCCAGGGTGGGGATTTTGATTGGGAATTTTGATGTGGCCGCCATTTTTAATAGTGGAAAAGTGGAAGATTTTGATACTTTTGACAAATTATGTGTCCCGGGGGTGAGGAATTTGACTTTTCAGAAAATGTCAAAATCCCCACCCCATGCCCGACCCCCCCCCCCTCCCTTGGGCTTAACATTGATAGGTGCATTAACTCTTGTATGCTGAACATTACGGATGACATGGATGGAAATGAATTGAAACTTGACAAAATTAGCCAATTTTTTCATGTTTTCAAGCTATGCAATGAAAAATCACCACAAAATATTATGGTTTGCTCTCCCTGCTAAAATATCATTCAAATTTGTCTTAATACAAATGTTAAGTCATGTCATAATGGGCACAAGACAATGATTTTGGCAGAATTGAACCAAAAAAAGCAAAATCCCCATCACAGTGCCCCTTTAATAGATCCTTGTCTCCAGGTGGGGGTTATTAGGGCCAGATAATAGCTCAAAAGCAGATATTATTGTGATGATTTGTAAACTTACTGTTCATTTATTTGCAGTGCCAATAACACAGACCTGGCGAGAGGAACTAAAGAGATTCACTGAAGCTGCAGGCATCAAAAGTAAGAACCCTTACACAAACACCAAAAGTTACCAAGTGCCACCGTCACGGCAGGGTTCAAGACAAGGAGAGAGGCCTCCACCATCCAGGGGTCGGGAGCTCCCTCCTCCGTCAAGGAATGGCGAGAAGCCCCCATCAAGAAATGGTGAGATGCCTCCATCGCGAAATGGTGAGAAGCCACCTGCATCAAGGCAAGGAGAGTCTAGAAAGGGAGACAGACCTTCCATGTTCCGACAGGGGCTACCTATGCAGCATATTGCTCCAGAATCTGATAATGATCTCACAGTAAGTGGCTGTTCCTTTGTAGAGCAATAAAATCTGACATGCATTGTAAGGTGCATGGACATATGTATACTCAGAAAGGTATTGTCAAGGAAGCATAAATGAAACCATCCTCATAAATGAAACCATTCTCTGCGGGTGTATAAGGCCTAAAAAGTGCCACTGGCTACGTACAGCAACGGGCCGTGGCGTCGTGTTAATTATAAATCAATTGAAAATAAAAGCTAATCAAGGGGCAACTTTTTGCAAGCATTCAACCCGCGTGAGCTTTCGGTTAGCTCAATACCGAGATGATAATTTATTATACCTGTTGAATTGGAAATCTGATCCCCACAAGAATTAATAATTACGATTGAAAATGTCACAGACAACTCTTGCTTCGACGCTGGCGGCATTTCCTCAGAAAATGATAGTCACCATTTATATTCACACAAACATGTTTGTTGTTGTCAAACAAATCTACGCCGGTAGAATTTTGAAGCCTGATGTTAACCTGAGCTTTGCAAAAGTTCAAGTCAGTTTACCAGTAACTTTTTTCCTCAATTTGGCAACGAGCTGCAAACAAAAGTGTTAAATTGTACGCCAGCTTCTCTCGAATAATATATTCCATATAGGACGCTTCAGTGAATCTCGTGAGAAACAAGACGAGAGGTGGTAACTTACATTTGAGCAGTACTGTAACATTCGTAGTTTTAATATATTAAGTAACATGATTATTTTGTTTACATACAATTAACCTGAAATAGAACTCATCATTTTCATAAATCATATTTTTGTCAATGTCCGCATTTTTGTGGGAAAGTGATGTTGTTGTGACAGCTCTGGACGTAAAGGGTTAACCATTGGTGAATGTTTACTGTACCTCCAGTCCAGTGGCATGGAAAAGTTCTATTGCACACAAGTCCCAACCTATGAATGAACAGCAAAATGTTGCACTTTGATTGGCTACTTTTAGAAGTTGTAAAAAGGATGCCAAAAACAAAATGTTTTAAAGTAGTCAGCAACTGGAAGAGTACATGTACATACAGGTGGCTGTTATAATTGAACCCCAGGGGGGGTCCTTGCGTGGTGCATGATGGGGGGGTCTGATGGAGCTTCATATTGCAAACCCAAAAAAGACAAGAGCCTTAAATTTTAGACCGATAAAAATACCTGGCATCAAAATTCCCTACCCAAAACGATACAAGACTTAAATACCTCATTACCGACTTATTCAATCAAACAGACTCTTCTAATGCATGGTTTTGCACGTTGCTGAAAATTCAAATTTTCTGTTCCACCGATTGCAGTAAAAATTATGCGTATTATTTTAAGACCTTAAAAATTTGTGACAGCCCTCTTGACCCCCAAAAAATACGAAGCATGTAAATTTTCAACCCAAAAAATATGTCGGACCTCCTGTCATGTATGCTGTGAGTAACCCCCCTGGGAAGTGAGCTTTTTTGTCACAAACTGACTGCTATGACCATAGTAACCGGTGACATACAATCAAGTAACCGGTGGAACTCCGGCAGTCGCCTGCTTATTTTGAAACCACTGCAAAAGCTTATCAAAAACTCTTCGGGGTGGCAATGGTTATAGGCACGTACAATGTAGCAATGGGAGGCAACTTCAGTGTGGACTTCTTCTTGCTACAGAAAGGACCTTAAATGTTTTTGACCTTGTGAGCCTTCCCCTGGAAAAGTATGCACTACTTTAGATAAAAAATAAAAACATCCCAGTTGCGTTCAATTGTCATTCATTATCTTTATGCCGTAATTAATCTTCTTCTTTTAGATGCTTAACATGTTGATGGGGATCCTTAAACCAACTCATCCTGATGACATCAAATCATGGTTGGTTTATGCGCCTGAGAGAGGTAAGACTTAGTTATATGTATTAATATACATGTAAGGTTCATCATTTGATCCTAGTGCCGGGCCCACCATCAGGCTGGAGCTTTACCAGGTTTCCCCATTAGCTAAGTAGTCTTGAATATTTCTACTCCCCCTGGATGAGGTGGTAGTCCATGGTAGGGTTACCCCCAGCATGAAATCACCGGTACCCATTTATATCGGTACTTACCTGCAAGAAGATGGGTATCCATGTTCTATAAGAAAATGATGCCCACTTGAAGTCTTAAAAAGCTGCTAGTGGATGCCCGAGCTGTTAGGCGAGGGTATTCAGCTGCTTTTCTAGACCTCGAAAGGGCATTATTTTCTTATAGGACATTGGGAAACCCATCTTCTAGCTGGTTTAGAATATAGCATTAAAAAATCCTAAATAATCACCAAATTTACGTGGCCTCCTTGTTCGTATTTCTGTCACTCGCTTCTCAATAGCTCATCCACATTTTTGTCTCCCCAGTCACCTGAACTTATTTATTAATATTTGTTTTAGCAGCCATAATAAAGGAAATAAGAAGAAAACTTCAAAAGATTGTTGCCACCATTTTTCTTTTTCAATTCGCAACACAACATAAACTACATCTGGGGTACCGGGCCTCTATAGTTTTTGCCCATGTTCTATTAAAAATAAAGCCTGCTGAGATTCCATGGCAAGCATACAGACCTATATTCTAAATCTGGACGAAGAGAGGTGCTGTGAGGGTAAAGCTCAGGAACCCAGTGCAATGCCCTGGCGAGGACTTGAACCCAGGCTGACCATTCAATTCAGTGTCCAGCACGCACCAGTTTAGTGCACTGAGTGTAAAGCAGGAGCGTGTGGCCCTGTGCCCCAAACGGAAGTTCTCATTTCCTACTTAATTTACCGCTCAAATGTAAATTGACACTCAATACTCGAATCTCAAGACTCAAGCCTCAATGCTTGAAATGTTTGACGATCGAGTCTAGAGTATCGAATCTCAAGTCTTGAGTATCAAGAAACAAGGCGTTCTCGAATGTGCAAAAACTTGAAAGGGTTTTGAGGAAACGATTTATTTCTTGAAGGAAGAATAATAGTGTTTCAAGTTGACCATTTTTAATATTGCGTGAAAAAATTCGACCATGCAATAGCAACAGCTTGTGTTCATAACTACTGTAAATGTAGACCTGCAGTCAGCGATAGAAACTAGTGCGGATAAACCACAATGTGTTTTTTTACTCTTTATATAAATATATCAGTTTGTGAACTAAATAAATTGATTTGTAACTTGGAACCTGAGCCTTTTTATTTGAGTTTTATCTTGAGCTTTCTTTCTCGTAAAGGCCGGTACTGTACAGTAAGCAACTTAAGTACATGTATCTCTGTATGGTATTTTTATTGCATTATTGTGTCAAGATTATAATGTCAAGTGCATGCTCTTCATTGTTTCTTTTTAGCACATGTAGTGTTAAATATGGTATTGTGTTTGGTGTCATTGTCAATAATGTTTGGTTTAAGAATTTAATCAAAGAGTATGAAAAATATATTGAGATGGTACTAGAGATGTATTTCTCTCTTCCTGTATTGATAGTACCTCCCTCTTTTACATTTTTGCGATAACACAGAAAAGGAAATTGTCTTGGACATGATCAGAGCATTGTGTACCTCAGATGGAGAATTCAGAGAAGGTTATAATGAAGTCATGAAGTCTCCCATGTACGATGATCAGCTGCTTCAACAAGAATCCAGCCTTGACTTGGACGAGATAGAAAAGTACAATGACGCAAAGCGGAAGGAGAGAGAGGAAGAGGAGAGGAAGAAACGGGAAAAAGAAGATGTGGAAAAACTAAGGTAACATTGCCGTAATTATTCAAAATACTTATTCTTCGTGCTGACTGAAAAGGAAGCAGCTAAAGTTAATCCATGTTTGTTTTATCAGTGAATTTGCAAATCAAGCAAGTTTTGAAAATTAATGTGAAAGCTTTCTTTCAGAGGTCATCTAAATATGCGAATTTCACTCTTGTTTGCTGCCCCTTTTTCATACACCAAGTTTTCTTTTGTGTTGTGCATATCATCATGACACAATTTTATTTCCTACAAGGTATGTTAGCTGTCCAGTGATTAGAATTGTAACAGACCATGTAGCTTTCATAGAAAATTAATCACAAATTTTTGCCTGCCAGGCCTAAACAATTTACCAGCACTCATTTTCACCCGCGTGTGAAGAAAATTACCATGAGACAGAGAGTAAAACACATTTTACAATAACTGCAGAAATTCTCGCACGTTCATTGGCTAATATTCGCGATCGAAAAATTCATCGAAACACAAAAGAGAGAAAGCCTGGGTTCCAGGTTGCACGCTCGTTGAAAACTTTCAAAAACAGCTTCAATCGCTCAAACTGTTTTCAGTCTTTGGTGCTGTTAGTTCTCAGAAATAAGCAACAAATTGCATCCAAAGGAACTACTTTAGAGGGGAAATCATCAAATTCGTTTTCAAGATGAATATGGATCGGGATTGAATTAATTTGTGAAGGGAAAACTCCAAAGTTTGACGTGAAACTCGTTGAAGGATCGTTTATTTTTGCCGTGTTCTGCCGAGGCACAGCGTGTGGACAGAACTTTGTATTACTTCATCTGGTTTTCGAGAATTTCCGAATGGAATAAAGGTTAGTTGTTAAAATTCTGTTTCTACAGTTTGGCTTTGAGTTACTTTATGTAATTTGAAGTTTGTGGTTCTGTAAGTTTCGAATCGGCTCGCTCGCACTTTTACTTCATGAAAGCAGGTCTTTGTGAAATCATTTTGGCTTTGTTTTGTTATGGTAAAAAAATTAGATGTGAGCTTGTTGTGGTGCGTCCTCTAATCGACCATGGATTTCTTCATCACGCGGTGGCCTCGTGAGCTGCCCAAAATTTGACAATGTGATAAAGAAATTTGTGGTCGATTAGAGGACTTATCACAACAAGTTCACGTCTAATTGTTAAATAGAAAAACGATCAAGTACCGTGACAAGAGCTTAGATCCAGATGTCTTGATCCAGCGAGTGTGCTAAGTCGTCAACCTTTTGGTCACTGTGCCTTTCACTTACTGTACATGAATACTTGATTGCAATTGATTGCATCAATAATTGATTTTGAGTGATTACTAAGCACTTATGGATTGCTTTCTTTAACTGCATGTCTCTGTCTGTCTATTTTTGTTCTGTCTGTCTGTCTGTCTGTCTGTCTGTCTGTCTGTTAGTCACCTTTTTTGTACTTTTCTCTTACAGAATTCGTGGCCCAGAACATACTTCATTTCTGTCTCACTTGATTGGCCAAAGCTCCTCTTTGGCTGTGCTGGGCTTCTCTCTGGCAGCAACAGGTTTATCTCTTCATCTTGTTTGCTGTGGTTTTTGATTCTCTTGAATTCCATTCCTAAGCTATTCACTTTGTATAGCACTTGCTTTTAATTCTCCTCTTGTCAAGACTTCTGACTTCTGCAAAATTTTTGTACACTCACGCAAAGGGCATATAGCGACTTAAACTATGATCCTTTAGAATGTTTTGAAGCTTGTTTCAAAACTCCTGTGATTTAAGAATAAAACGGGAGTTATTTTCCCTTCTATTCCTTTATTCTTGTGCTGTTGTTCTACACTTTTGTTTAACCACATGCATGTCAGGAGAAGAGTTGACCGACCTGACCTGAGACTTCTTTGCCGGACAATTTACCTGCTGAGGCCCTCTGGGTGCTCCTTGGAATTCTTTCATGACCCTATTGTTACCGTCTCCAGGCGTTTGGTTAGTTGGGGGAGTATCGCGAAAACGGGATTAACGCGTAGGTTGGTGATCGCTTGCTCCGGTGGATTGTCTGCTATTTTTGTGATTGGCTAGAGTGATTATTTTGGTTTTGGTTTTGTGACACTCAGTTGCAAACCTCGTTATGGGGATCAACCGTTTTCAATAGCGAAACGCGCGGGTGATGTCACGACTCAGCCAAACGTCCCCTATACATGCCTTCTGTAGGGGGATTCATGCTGACGTCATTGTTTACCTTTTTTCTCATTAGCATACGGCTTGGCGTACAGAAGGCCACATGTTAGATATGAATGGACTCCAAACAGTTAAAGAGCTAGTGAAATTTAGTATATGGTGGTCTTTGTGTGTAATATTCAAGGAGAAATTGTCTTTCAAAAACTCCAAAATTTCTGGGTGGCAAAAGCGCTAATGAGCTCATACATCCTTTGAGTTTTTAAACCCGCGTCAGACAAAAAGAATTCAATACACCAAGCTGAAATTCATTGGCAGAGTTAATCGTGCTATGAACTTTCAATATTCAGAACTGATTTTTTTGTAACTCCATCAGAAACTGAATCGCTTATGCTAATGAGGCAAATATTGTAAACAAGGATTCCCCTGTTTCTCTTTTCCGAGTCTCGCTGGGGTTTAATAATTTGCATTGTATTTTTAATCTTCGCGCGCTTCGTTGCAGGTTGGGTTAGGTTTGTCCTGTGCTCTACCGGGAAAAACGGTTTTCTTTTGATTTATATTTAGTTCAATCGTTTGCTGAATATTGATGAAAACTGTTGTAGCCGCATTGGAAAACTTCAGCCAAGCCAACCATAAGAACCGAGTTTGACGCTAGTTAAAAACACGGTCAAACAACCCAACGGAAACTGGTGTCCCCTAAACGAAGACGACGAAAGCCAACCCACCGCACGGTTAATCCAATAAAACACGGCCCAAGGTAACTTTAGTTTAAATTTTCTCAGATCACCCCGCACAGCAGACTCGCAGGGTTACACTCAGTATCAGTGGACAAGTCCCGGATGTAAACCCAGTTCCCCGTTTATTGCTACGGAAAAGAAGAAAGAGGCGTTGATCGAGCAGAACAAGCCAAGGCCTGGTACGGCTGAAGCAGAAATTGAAGGTAAAATTCAAATGTTTGAATTGTTTTGTACTGTACAGGGGCAATGCCCTAGTCCCAAAAACAATAGGAATTCCTTTAATATATTATTATTATTATTTTTTGCACTACTGTGTCATCTGAAGTTTCCCTGGGTGAAGAGGGTAATAAGCCTTAAAACACGGGCTCCTTTGAGACCATTAACAGTCACTATTAAACGGTGTTGAACGCGATTAAAGAATACTGAGAGAAGTGAACGCCAGCTGTGAACAATCTGGGTTCTTTGGTGAATTTACGGAAACAAATTTGACCGCTAATTTTGAAAATGTACGTTAGTAAGGTAGTGCTGTTTTTGGGATGCCACGCAACAGCTGCAAAGGAGACTATTAGTAAGCTTGATTACGGGTTTATCGCGAAGCTATGTAAGTTGTACGGAGTAGAGGAAAAAAAATGACGAATGAAAGAAGATTTTTCCTGGCCACCAATAGTTTTTTGTGGACTCAATGCGAGGAGAAAAGGGTTGATAGCTGTCAATTTTAAGTCCAACTATTAGTTAGGGTTAAACTAAACATAAAGGGTGACTACAAATTTTCCCTTAATGTGTACTTGCAGAGATTCGAAGTCGGCTCCAGTCCCGCTCGTCTCCGCGGGTGTTCTCTCACCATAAAGCCTCGGCGTCACGGCTCTCCGCTCGGCCCCAGACCCAACAGAGTTTGTACGTTCCACCAGCGGAGCGCCTGGAACCCGCCGCCATCAGGCCGCCTAGTCACCAGTCCATCAAGTCACAACAGTCGGTGATTCGTAGTATTTTGTCATACAAGCCACAACAGAATTAGAAAGGGAGCGTCACACGAATTGTTTTACATAAAAATTAGTCCATTTGAAATACAAAATTTTTACAGTTTGGAGCTGCACTGGTCAATCATGTATTCAGGTTAACAGATTAACAGGTTAAAGATGTAATATATAATTTATTCCGAGGTGCACCATCCTGTGTTGTCTGAGCTTGTGTGGGGCTGGCCAAGGCTTGATAATTTATATTAGTTGTACCTAATTCAGATTAAGAACAGTCCCTTGAGTAACGGAGCCAAATGAATACCTCCTTAAAGCAGTTACGTATTGATATTTTGAGTCAAATGTACGAATCATCATAATAATAGTTAACTTAGTAAAAAAAAAACACCAAAGAAGTGATGCTAAACCAAAAAGGAACGAGGATGGTTTAGGATGGAGAAGATTGAGACGGATTAGACATGACGGATTCGAAAAATTCAGCCTGAATTGTTCAAAGTGCACAAAGCGAGGCGATCATCATTTCTCGGAATTCTTGTACATTTAACCTAACAGGTAGCACAAACAGTGCATGGCTCATATACTAGGGGATGGTATTCCTGTAACTTTTTTTTTTAACTCTTTATTTATACGATTCGCTTGCGTCAGTTTAAATCGCACACGACTTTAGGTCGTTTTTGGTTGCAGAAAGGTTTCGGAGTTCTTTACTCAACCTCGCTTCAGATGAAAACTTGATCGCCAGGGTCTTTCGACCTGTCGCCGTCTTATAATAGCAACACCGGCTGAGAAGTCCCTGGGAACGAGATTGGGAGGAAGAGAAACTCTTCGCGCAAATAGCCCAATTTCGATATTTTAAAATTGAGCCTAAAACGATAGACATCACTCTGGGGCTCTGGGGAATAAACCCCACAAACTCTACAGTTTATTCCCCAGAGCCTCATGCTGATGTCTATTGTTTTAGGCTGAATTTTGAGAGTTTTGCATCTCTTCTGAAAATATTTTTGAATCATCTTTTATACACCCTTTTAATAAGTCGCGCGCCATTTTGAATATTCAATTTATGACGTCATTCGCGGAAAGATACACATGGGTCAACAAGATACTGACCTTTCTTGGACTCTTCTTTTGACGATGACATTTGATGTCGGGCGATCAAACATGGATCCAACGAACTGAAATTAGCGCGGCAAAGATTAGCGCAAGATGACAGGTTACTTTCCGCGAATGACGTCATAAATTTAATATTCAAAATGGCGCCGCGACTTATTAAAAGGGTATATAGTCGTCAATTTTTTTCACTGTTTTCCTCTCTTCACCAGCTTCACTAACGCTACACCAATAATTATTAACTAATTTTTAAATATCTTGAAGGTAATTCTTACCTTCTTATAAATAACACATGTCACGCACTGAATCAATACTAGTCATTTTGTGAATGTTGTATTTGAAAAAAAATTCAGGTGACCATGGTTTTCACCAGTTACTGTCGTTACTCGTAAACTAGTTAGATAATGCACAAAAGATAGACTAAAATATTAGGATGTTTTTCTATTTTGTAGAAGTAAACAAAATGTAAACGTGTTTTGTAGGACAGTCTTGAGTTGAAACACTTTTCAACTTTCCTTTCTAAATCCATGTTTGTAAATATCACGTATGATAAAATGTTGGGCGATGTAGCAGCTCTCGTAAGGTCTCACGTGAATGGCTCGATACCCTGCGTGGAAACAATAGAGCAAACAACAGTAACAATGCCCCTAGCCCCTAAAACAATAGCAACTGCTACCAACAGAATTACAAGCTTACGAGAGCTGCTACACCACCGAAAATGTTAGAAACTTTCATATTATTTGTGTGTAACCCTTGGTTTGCACCAAGCTGCGCCGAGCACCGAGGACACGATACTACGAAATGATACACTGAATAAAAAACTTTTCTGGACGAGTTTGTGTGTGGTTTCGCGTCTATTTTTATTATTTGCACGAGTCTTATTGTTTTATTTTGGCGAGCCTGTAGGGAAAGTCAAAATACAAATGAACAAATAAAAAGTAAGGCTTATTTAAAAACGACGTGGGAAGTATACTGAATTGTAATTCAATATACTCAATCCTTTAGAGGGGAGGATCCGGTACTTCAACCGAAACCGCGGAAAAAGCTGAGAGAATGACAGCTAAACGCGTGAAAGAAACCCCTAATTATTTAAGGTTATTATCTACCAGTCAAATCGAAGCTACGACATCCCCCCGGGCATTTGAGTTTTTGGAAAATTTGTGTTCAACCACCCCCCCCCCCCCCTCTCCCTGGGTAAAAAGCAGTTTAAAAGCTCCCATCCCCGGGAAAATTAATAAGTGATCAGATAAGCGTTTCAACTTTTTAGTAGCTTCTATTATGCTCCTAAAGTCGAGATCAAACGCAGTAATCAAACTGCCACAGAACGCTAACATCTGTTGGTGTAGTTTTAGCTCCGAGAACGCGATAACATCTCGACACTTAGTCCTTTGCTTTTTTAACAAAGCCGCCAAGAAGCTGCAATCTTTTCCTTTAAAATCCTCAAAACTCGCTATGTCGGCCTCCGCCATGAGTTCAAATGTCCCACCCTATATAGGGGAAAATCAAATCCCCCACACCCGGAAAGGCAAGGGCTTCAAAAGCCCGGGGGATGTTGAAGCTTCGATTTCACTGGTACATTTATAGCAAGCGCAGATTGTGCAACGTTTTCTTCACCTCTCAATTTCCACCTTCATAATTTTGCTTCCGAATGTTTGCTATACGCATGGAAAGTCAGTACCTTTGGACTAAAATTATGTCATCGACGATCAGCCCATCGATGGATCATGGCCTGTCTTGCCGACGATGACCCAATCTCGTTACCAGAGTCCACAGGCTCCTCGGTCAGCGGTTGGAAGACTGTTGGCTGTTGGCTGTTTAGATGCTGTAGCTAGGAAGACATCAACGTTTCCGCGATCGAGGATACTGAATGTGTCGTCAACGTAGCGTCTCCAGATTCGAGGCTTGTACGATGATGTAGATATCGCCTGTTCTTCGAAACTCTCCATGCAGTGGTTTGCAATAACAGCAGAAACCGGACTTCCCATGGATGCGCCTTCTTGTTGTTCGTATATTGATCCATTATACTGGAAGTATGTGAATCTCAATACGAAATTCAAGAGGTCAGCAATCTGAGCAGGTGTTAATGTTGTGCGGTCTGCAAGGCTGGGGTCGTTCTCCAGTTTTTGTAGTGCGACTTGTACAGCGGCGTCGATCGGAACGTTGGTAAACCGCGACTCTACGTCGAAGGACACCACGATCTCGTTGTCTAGGATACTTTCACTGCTGATGATGGGTACGAAATGAGCTGAGTTGGTCACCGCATAGTCGGAGTTTCCTGCATATGATTTATCTGCTTACTTAGTAACATCTTGTCTTCTTTAACAGGAAACAACTTCGCCGCTGCCTACAACAACAAAGAGTGCGCGCCGTTTTCAAGTCGGATACTACGTTGCGATCACAATTAGTACGGCCCAAAGACGGCGAGACGGGGAGACCCATGCAGGAAAGGATTAAAGAACACGACCGAGACATCCGGCTCGCCCGTACCCAGACCTCCGCCGTTTCAGAGCATGCCCACACCACCGGACACTGCCCACTTTGGGATGAGGTTAACTTTACTGATCGTGATCAACATTGGTACACTCGCAGGGTCAAAGAGGCTATTCACATAAGACTTCATCCTAACAACATCAACAGGAATAGTGGAATCGAGATTCCTGAAGCTTGGATGCCCACGATCAAGAAACACAAGAACGAGAGAACTGCACAACGGCGAACCGCCGAGGGAACAACAAACTGGTCTAGGATCAGCGAGGATCGAAACGCACTAATCACAGCTGTTGAAAACCAACCAATCACAGCGGAGCACCATGCTTTATAAAGCTACACGTAGCCAGTCGACCTTATCGTCTGATGAAGGCTAGCAGTATGCAGCCGAAACGTCGCGGTCCACATCACATCGTGGGACAAACGATAACGCCTTAATTACTATAAGATTACATAAATATAACAAAGGTAATAAATACGCCATAAAAAGTTAGTGAAATGCATAAAGAAAGATAAAAAAATACAATCCGGATTGGATTTACTATTCACAAATTCATAAATTAAACAGAAAAACACGGGTAACACAGCTACAAAAGCAATACTGCGAAGGTTTCTAACAATTCTCGGTTTTCACGTGACGTTTTAATTGTAAAAATAAAATTCGCTGGGCCTGCTAAACTTTTATTGTCCCAACCTCGTTCCCGGGGTCTTTTCCCTGGCTCGCACCGCCCAGGGAAAAGATCCTGGGAATGAGGTTGTTGTTGTCCCCACGTGAAAGAAATCCGAGAAATACGTCTTTTAACAAGTCTCAATAAGCCCTTCTCACGACCCAGTCACAAGGTACAAAATAACACCCTGTTGGTGAGCAAGCTACGCTCTGGGACATGAAGTGGTTTTGTTTTGGATGACGTCCCAGCGCGTAGCTTGCTCACCAGCAGGGTGTTATTTTGTACCATCTGACTGGGTCGTGCAAAGGGCCTAATTCAGCTAAATAGTATCCCTTGTGTTCGAAATACAGCATGTGAATTTTCTACTTTCACGATCTTCACGATGTTTCATAGCAAAATTCAGTGCCAGATGTTTTCTTTTATCCGAATGGTACCAACATCGCGTCTTCGTTCCGAGGGTCTCTCATCTTCCTGCCCTCGCTCGCTCCGGGAGGGCGGGTAGATGAGAGACCCTGGGAACGAGGTTGTATAAATTCGCGGGAAATGCTTCGGCAAATAACTCAAGAATGGTGTACTGTACAGACCTGAGACTTGGCGATGTTGTTTAGCTATTAATATTTTATAAAATCTGAATTTATCAGCTTTTCTCGTTGAATGGTTTCGCATTAGTTTTTTGATGGCGTTACGGTGAAAACCAACAAATACATTTGCGAAATGGTGAAGGGGTACAGATATATAGGGACATTATGCAGATTTCAAGGTTAAGCCAATGGTACACGGTTGCAACTTGTTGGAAAGTTTTTGCGTTTTTGAAGTCGTTCAACAAGCGGCAACTTGTTGAACGGAGTAGAGCCAAGCTCTATTTTCGTTCAACAAAGTTAAACATGTTGAATGGCATATTTCAACATTCAACATTTGTTGAACCGCAGTCGCAACATTTGTGGCTCAACAAATGTTGAACCGTGTATCATTGGCTTTAAGGTTAACGATACTTCAGCTCGTGATAAATACAAAGCAACACCAACGATAATGCTGCTTGTTTACGTAGCGATCTACAAGAGAGCTAATCAGCCAAAAAATGAACTGTATCGGGAAACTGTAACACACACAAAACTGCAAGGCTGATACTTCGTCAAATAGTTAACTTTGCGAGACATCAGAACGACATGTCTATCTCACCACGGTGGTCCTTGAACCTTCGTGCTTTGCGCTTGCTGCGTTCTTTTACGTTAAAAAAATAGAGACTGGACAACTTGATGAAGGTAAGAAAACATTGGACATTTGAGAGCGATGTTTCACCGTACATCGTGTTTTCACTGGCTCATCGCCCCTTTACCCCTTCCCACTTTACCCTTTGCGCTGGCCTGGTGCCCAGCTCCACCGCGATTCTTTCTGAAGTGTCCAACGATTGCATCAAAAAAATTGAGGGTTATGACTGAGTTAACTTCTAACCCGAAGCAGGGTTGTGCGTGGCCATAGACATTATGCCATCGAAATTATGGAATTGGCTGGTGAAGCGTAATTTTATTGCATAATGTAAGTTATGTTACTGGCAGTGTTAAAATTACTTTTAACAAGTTTTTCAGTGATCTCTTTCCTTTCTACGCGTTCCGCGTAAAATATAATACTGGAACTTTCGCATGTAAACAATAACAAAGGCGTGGCTGACTAGGGTCATTTAAATCCGTCTCCAGTGGCTTCTCCAGTGTGTTTTGGTTTCGTACAAACCAATCAAATAACAGGAAATCGAATATCCAGTTCTGGTTATAGCCTGCACTGGCCTTAAAATATTGCGGAATATTAATTTGAAACTACAACTTTCGCACGTTATTCTCACTATTTAATTACTTTAAGTACTTCCTAAAAAATAACAGTTTATTGACCCAAGTTTGTTTGTGCGTGCGGTGTTGACAAAGATTCTTAACAAATTTTTACTGCCCCTGTGCAGAGTGAAAACAAGGGAGCATGGAAACTGATTAATGTTTTATAGACTGGTGCGACATGTGTTTATCAGTTAAGCTTGGCAATATGGCCAACTGAGCTTGAACGATTTTACTTGGTGCGTGGTTGAAGCCAGTGATGCAGCGGAAGGATGGCCCGGAAACTGGAATCACCGGAAACGTAGAGCTTTCCAGAGCTTACTGAGCACTCCCTTGTTTATTTTGCGCTTGTGTCATTGCTCATTAACGATTCACGGATTGCAGCACGTAAAACGTTCACTAGCGTTTTGGTAGATCGCTCATGAAGGACTTGACTCTTTATTTCATATTAGATCACTGCAGCTCGTGATAGAGCATATGTTCGTCCCCTTCTTCATCCTTCTGTAAAACGTCTAGTAACTCTCGGACCCAAGTGGGACTACTTTCCCATATCTTTGACCATTTTAGATACATGTATTGCAATCTGATAATATGTGCGAGTAACATTTTAGTTGCAATTTTCAGGTAGGCAAGTCACTTTTGTGGAAAGCTCATATGCTAACCTGTACTGTAGTCTCTACATTCACTTCCATGGAGATTAAAAGTTTGATTTGACAGTATGTACTGTATTTTTGTGTTAAGCTTAAATTTGCTTTGCTGATTTTCAATATTCTTAACTTTAAAACATTGGCCAATTCAAAAAACTGCAGCTGTGTCACGACGATTTCTAGGTGGGCTGCCTTAGAATAAGCTTTAACACCTTCACCAAGTAGTTTCCAGTTTCAATTGAAACATTAATGAAGTGGACGGATACAACTTCTAATGTCCCAATTAGTTGATACTGGTTAAAAATAGACCAAGTTTTATACATTCCACAATCCTGTGCATGTTCAAACTGGACTAGCTTGCACTTTTGTTATCGTGGTACCAACTTTTTCTTGTGGACATAAAGAGGTCATTAAATGCATTAAACCTGCCAAGTGATAGCCGCAAGTCATTTCACAGGATGTACGCGTTGTTCCGAAGTGCGGAGAATCTTTTCTCGTGACGAACGCCGCACACAGGTGTTGGCCACGTTCCAAACGGGGAGATGGAGGGGAGGGGAGAACCTGGAGACAATTGTTACCCCAGTGGGGGAGGAGGGGGAACAACTTTGTTGCCCCAGTAAAAAGTGCCTTTAGTAATAAACGTTTACATCTTTAAACTGCACTTTATTGGAAAAAAATGTGGCGGATTTTCCTGCACGTTTATTAATTTACATGATGTTAAACTCAACAACAACAACAACAACAAGGTTTATTTTCCCCTTTGGTAAGATCTGGTAACACAGTGATACTTAACAAAATTATAATTAAAATTAATAAAGTCAGGGGCCTGGCTACCTGAAATAACTAAAGAGTTAAACCTTGCAGGCAGCCAATACAAGTTTAGGTCGGTACACACACATAGAACACATTGAACACAGAACACGCAGTCAGCACTAAATAAATACTATTCTGGAACATTTAGTAACGCTGTGCGATGGTAGCCTGAGGAAATAGAAGTTAACAGAAAGAAATAGTACAAAACAGTCTTGCAGATCGACAATTCAGGTGCAAAACTAGTATCGTTCAAAATATTGATCTTTTACGGCCTTTTCTTAATCACAGATATGGATAATAACTTATCCCAACGGTTCTTGTGTTAGACATTAAGCGAGCGGCTGAAATCGTTCGTGTGCAGCATTCATCGTGCTAAAGATTGTACAAAAATGAAAAAAAAAAGACAAAAAGTTGGGGTGGGGGGGGGGGGCAAGATCATTAAATCCCAGCGTAGGTTACAAGTTAATTTTCTCCTTGAGATAGATTTCCATATTATTTTGTTATCTGAAATCGCGTAGTGACTTTAAATATATTTCTAAACACAAGCCAAGGTCAGGGTTCAATAACAGCTTAACCTTGAAACCCAGAATTGAAGTTATTAATTTATGAGCTGAGTTCGCCTCCCAGTGTCATGAATTCAGCGCAATGAAAAGTTTAGAAGGCTAGTCATCAATAGAAAGCAAGGCAACTGCTTCCTTCACACGAAATCAGTGAAGCCGGTAAAAGCAACAGGGGATTTTTAAAGATGTTCTTGAAACGTAATGGATTATCCTCGCCCACTATATCTGCCCTCAGGGTAAAATATTCAAACAACGATAACTGTTCATTGATCGAAAGCCGCAGTTTAAAGCATCTTTATAATCTTCATCGCTCGGTAGTGCGTTTTCTAAGTTCTGAAAAGTAAAATGTGTGTTGTTTATAAATTTAACCGAATGACTTTCATGATCCGCCGCGTTTCCCGTTCCACACCTCTAGCCGTGTACGTGTATACGCAGTTTTCTTGTCAGTGGAAGAATGGAAACCAATAACATGTCGAACGAAGAATTCAGTGCACTTGGCCTTGGAAGTAAAGTCGACCGGATGTTATGATGGCCGCAGACCAGAACATGAGATCACAGAATGACAATATTGTAGCCCATTGTGACGAACAAGAACGTCATTTACAGGAAGAGAATTCTTATCGAAATGTCTTCAATAAAATTAAAAGTGATTGTTGTGCAATTTTTTTTTGTGCTTTTATGATTTCTCTCTCTGTAGGTAACAAAGATGCACTTAGGATAAGATGGGAAAACCTGTGTAATTATTGTTAGTATTCATGAGCAGCTGGGCCTAGTTGTTCGAAGGCCGATTAGCGCTAACCCGGGGTTGAATTGTAATCAGGGTTTTATTTTCTTTTGTTAAAAGGCATTTTCTCTGATAATTTTCTCCTTTCTTTTCCGAGCATTGCAGAAAAACGAATTAACACGAGTTTGCTTTTTCATAAATCTGAATTCAAATTTCACACTGCCCACTAATCCAGGGTTATCTTAACCCACATGTAGCTTTGAAAAACCTGACCCTACCCTGATGATTATCATATTATACCAAAACATTTTTGATGCTGTATATTCACAGCAGACGTTCATGCCTGTCAAAACCGACTCGACTGCACTGAATTTAACAACTTTTCAGTACAAAAAAAACAGTGGCCGTCAGGACCCAGATTATCTTACGCACGCCATGACCAGGCAAGAAAACCGATGAATGCTTCAATGTACTTAAGATTCCCACGGTCTAAAGATTCTCGGGAATTTCCTGGGTTTGCCTAAGAAATTCGCTCTGACTGGTGCACTGGGTGGTATGCTGGCAACGGATCAAACCATTTTGCGAACTAAAAATAACGCACTTCGTAAACCGCCCCTACCCCAAAGAGTACTTATCGACAGGGGGGACTTAAAAAGCATTATTCATAATATTGCTCCAAGCCTGGGATTCAAATCGAAAAGCCGCCAGACAATTTCCTGAACGCAAAGGTCAAATTCATAAGATCGGCTTTAATTTTGTTTGCTTTTCATAATTACTGTCGAATGTAGAAGAATTCAGTGTTTTTAACGCATGGGCCCCAAAGGCATGAACTAAAAACCCGTGATTGAATTTCTGAGACTCGCATGTTTTCCTATTTTTGCGTCTTTACAGCTGTTGGCTGTTAGCTTGCTATCCGTAAACTACACATACGCTAGACTTTAACTTTGTCTCGAGATTCGAGAACACAATATTTTCTCTCCTCTAGCTAGAAAGTCTGAGTGATCTCGGCGTGTCTCTGTCCATGGTTAATCGCGGAAAAGATTTGTTTAGGAAAGGAAAGCCACAGTTTTGACTAAAAATAGCGGAGTCACAGGACCAATGGATAGTCAGTTCCGTCAAAGCTGTGCCGTCTCGATGTTTCGCGTTCAGTGAGTTTTCTTTGGCTACGGGGATCATTTACACGTTAAACCGAAGAAAAAACTGAAGGTAAACGCTGAATTTAATTCCGTGTAAAAGGCACGCATTTTTAGACGTTTCTGAGAAGATTTGACCAATTAGGACCAGGAGATGAACACACTGTATGACATATTTAGCTTTGAAGGAGAGGAAAGTTTTAAAGTCCAAACGAAACGTTTTTTGATTGTCTCAAAAAGTGCAACTTGAGAACTCATTAGCACTATCACAACTTTTTCATGCAATCCGTTTTTCCCCGAAAACAACAAAACTACTTAGAGAATAAACAAAGCTTCACATGTAATGTTCTCAGGAAATGATTACAAGTAGTACTTTTGTGTGATGCTTCCTTTTCTCGTTGTGATTCCACTATTAATTCTACGGACGATAAAAGAGAGAATCAAGAGGTAAATAATCCCACGGGGTTTAGGATCGCCCCCCTGCTGTTCAGAAAATCGAATTATTTGCCCGAGGTACATACGAAAGTTAATTCTGTCGCATATCATACCCAGTTCACGGCTACAATTGGCGAATAATGGTAGATATCGAATAAATGGTAAATATTCCATTGATCAGAACGCAAAAAAGCTATCAAATTCTGAGCTAAAATTTCATGATTTCACGTGATACGAGCGATCTGTTAAATTTATCCGATTTTAATTTAATTAACAGCACACGGTCAACAAAAAATATTGGAATGGACATAAAAAGTTTGGGACTAAACGTGGGTGACCAGAGAACCCTTTGAAAACAAATTTAAAGGATTTCCGTTGGGTTTTCCAAGCATAGAGCTTTATTTATGTTTCTGCGGTTGGTTAGGTTTGTTGAGCCGTGAGCAGCTACGAAGACCCAGCTGTGTTCGCTGTCTCTTGTAAGAGAACGCGCGTGCCAATGACATCTAAAACAGACATGCGACAACACTCCATTCATTGGCTGCGTTTACCGGAAGTCGCGCCTCAGGGGAACTCTCAGATGGGCTATAAAAGATCAGGCAAATTATTTTACAGACTGTACACTAAACGTATGTTGGTCTTCTCGGCCGTCCCAAATAATAATTTATCGGGAATGTCGACACTGCTTTCCTCTTCGTTCCTTTCGCATCCAACAAGCAACTATCGTAACTATTTTCTCTCCAACGCGGAAAACGAAAAGGTAAGATTTACGGTAATTTAGGCATTTTATCCCTGATATTTATCCGACCGACTTCGTTCCTCTGGCACACAATCGCTCATAGTTTTTACCATCCAGTGCGTGTAAACAAAGCTCGATTCAGAGACGAAGAGAAAGGCTTTCTGGCTTTCTTCGTGATTCTCATACAGAGAGTACTGGCGGTGTGTAGCGATTTAGCAACAGATACAGCTAGATATGACCAGATATTTATTTCAGCAAAGCTTGTCGGCAGAGAGGTCTTTGTTCACCAGATGTTCTCGAAATGAAACTAATGAGCAATTTGATGTTTTCCGTGATAACCCTTTCAATTCTTTGCTACCATCCTGCTTTTTTCCTACTTTGAGTTTTTTTGTTTTCTTTTCCCTGGATTCTTCAATTGAACTCTGTTATGCAAAGCGTGCCGCTCGCCTTCAGGCGCTCATGTGATTCATTTTAGTGAAATCTTCTGCCCCGACAGCTGAGTACGTATAACGAATTACTTTGACCCTGGCCGACCTTGCTGGCTAGAGCTTGTTTTTCTATTAATACACATGAAAGCAAGCACCATAAAGATCTTGTCAGAGGCATGCTTTGACACTATCATCACAATGTCTCGTGCCCGTACGGTTCAAGTATAACTCGCGCCACATTTCTCGCTTGAATGCTTCATTAACAAGTCGAGGGGCCTAACTTTTCAATTTTATGAACGCCTTTGGCTCGGTTTTCCTCCAAGTGAAATTTTTTGAATTCCCTTCTTTTCTCACCTCTCCAGTGAATACAGGTCATGTGACCTTGTCCGCAAGACCAGAGACCGAAAAAAAAACTCAGCATCTCTCCGCATCCATTCGCAAGGGCGTGCTGGCGCAAGGTTCCATATAGTGCGGCCCCGGGGTTAAGAAAACAAGTATATGAAATATAAGGAGGCCAATTCTGCGCTATAAATAGCCGTAGCATTTGTTCGCAACGAAAAGTTTTGACAAAGTTTCATGGATATAGAGTTACTTCAGTGTCACCATCATAATAATGTTTCGACCGTGGCCATAACGGGTATCTGTTGTGATTCACAGTGTCTAAACATTTTAATTCGCTGAAATTGGCGCCCCGGTCATTTAGTAATTTGACCGGCAGTCGGCGGGAAGAGTGAAGAATCCAAGTGTCGCATACGTTTTATTCTGAACACAGCAAAAACGATGGGGTTAACTTTAGACCCGTATAGCTTTCTGGAAGCATAAAGTACTTCTAAATCGAGAGAGAGAGTAGTTTAAATTGCTTAAAGCTTTCGGTTTCCTAGAATTCAACAAAAATATCGCGCTCCGACGAAGGGCTAACGCTCGAAACGTCAGCTCTTGAATCTTTTTACGGTGGCCAATTGACATTATCAACCCAGTTGATAAAACCAAATTATATTGTTATACTTCCCACCGACGCAGCACCACAGTTTCTTTAGAAACTTACCCCCTCTATTCATTTAGTGTTTTGACCGGCAGTTGGCGGGAAGAGTGAAGAATCCAAGTGTCACTTACGTTTTATTCTGAGCACAGCAAAAACGATGGGGTCAACTTGAGACCCGTATAGCTCTCTGGATGCATAAAGTATTACTAAATCGAGATAGAGTAGTTTAAATTGCTTAAAGCTTTCGGTTTCCTAGAATTCAACAAAAATATCGGACTGCCGGCCATTTAGTAATTTCAAAACCTTGACCGGCTGCCGGTTTAATTCCCAACTTTATTCGATTTGCCGCGATCTAAAGCAATGACTTTGCACTAAAAAGGTTTTCACAGTCATGTCTTGCCGGAAATATTTCCCCTAGGATATTTCCTTAACGCCTGGTTAACGCTATATCACGTTATTTCCTTCTAGAATTTCTTCAAATCAGCCAAGGTTGATGATTATGACTTGGAGATTCTGTCCTCGGATTTTTACCAAAACCTGGAAGATTTTGACCCATCTCTGTACATAGATGACCAACAAGCCTGGTCGATAGATGATGACGACGAGCTTTCAAGCCTTGCCTTGAGTCTACAGAACACCTTGCTTCTTCAGAAGCAGAAGAAACGGCCGAAACGACCCCCAGACGGGTATCTTTGTCACCTGTGTTTTTGTAAAGGACACTATATCAAAGATTGTCCACAGGTGAGACACATTTGAAATGCTTTTTCTTTTGATTGTCACCACACCTTTCTAGTAAGAGCAAGAATTTCAGAAATCTTTCACCAAACCCGAGGATTCATGTCAGCCATCTTCGCGACCTCGAAGCTGTGTTTTTTTTAATGATCCACTTCCGGATTTGTCTGTGTTGGAATCCCTCTAAAGCCTAAAAATTTTGCAATCTGCAGTACTTAAACCATAAATAATTTGATTAGCTCTGCGAAATGTTCAATCAACTAAAGACGCTTAGTTTGGTAGGTGTGCATCCGTTAAAATCAAAGTCACTTTGCAAAAAATAATATTTTTAATCTTTTTTAACCGTGGATTACATTCGGTATTTCTGAATATATTTTAAAATACAGGTTTTGAGTTCAAAGGCGACTTTCCCTTCGACGGCTTTGATGGCGATTAAAGTTTTGTAATCCCTCGTCCAAACATTCCGTTTCCAAATATGACTGATTCTCACGTTCCAAAACGACAACAATATTTTGTTCCCCAACTTTGGGCGAAAAGATGTTTTAAGCTGTTTGCCGGCTGATTACATCTTCACGCGGCGTACGTTTTATTGGCCTTTTGTTCGAACTTGGGTTTTCGGAAGTTCCGACGTTTTAATGCTTTTAGGTTGTTGTTTCTAGCTGCAGGCATCAGTGCGAGTCTTTTCTTCATGCAGGGTTTTGTGGTCAGTGCGACTGAGAACGCAAAAGTGTTGTTTTACTTCTTGGGTGGCGGACTGAATTGTTGCTGTAAACTAGTTTCTGATCTACCTCTCCACCGCTCTCTCACCGGGGGGGGGGGTACTACCTTAAATTTTGAATAGGTCAGTGGATAGAGAAAACGGAATTTGATACCCTATTTAAGGCCCAAACTCGAAAAATGACACTATTTATAAAAAAAAATAAGGACAAAAACGAAAACTTAGAAAGGTAGGAAACTAAGGGTCAAGCTCATTTCGCTTCTGTAACGCGAATACTCTTAACGGATTGTTCAGATTAAATAGACCGTTTCTGCAATTTTACGCGATACAATTTCGATACCGTATTTAAGGATCACACCAGGAACAATGCCAAAATCGCCAAGATTGATACCCAACTTAAGGATCGAGAACCTAAAAAAAAACACACCCTATCCCGCGGCACATACCTATATAGAGGGGGTAAGTTTCTAAAGAAACTGTGGTGCTGCGTCGGTGGGAAGTATAACAATATAATTTGGTTTTATCAACTGGGTTGATAATGTCAATTGGCCACCGTAAAGAGATTCAAGAGCTGACGTTTCGAGCGTTAGCCCTTCGTCGGAGCGAATCAAGGAATTGTGCGTCGTGTGTTTTTATATACATACAGATGGAGCTTCGCTATTGGCTGGTGCCTGGTAACGTGAAAACTTCGGAATAAATTAGTTGAATGAAAAGCGTTCGTTGATAACGTGAGGATTAAGAGTGCCGATTTGAAAAATAAATTTTTGTTCTAGAGTTTTACGGCTTTCCGTGTTTCCTTGGTGAAGGGAGAGGCCGCAGACTGCCATATGTTGCTTAGAATGATTTGGGAGATTGAAGTGTCTCTCGACCGGTTTCGATGCATTTTTGTCGTCTTTCTCTACGTCACGAAGGTGTTCTCGGAATCGGTCGCCAATCGGTCGGCTATACATACCTATATAGCCCATTATGGGAATACAACATGAGACTCTGAAAATTACTTTTCTGAGTAATTTGTCTTTAGAACGTTTCTTTATTCAAAATTAAAATTCTTTGAAAGGAAGATAATCGTGCTGTTGAAAACTGACCGGCCTGCGTGCGGGCGGCCTTTCGATTATCAGAAACAGCGCTGTGCGTCCGTTTATTTCATGAAATCAATGAACAGTTGTTCTAGATTGTGTAAGGCCAAAGTAGACATACATTTCAACATTAAACAGTTTTGACTTGAGATTTTCAGATAATTTTAATTAAATTTAAGTAAGTTTGAATAATTTAATATACTTTAAAAGAATGCCAATAATATAGCATAAGCGACACCACAAACTTCTAAGCGTGTATTTTAATTGTTTATAATAAAGCTTACATACTTAGTTATAAGTCTTAACTAGGTTTTTCACTGTCTAGCTTGGAAGTTTTTGCTAATTTTTATACAAAATTGTTAAATTTTAATAAAGTAACTATTAAATTTTGCAACGTTCAGTGAGAAAAGGCCGCGATAGGGAGAAAATTACTAGCAATGGGAGGGGAGGGTGACACAGAACATTGATACGGCTTTGATCGAATTTTAGAGTTAGTTCGAGTATTAATTTTCAATCCCGTTGAGCTAAAGCCAAATAAGATAGCACATAGTTGTCTTTCCTGTATAAAGTTGAATTTCTCTAAATAAACTTTTAGACTGGCTACCCTCCAGGGAACCCAGCTTGGAGCTCAAAACAAAGAGCGTGTGTGGTGTTCCTAAATAGATACAAGCTACTTATAAATTTCCTGATTTCTGACACAAATAATCACTCTTGTAGACAATTTGATTGCAACAGAAGAATCACAACACGCAATGCAATTCTGATTATAATCAAGATTTTTCTGAGATTAGATGGGAGCCACACTGAGAAATAGGGAGATAAGTACGAGGGGAACGCGTTGAGCGCAAATCTTGCCAAGGCTTAACAACCTCAAACTTGACTAGCTCGAGAGCAACTAAATGTTCCTTTTTTTTTTCTTCTCCCCCAAGTAGCTCCACTTGTTGTAAAACCCGGCTAGGGGACGAAATGAAAGAGACGGTCGGTACTCGTCTTCTCGCTTAGGGGTGTAAATTTCGATTTTATTGTTTGGTCTCGCTTGGGGTGTTCCGGCAAAACGCCAATATTTGCCTGAAACGAGGATGCCTTTGAATGACGAAGATTGAGAAGGATTGTAATGACAAACTTGAAAAATTTTAACTAACATTTCAAGATGTCGCATTTATGGCATAACTCCTTTAAACCTGATATTGTCATTTATTGTCAACGTTGCAGTACAATTAAACTGAACTGATCCAATTCGTCGAAGACAGTTTTATTGAGGCTATCGCCTTCAACAGTTACAGTGTATCGTTTACTGACGTAATATACAGTTTCTGGGAAGAATATTCTGTTTCAGAGTTAATTAATCACACGTTTAGGCTTGTATTAAATACTTCCGAAAACCTCGCTAAAGCATCTGGTGGCCATAAAACGGCCATAAACGAGAAACTGAAGAGCTTTCCCTCTGACGCCAGGAATGTTAATTTAATGACGGTTCAGCTGCAACTGCTTACATTGCATTAAAGATTTTATACCGAGCTCAAGATGGTTCCATCAACGCTTAAATTTCATATACAATTCGGAAAGCCCAATTACGAACTTGAAATTGCGATTTAGATCCTATTTGCTCAAATGGAAATGCCGAAGCTTATCCAGTCAGAAATGTCGTATTTTAAAGCTACTAGAAATATCACCAATGTCACGCACAGGTTTTATGTTAGTCTGTGGATATTATTAACGTACACGTTTGAAATCACTTTTAGAAAGTTCGGAAAATGGTCCACGTTAAATCGTACTCACTCGGAATAGAGCTGGGCGGTCATTTTAAGGTAGATATACCAAAGAATCGATCGAAAAAGTCAGCAAAGTTTTGTCTTGCGTTGCTTTCACTGGCACACAAGAATACGCATCCAAGGCAATTTTGGCGTCGATTCTCTGGTGCCGATCTAGACACACAATATACGCGGATTCCTTATTGAGATGAATGTTGTTGTATACGTAAGAAGAATAATCCGGGGGCGAGAGGGCGGTGTGACAATTTGAAATTTCTACGAGCACTTGTTAATCGTACTAAAAGGAGCACTGGCTAATTGATGAGTTACTTCTAGCCAGTTTTCCTGCTATCATTTCGTTTTATAGTGCATTCATCTATCTATAAAAGTGATTAAGTTAGGGTTGATAATAGATGTCCCTGGGGGGGGGGGGGGAGTACTCCCTTATTTGGGCTAAACGGGGACGTGTCGCTGGATAGGGTATGGTCCTACTATTTATTTAGCCGGTCATCAATCAACATTACATCATTTTCAGCACTAGATATTAGAAAAGAAAACTGCAAAGGACCGCGAACGATAATGCAGTTAGTTGACGTAGGATCAGCCAAAAATAAACTGTAACACAAACATAAATAGATATAGATATTAGCGCTAGATAATATGTTTGACGTTAAAAACCGTTTTCTTTTGTCCTAAATAGGGTGTGTGTTTGACGTTTGTTTTGTCCTAAACAGGGTCAGGGTTTCAGACCTCCAGCGGCACCCCTATACCCAAACATGGTTTAAGTGCCCCCCCCCCCCCCCACCCTCCCCGCCCAGGCCTGACCACAAAAGGCTGGAGGGGCGCCAAGTAGCGCATGTTGACCGGCGTTGCAAAGTGATTTGTTTAGTAATAAAGCATAATGACAGAGATAAGCGACTGGCGGCTGGTTCCTAAACTGATGTTTTTCCTTGTTTCAATTTCAGGCCAGGCCGAAAGGCGAGGGCCTCACTCCATATCAAGGCAAGAAAAGATGTTTCGGAGAATTCAAATGCCCGCTGTGCAAGCGTAAGTGGATGAGCGGTAACAGCTGGGCGAACACTGGGCAACAGTGCATTAAGTGTTACATCAACGTGTATCCACACAAGCAGAGACCGCTGGACAAGCCTGACGGGCTCGACGTGTCTGATCAAACCAAGGAACATCCTCAAGATCTGTGCGAGAAATGCAAGGGCCTTGGCTACTATTGTCGCCGAGCTCAACAGAGTTAAGAAAATTAGACCCATTTACGGGGGGCGTGCAACAAATAAAATTAAACGTTTTTTCAGGGGTTCTTCTATGAAGAGCATAGCTTTGATATTTAGCTGCCAGGTAGCTGTGAATTTTTTTATTTTTTGGAGATAGAGAGTGTCGAGATCTTTGATCTCAAACTCTCTTGTTCCAATTTGAGTACTGCTTCCCTAATTTGAAAATATTGAAACCTTAACTCCTCTTTATACAGAGATCAAATTAACAGCCAAAAAGTATTCATGTTTAAATTATCAAAATAATTGTAAATTATTGCAAAGACGTGGGGACTCAGAACAGTCTCTCCCAGCATAATCATGCAATTGGGTACTTTGTTGTTGCGTATTTTTAGGCACTGTTATTTTTGTCATATTTATCGCCATGAAATATTCTGTATAATTTACCATAGTCTATGCTACTTCGACACAAAGAAAATAATATAGATGTTAGAACTCAATTTAAGGTTATTTACTTCACAATGCATCAGTTGAATTTACCGAAAACCTTTTTTGGTGATAAGGGAGATGTTGTTTCATCTTGACAAACTATGACAAATAACACGAAATGTCATTCTTTTGTTTTATCCATATAAGGCTAAATTCCGCTTAACCTTTCAAACAAAAACAGATTTGCAAGCAGAAAGGAATAAATATTCCATGGAATTAATAGTAGATTTTTTTAAAGCAAAACTCGTCAGAAATTAAATACAGTTTTGTAGAAGTGAACTATCACGAAGATAAAGAGATGTATTCATTTATTCGCCATAAAATCCAAGGAGTTCCATTTATTCGAAACAATGTACGTAACTAAAAAGCAGTTTCTCGACCGAGATTTCTACGATTGTAACAATTTTTTTACAGGAAAACCTGGTTTTCTTTATAAAATAGTTTTTGTATGACTTTAACTGAATATGAATATTTTGAAGCAATTCGTGTTTTGTATGCGGATTGTTTCAGCCATTTTTGCCACGAGTTCACGCAAGGAACTTAAATACAAAACGACTTTTCAATGACTAGCGTTCGAACTATAACCAAGACATCCAATCAGTGCATCGAAAAATAATTAAAGAAACCAACTGAAACTGTCGACGAACTCGAACCTGTGGAAAGCGCGGGAAAACGTGTAACTGGCGGAAAGCGCGGGAAAAGGATCACTACGTCAATCACAAACGCTTTCATTCGTTTACCTGATTGGTTGATAAACAACATCTTGCTCTGATTGGCTAGTAGAATTAAACAGAATGAGAAGAAGGAGATAAACGCACATTTATACTCAGTCATTGGAAAGCGTTCTGTTAGTAATTAACAATAAAATTGAAACGCCACACGTTCTAGTGTAGGCATATATTGAGAAAGGGACTACTCTAAAGCAATTTCGAGGTGTATTAATAATTAAGATGCTGGGATGTATTAATCGCTTTTTGCTTTTTGTCAAAGACGAGGCCCACTTTAGACCAAGAAACAAGGAAATATTATTAATGTCATTTGGAAGAAAAAAATGTCAATAAACTTGTGGGAAATATGTTCCACCAAACAACTGTGTTCTTTAATCAGAGGGTTGTGTTTTTGACATGTGTAATTACTTTGAGTTTTGATTGGATCACTTTGGTTGAAGCTCGCTCCATATCGTATGTTAAGTCCGGCATAATAGCATCGTGAAGGGCCTTAGTCACTATGAACGAATAGGCCATTTCCGAGTTCTCTTTTGCCTAAGTGTCAAAACGAGTCTAAGTGCGAAACCATTGTTATGCATCTTCGTTCTCATGCAAAACGAGCTCATTTCCGTATGAATAGTTTCGCACTTAGACTCGTTTTGAAACAGAGGAAAAAGGGAACTCGGAAAGGGCCTATTCGTCTTTGGTATTGCTGAAAAACGATATTTCAATCTCTATTAAAAGGAACTAAACTGGATTTAGCCCCCCACCCACTTTTTACAGAAAAAAGGAAAACTAGTAATAGCAAGTGAGGAAAAAGAGTGTTGTGAAAACATTTCATTTGTGAACTCGGAAGCTGGTGATGGAGTTTTCTTGTTAATCTGGTTTGTGAAGGACTGAAAAGCAACAACAGCCACGCCAAATATGGCGCCGAGGTTTCATGGTTAAACCGCTATATTTAGTTTCGTATTCATTTTGGGAATCAAAGTAGACTTGCCTTCAACTCAGAGATATATTTACCTACTAGAAGATGGGTATCCATGTTCTTTTTAGAAAATAATGCCCGCTTGATGCCTAGAAAAGCTGCTAGTGGACGCTTCAGCTGCTTTTCTAGACCTCAAAAGGGAATTATTTTCTTATAGTTCATTGGGAAACCCATCTTCTAGCTGGTTTTTAAATAAATATAGCATTAAAAAATCCTAAAAATCACCGAATTTACGCGCGGGGGCGGCCTGCTTGTTCGTATTTGTGGCACTCGCTGCTCAGTTCGCAACGCAACATAAACTACATCCGTGGTGCCAGGCTTCTATAGTTTTTGCCCATGTTCTATTAAAAATATGCCCGCTAAGATTCCATGGCGAGCATACAGGGCTATATTCTAAAATAGAATAATTTTAAATATAAAGATCGAGTAAGAGCCGAAATTAAAAAGGCGTACTTTTTCGCGATTTAATAGTCTGTTTCGATACCAAGAATGGCTGTATCTAAACAATTCGTTTGATAATTACATATACAAATGCAATCCCGGTATCTGACATCCGAGAATAAGTTAAATCAAGAAATTCAAATTTTTTCTCTGCGGATTTAGTACATTACTTGCAAAAAATTTCGGACGTTTTATTTCGGACGTTTAATTTTCGGATACTTTTTCCCTCATTTCGGACAATTTTCGGACAAAATTAATTTCGGACACTGCGCTGAAACATGCCAAATTTAGGACTAAAAAACATGAATTAGGCTGAAATAAAATCTGTGAAAATGATAGTTTTACTGTACCTTCAAGGTTTTACCGAGAAAATAACACAAACTCAATCAAGCTTATGCCTCAAGCAGTGTCTCAACTATAGAGTTTTGTCCAGAAAGGGAACTAAGGGCTTTGAAGCTTAATGTGGCTTAATGATATGTGATGCCGTCGCCCAGAAAGTACTTTTGAAGTTTTATACTATACTGTAAAAATTTTGGACGCTTAAAATTTCGGACGCTTAAAAATTTCGGACGGTTTTATTTTCGGACACTATTTTTGTCCGAAATTGCTATCGTCCGAAATTTTTTGCAAGTAATGTATGCTCCTCAAATCCCCACCCTACTCTACAACAACAATGTTTATAGTACCCAAGAGATTAAAATTACAAAGAAAATTAAATATAAATATGGTAATTAAAGGGTACAAGCACCCAGAGTTAAAAATGTGAGGGCGCTGGATCAAATAAATTAAATTAAATGTTTACAGCGGAAGTACAATATAGCAAATGAATATACTAACTACCATACACACAGACAGGACACTAACATGCACACAAACACAACATCTAAGGTTTATAAAATAATATTGAAAAGTTAAAACCAGCTACAGAGAATATGATGTCGTATATTTTTTTAAGCTTTTTTCTAAAGCTTGCTCAAGGCTTACGCGTCCGCGTTCAAGCACACCCCAAGCTTTTCCAAA
The DNA here is from genome assembly GCA_947652115.1 of Blastomussa wellsi. NCBI lineage: Eukaryota > Metazoa > Cnidaria > Anthozoa > Scleractinia > Plerogyridae > Blastomussa > Blastomussa wellsi. Next base: position 7,068,799 of record OX393561.1, read on the forward strand.
TGAACGTCTTCATATCTTCTCTAGTTAAGGACTGAGCCCCAGCTAGGGTTGGAAACTAATATTTTGGGGCACTCGCCATCTGGGCTAGTGACTTTCAAGCCGGAGCTGCCTGCTTGCTGACTCGCCAAGATGATTTTTCACTCACCCATTCTCCTCCACGAACATATAAAATAGTCAAATTTAATTTTTAATAACTTTCGACGTACACTGTTGCTAAGATAAGCTGGTTTAAGGACATTTACAAGGACGAGTAGTTTAAGCAGTTTATCTATGTGAGTTGAGTTTCTGTGCAGTTCATTTTCAATTAAGGTATCTCAGACGGCACGAAAAATTGACTTTGTCCAACTTTTGATTCGAGTCAAAAAGTGCGACAAATAAGGGTGACTATCTCTGACATAAAAAAGTCCTTTGACATCCCCTTTGCTTAAGATTTGACACGCCTCAAAGTTATAAGAGATCGGATACGCGTTAAAGTCATCTTTGCAAAAGTCCGAAGAAATATCATGACTATAGCTTCAAAGACTCGGAAAAGACGGCCTTTCCCACCTTTTACCCAGGTTAAAGGAACGGGTCAAAGCCAACGTTTCTTGGTACAGCACATATTCTTCGGACATCGCAGATTCCGACTCATAATCCGATATTGTCACCTCTTCTGCCTACGAGAGGAACAATCGGGGTTCCGAGCTAGTCGAAGCTGTATCTGACGGGCCAAATAGCGACACTGAGGGTTATTGCGAAACAGAGCATCGAGTGGCAGTCCAACTTAATATGTTTCGAGAAGGCCTTCGATAGCATCAGCAGGTACTATCTCCCTTGCTGGTTGCCCTGGATTGGGTGACCAGGACGGCTTTTGACAGGAGTCGTGGTATCCAGTAGTTCATTACATCTTTAGAAGACCTTGACTTCGCCGATTATTTGGCTCTACTGTCACACAGAATACAGAAGTTGCAAATGTTCATCAATAAGAACCTGAGGAACATCCTGGGGATTTGGTGGCCTAGACGAATACGCAACGAAGAGCTTTGAAGACAAACAGGGCAGCGATCGATAGTGCAGGATATGTGGTCCAACAAACCAAACAGGCAATCCAACTAGGTTACGCAAATCGTATAATTTATTCCAGTATATTATTATTATTATTCGATCTGAGGAAAAGAACAAAATACATTTCAGAAACTGAACAGGATCCATAGGTTCATAAACGCACGAGTAAAACTATTACAGCTAGAATTACATCACTGAGAACTTACTTCTTTGACGATGTCTAGAGGATTGTTTCACGGTATACAACTGTGTACAGGTCAGCAACGGATAAAACAGGTCAGGTAATAACAGAAGACGGGTCAGCGAGACAGGTTAGCAAAACATGCACGTAGCTTCGAATCTAAAATATCTGAACTGCCGGAAAACTGACTTATTCACGTGGCTAAATTGCATAAGTAAGTGTCAATCAAAATCAATCAGGAAATCAAGTTAATAATTCATTATATTGACGAAACACTCTCCGCCCCGATAAGGGCGTAGTCCTTATCATAGCAAATGTTCGTTTAATCGTCGCCTTCAGCAGGGTGAATTACCGCAATCTTCGTTACTGGACGGCTGTACTCTCCAGTGGCTGTCTTGACTGTAACGTTTCGAACGCGTCCATCAGCTCCAGGGTATACTTTGATTACTCTGCCTACAGCCCACTTGCCTCTCACAGCGTTATTATCGGCTACCGTTACTATGTCACCGACTTGGACATTGCGGTTCTGGACGTGCCACTTCTTTCTTGGTACTAGGGTAGGAAAGACATCTCTAGTCCAGCGTTTCCAGAATGAATCAACTATTCTTTGCACGAACTCTACTCGCTTACGAGGATTTCTGGTGTCCTTAAACGGACCTTGCGGTACCTCCGGAGTTGCTCTTCCAAGGAGCATGTCGTTTGGACACAGGTAAGCTCCATCGTCTGGATCATTAGGGATGCGCCCGATGGGACGTTGATTTAGCAGGTTGGCGATCTCTAGGAGGCAGGTGTACAACTCGAAAGGCGTCAGAAGTTGTTCGCCGATTACAGTCTTCAGCGATCTCTTACAGCTCTTTACAAGGGCTTCTGCGCATCCGTTTTGGTGTGGTGCAGCTGGCGTTGTGAAGATCCACTTAATGCTCTTCTCTCCACAGAATTCTCGTAATTGATCGCCATCTAGGTCTTTCACCATCTCTCTCAGCTCGTTAGCGGCTCCAACCATCTGCGTTCCGTTATCGCTCAGTATCACTGCTGGGTATCCTCGGATTGAAAAGAATCTACGAAGGACTTGGATGAACTCCATTGTAGTTAGGTCAACTGCTAATTCTAGATGGACAGCTCTGGTGTTTAAACACGTAAAGATCACGCCATAGTGCTTAGCCGTCTTGCTTCTCCCTATTTTAACGTTATAGGGACCAAAGTAATCACACGCGGTGTAGTAAAATGGAGGTGTGTGGGGTGCTAGTCGCAGGACAGGAAGGTCTGCCATGAGTTGTGTCTCAGCCTTGTGCGCCATTTCACGGCAGAATCCACACTTAGATTTCACGGACTTGCTTAGCTTGTTCGCTTTCAAGATCCAGAACTTCCTCCTTGTTTTGCCTGTGGTAGCTGCTACGCCGGAGTGTCCGTACTGATGAGTGTGCCTTGTTATCAGCAAGGAGATCCAGTGGTCACTTGGAAGAAGGGCGGGGTGCCTCATTTCGTAGGACACGATAGCTTCATCCACTCTTCCTCCCACTCTGATAATTCCGTTTTCATCTTTGAACGGGCTGAGCGATTTGAATTCACCTCTATTTAAACGGCTGTAGAGGGTTGTCTGCGCTTGGTTAATCCAGTAAAGCTCTGCTTGCTGAAGCTCTTCAGGGGTCAGCGGTCCTTCCTTTCCGTGTTGGTCGTATTTTCTCAGTCGTATCTTTACTGCTAGTCTGCGTATTCGTGCGGTCACACGGATCAGTTTTCTCCAGCTTGAGAACTTGCGTGGATCAATTCCATTGCTAACTTTCGGTGCTGTGACTGTGGTCAGTATCTGCATCCGACGGCGTTCCATGTCTGCATTCGACACTGGCGGGGCTGTCGTAATCGGCCATTGACTTTCTGGTAGGTATAGGAACTCTGGGCCATTCTTCCATCTGCCTTGTAACTCGTCAACGCGGATCCCTCGCGACAGGTCGTCAGCCACATTATCTTCACTAGGGATATGCTTCCACTGGTTTGGATCTGTGTTACTTTGAATTTCTCCCACTCTCGAGGAGACGAACGGTTTAAAGCCGCGTGATGGACTTTGAATCCAGGCCAAGGTGATCGTACTGTCGGTGAAGAACTTGACATCTTTAAATTGTATCCTAGATTCCTCCTGAATGGATTTGGCTAGGCGACTTGCGAGGACAGCTGCTTGTAGCTCCAAGCGCGGAATTGTCAGCTGTTTCAGTGGGGATACTCGAGACTTCGCTGCGATGAACTTGATTGCGTAAGTGTTGTCATCCTTTCTCTGGCGTGCGTAGGCACAGGTTCCGAGTGCGTCCTGTGATGCGTCAGCAAAAACACATAACATTGGCGGTTCCACAGCATTGATTACCGTTAAACATCTTTCAAAGGACACACTGTCTAGCTCCTTAATTTCCTGGAAGAGTGAAATCCAGCTTTCCTGAACTGCAAGTGGTACCTCGTCATCCCAGTCTAGTCCCAGCTGCCACAGTCTTTGCATTCCTATCTTTGTTCTGACGATGAACGCTGCTGCAAATCCAATCGGATCATAAATACGAGCCACTTTACTCAGGATCATTCTTTTGGTCATCTTCTGCATGTGGTCTGGACTGTTTTCCAGCTTCCGTAAGTCTGCTGCCACTCTGAAGTGAAATTTGTCTGTTTTAAAATTCCACAGGGTCCCCAGGACCTTCTCTTCATCTCCTTTGAACATGTCAACTTCCTTCTCTGGGTCACCGTTCACTTTCTCTTTAAGTATCTTGTTAGAAATCCACTCTTTAACTTTGAATCCTCCCGTCTTCAAGACAGTGTCTATGTCATTTGTTAATTTCCGAGCTTCCTTTTCTGTATCTACAGACTCACAGATGTCATCCATGTACGTGTTGTTCGTTAGCACTTCCGCTGCTTCTGGGTAGCTTGCCTTGCTCTCTTGGGCTGTTTTTCTTAGAGCTACTTGCGCCATGGCGGGTGCAGGCTTGTCCCCAAACGTCAGAACTGTTTTGACATAAGTGTGAGGTTCTCTGTCTGTTTCCATATCTCTCCATAGAAAGCGGTGTACGTGTTGATCTTTTTCGGGAATAAGGATGCGATGATACATCTTGGAGATGTCTCCCAGTACTGCAACTTCCTTCTCTCGAAATCGCAAGACAACTCCAAATATGCCGTTTAAAAGGTCGGGACCTTTCTTCCAGTAATCGTTTAGAACATGTCCTTGGAATGCCGAGGATGAATTAAAAACGATTCGAACAGGTGTGCTCTTCTTGTCTGGCCTCAGGACAGCGTGATGTGGAATGTAGTGAACAGGACCATGATACCTGTCTTGTTCTTCCTTTGACAGCTTTCGCGCAAATTTCATGCTTTCCATTTCCTCCATCTGTTTGCAGTAAGCTTCAGCTTGTTCAGGATTTCTTTTCAGGCGTCGCTCTGTTGACTCTAGGCGTTTTATTGCCAAACCTCTGTTGTCTGGCAGCAGGTTAGGATCTTTTCTCCAAGGGTAAGAGATCATCCATTGGTTTTCGACTTTGATACACGACTTCTCTATGAGCTCAGCTTCTTCTCTTTCCGTTTGAGTTAGTTTGTCTGCATCGCAGACACAGGGTTTCACGGCCACACCCATAACTTCGGTTGTCCAAAAGTCTGTTAAGTCTATTGGTGAGGCGTACTTGACGTGCAATATGTTGGTTGCGTCGCTGATCTGCTCTGGTTTTCCTCCAAAAACCACCCATCCAAGTGGAGACTTGCGAGCAAGCAGGTTGTCCACTTGTCTTGTTTCACCAGCATGCATGTGTGCGTGATCAATACCGATCAACAGGTCAACGTTCCCTTTTCCACGGCGAAATCTGGTGTTTGGTGCTCCAAGAACCTCCGGTAAGTGCGAGGTTTTCACTGCCGGAATCTGGTCACTGATGCTGTGAATACCGATTGCTTTGACGGTAAAACGTTTGTTGTTGTCAATACAGGTTAGCTGAACATTGTACTCCTTTGTTTTCATTGTTTCGTCCTCGCCGCCAACTTTAGTAATGGTTATGGACACGTCCTTTCCCTTCAAACCAAGAATTTCAGCGGTATCCTGTCGGATAAGACTTACTTGAGCCCCCGAGTCAAGAAGCACGTTTCCGCATTTAAAGAGACCGTTAGCGCTGCCGATGTTAGCAGATAAAACGGGAAGAATTGCTTCACTGGGGCTGGCTGTAGTGGCGACGCCAATCTTCACGGAATTGCTCTTGTGTAGGAGTTGATGGTGCTGCTGTGGACACTGCGTTCCATTCTCCAGCTTTGTGCACTGCTGTTTGCGTTTGCAGTTATCCAAAGTATGTCCTCTCCCAGCCCTTTTCAAGCAGCTGAAGCACAGGTGATTTGCCTTTGCAGTTGCGATCCGGTCGTCAGTGCTGAGGGATATGAATTTCGGGCATTGATCAGGCCAGTGTGATGAAGTTTTGCACAGCCAACATTTGTACCAAACGGGTTTGTCGTTATCAGATCTGAAGTGATGCACAGGGCGTTTAACGGATGGGCCCACTCTGATTGGCGCTGTGGCGCGCATTCGCGATTTCATTTCAACATTCATCCAATTCATCAATGCTTCAAGGGTAGCAGGTTTCTGTTCCTTTTCCAGATCTCTCGCCCAGACTTTTCTGTCATCAGCGCACATCTTCTGCTCAATTATGGAAAGCATGTGGCTATTGTTCATGTCACCAGGGAGACCAACTTCCTTTAACGTATTGTAACATCTTTTCACCAGATGTACGAGGTCGCAAAATCGGGCATCCTCCCCTTCCTGCAAGGCTTTAAATTGAACAATGTCCTGAGTCACAGTGTCTGACACAAATCTTGGGTCGCCATAGATGGAGTCCAGATATTCCCAGGCGGCGTCATAGTCGCTTCCGATTCCCTTAATGAGCTCGAGTGGTTTATCTCGCAGGCACGTACGTAGAAGTGTGATTGCATCCCTTTTTGAGTACTTCGCTTCTATTGCGTGCTTGAAATCTGAACGAAAGATGGCGTAATCTCGGACATTCCCAGCGAAAACAGGAAGCTTGGGTTTTTCCAGTTTAAACGTGCAGGCGCCAGTTTCAATAGGACTTTGCTGTAATTTCTCTGTACTACCGGTTGACGTGATGTTTACATTGCTTTCTGTGTTAATCGGCTTATCATCAGCTGTCGAGACACTGTTAATTACTTGTACCGAGTTAGCGCCTTTCTCGACGTTAATTTCCGGACCGACTTGTCCGACTAATTGCATTTCATCGCTGTGGGACACATCGCTTGTGCTGGGTGTTGTCGACTGCATATTTGAAATTCCTTCGTTTTCAAGCACTTCATTACACGCAATACTCTCCTTTTCTTTACTTAAATTACCATTCTCAGCTAAATCATCCGAACTAGACTGTTCCATACTTTCAACAAACATTTTTGCGTCTACTTCAAGCCGCATGAATGTTTCCTGGCAATCAGAGAGCCATTGTTCTTCCGTTTCGTACGCACTATCATCTTCAATGAGCTTGGTATAATCCTCGTGTTTAACCACTAAGTTTTCATACACTCCCTGTAGATTAATTAAGACTTCTCTTACCTCATTCGGAGGTCTTTTATGTTCTACGGCGTGTACCAACGCTTTTCCAGCCCTTGTGAAGGCCGATTTTGCTGTACGCCGGTCAGTCTTCGCTTGTTTTAGCGCCGCTTCAGCCATGGTCGGGGTCGATTAGCGCACTCTCTTCATCAGGCCAGAAATCGAATGAAATGGTCCAACAAACCAAACAGGCAATCCAACTAGGTTACGCAAATCGTATAATTTATTCCAGTATATTATTATTATTATTCGATCTGAGGAAAAGAACAAAATACATTTCAGAAACTGAACAGGATCCATAGGTTCATAAACGCACGAGTAAAACTATTACAGCTAGAATTACATCACTGAGAACTTACTTCTTTGACGATGTCTAGAGGATTGTTTCACGGTATACAACTGTGTACAGGTCAGCAACGGATAAAACAGGTCAGGTAATAACAGAAGACGGGTCAGCGAGACAGGTTAGCAAAACATGCACGTAGCTTCGAATCTAAAATATCTGAACTGCCGGAAAACTGACTTATTCACGTGGCTAAATTGCATAAGTAAGTGTCAATCAAAATCAATCAGGAAATCAAGTTAATAATTCATTATATTGACGAAACAATATGAGACAAAGAGCTTGGGGTTGGATTGGCCACACGTTGAGGAGACCAGAGTGGAACCCGCAGTGGACGCGCAGGAGAGGGAGACCCCAGCACACCTGGAGGAGAGGGGGGGGGGGGGGTTAATAGGTTCGCGGATCAACAGATTTAGCCTGAAAAAGCACACGGATTGCGGATTTCAGCGAAAAAGTAAACGCATTCACGGATTTCGGTAATACAGTGGATCATGGATTAGCTGATAATTTTAGTTCGGATTCCGGACTCTGCATACCATGAAGTTCGTATCGTGGCCTTGGCGTGTCTTCAGTCTTGGTCTCAGTGTTCTCGTTTTGTCCGTTTTCTGTTTGCACGAGAGCCAAAACACCGCTTAACCTTAGAACTGCCAAAAAAAGGCAATGAAACGAAAGCTCTTGAAAATTTTTCACCGAAAACAACATCTACTATCCTTCCAGTGAAACTATTAAACAAAAAGTTTTCAAGGAATGCAGATGCGGATTTGAACGAAAATAGTGGCGGATTGACGGATTAGGCCAAAAATGGCACGGATTGGCGGAATTCGCGTACCCCTATTCACTCCCCTCGTGAATATATTTTAACATCTATTGGAATTTTATATCATTAATTTTTTATTAATGTACTTAGCATTGATTGTAATTAGCTTTTAAAACCCATTTGGTGGAAAACTAATAAAGTCTTATCTTATCTTATCTTATCTTATCGAGGCGCACAAGAATGGCAGAGGAGAGACAGTTCACATGGCGGGAAATAGCCATCTTGACGCATTTTACGGCATTTGCGTCTGAGCGCCAGGTTTGTAGAGGTTTCACATTGGTAAATATTGTAAGCAAGTGTTAGCTTATAGGCCATGTAGATTATTTTAAAGGGGGAAGTGGAAAGTTATTTTAAATTATATATATGGCCAAGAGAATATAAAATCGATAAGCCTGCCAAATCTAAAATACTATGATGTCGTTGTAACTGACAAATGAGGTGTCGTCCTAAAATAACCACGTGTTATGGCACCAAACAAAAATAGATTTCAAATAATTCTCACAGAAAGAGGGCCATGTATGAGCGATTTGTTCTCTTTAATACTTCATTAGCCTGCGAGAAAGCTCTCTCGTGGGATGGTGCTAATACTTCATCTTGTCTTGGGATATGGAAATCGTACTCGCCAAATCGGGAGACTGGTCTGTGGTTTGCACCCCAGGGGATGTACTCGCAGTGTACATGACGGGGGAGTTCGACGTATTTTTTTGGATTGACAATTTACATGCTCGGTATTTTTTTGGTCAAGAGATCGATATCTGCCACATTTTTTCAGGTCTTAAAAAACGTACACGTATTTTTTTTGGGTCACATCTCCGAGCGAAAATATATTTGTGATCGGTAGTATCTAAGTCTTGTATTTTTTGGGTAGGAAATTTTCATGCCAGGTATTTTTTTGGATCTAAAATTTCAGGCCCTTGTATTTTTGGGGGTTTTGCAATATGAAGCTCTCTCGGACCTCCCCGTCATGTATAATGCTAGTACATCTCCCCCCCCCCCCCTGGGATTTGCACTCGCCCGACAGTTTTGACACTCAACTGGGCGAGCGGGCGATATGCACGCACCTATTTTAAGGAGATACTAACAGTAGTCACCATTTATCATTAAATTTTTCGGGGGTTTCACTGATAAACGTGGTAGTGAACTGGTGAGAGGGCTGTTATTATGCCAGCAGCTCCGGGTTATACACTGGGTGGTAACGTACAACTTTTCTGTTTAAATCGATGATAGTTTAACAATTTCTAAGTGTCACTAAAATGGCATGTCGACCGTTTACGGAAGGACACGTGCTGCGCGGGCCTTAGGGTGTACCCATTGATAGAGGTTCCACTGAACTAACACGAAACTATTCGCTTGAGAACTGGATAGACCATGCATTTGCTGAAAAAACAAAACCAAGTAATTGAAACCATCTTTCTTTTGTCTTCTTTTTAAAGATACTTTTAAAACCTATGGGAATCAGTTCTTCAGACACTGAAAAGATGCTGTTCTGTTCTCTGCAAACAACATGCAAAGCGCTTAGCTTTTAGCAGATTAATCCAAATTCATCGCTTGTCATTTGCCAACAATCTGCAAGCATGTATTGTACGAAATGCTAAAGCTATTACCTAGCTATTAATTTTTAGCGCCGAATCCACTGCTGTCGAAGAATTAAAAAAGAAAAGAAAGAAAGAAGGCCTGTTCATGAGCGTGTTCCTCTTCCCCAACCCACAGTTGCCACTCGATCCTTCCAAAATCCAAGAGACTGGATAGAACTAATGACCAACCTCGTTCCCTATTAGAGCTTATTGACAATTAGTACGGGAATTAGTCACCATTAGTCCGGGAATTAGTCACCGTAAAAATCAGTATGAGTAACTTTTTAAAATATATATTTCCTTTATGGCAGCAGACGTATTCTTGAGTCACTCTCATTCTCGTCCCCATAGCCCTTTTCGTTTCTCCGTAGCCGGCTATTAAAGAGAAACGAAAAGGGCTATGGGAACGAGAATGTCTTTGGTCTTAATACGAATATTTAAATCAACCCCTAACAAGGTCAACAGGAAATTTCTAATCCGTCCTCAGTGTGACATATTTTGACTATTTTGTCAGTGGTCCATTTCCTCCTCAATGATATGGCAGGAATTTCCTTGCGTGACGTGAAGATCGATGCCTTGCAAATGAGTCAACGGATATCAATTTTTCAAAAGAGCCTTTAAAAAATATGCTTCCATTGTTTTCTAATCTTTTTCATGCCCAGAGCGAATGATCGAGAAATAAATTTTCTTTTTAAAAATAAAAAAAATCGAAATTTTTGGAAAATATTTTTGGATTGTCGAGCCCTCTCTCCAAATGTAAGATCCGTGGGTGTGCCCAAACCAATCAAGTTCCAATGGTATCAATCTATTGTTCACAAACCAATCAGAATGTCGCTCCACCCGCCACTCCGTTGTGTGAGCTTTGGCTCGCTGTTGTTTGAACAGTGTAGTCTGGTTATAGGTGTTTTGTAGATGCAATATTTCGAACCTGTTTCTAAATATTGAGAAATGGCCGGCTCAACGTACACGGCTTCACTTAGAGGCGGTGGTCCGTGGGGGTTTCGACTGCAAGGCGGTAAAGATTTCGGAAGTCCACTCGCCATATCGAAGGTAGCACATCGACAAGTTTGGCTTTTGTGGATTTTGTTTTGTTTTGTTCGTATTTTGAATCGAGTTAATCACGATTTCTTTACGTACAGGTAACACCAGGTTCTAAAGCTGCTTTTGCTGGGATAAGTGCCGGGGATATTGTTTTAAAAGTAAACGAGGATTCAGCGGATGACATGACTCATTTTGATGCCCAAGATGCCGTCAGAAGGGCAGGGCAAAATCTCGACCTAATTCTACAGAGGTAAGCTTAGAAGTCAAGCTAACTCGTCGGGTTAACTACATTTGCTACAAAATAAACATTGCTACTTTATATTTTCCTGTCTTTTTTACTTTCTTCTCTTTGAAAATATTCAACTGTTGACTTCTCATCGAGGTTCGGTGCATTCTGCTTTTGCAGTGAAATGGACAATCGATCGGGAATTTTTGTTCGCTTTCACCTCATGCGATCTTTCAAAACCAGGGGGCAATTTAAACTTCTATATTTGCACATCCTTGATGAGTGAAAACGCTTTCCTTAAGCCGGAATTTTGCTCCTTTGGATGCCCATGAAAGGTTCTGTTCCTTCACAGCGTTTGCGTTCGGGAAGCAATCACTGTGAGCTTAAAAATCGGCGAGAGAACTGTTGGGTGTTAGATGTAATCCGATCGTGATATATATGGCTAACTTCTGGAGATGCTTAGATGTTGACTTGCAGTTCTAACAAATGTTTGCAAAACTAGGGGCTTTGTTTCGTCCATGAGCCAATTTTCTTGGGGAATATTATAAAACGCTATGAAATAATTGTTTTCACTTGTTCCTTTCTCCATTGTAACGCCATTGACCAATCGAGTGGAACGTTTCCGAAAGTGGACAGTGAAAAGCTCAATGTATGTTGCGGCTTGTGAAACTTTAACTTTTGGATGACAATTGTTGTTTTAAGGCAGAAAGCTTTAACATTTGTAGTGATTCGACGTGAGGGCTTGGTAAAAAATAACAATGAAACCTTGCATCGGCAAGTATTAAAGAAGAATAGTTGCAGGCGGAGAAGTTGATGCAGATTTCGTTTGATTGTTAATTGCTAAAATGTTGGCACTGATCAATCCGATTAATTTTGGTTCGAGAAGTGTGTTTTTATTCTGAGGGTCACTGGATCTTGCTGGCAATTACTATTATTTTTCTTTCACGATTAATTATAATTCAAAAGCAAGCTGAAAGGTTGTCAGTGGATAATTTTGATAATGAATATCTTCGATTATCTATGATTCTAGAACATGTCAATTCCTTGTTTGGTTATATCGTACTCAAAAGAATGTGATATTTTGGGAAGAGATTCGGGATAAAGAGCGAGGCGTTCTAAAAATACTCTTGTTTGTTGGAGAAACGTGTTTCGATCATATACAAATATTTAATTTTGCAGCAAATTATGGTCGTTACTTGTATAAATTTTTGATCAGTGATAAACATCCCTTAAATATAATGGTCATAACTTGGCAATTTAGTTGTGTTGTTAGAAGTGGTTTGCCAATTAATTTAAAAACTCTAGCTTTTGCCTGCTTTGTAATTGAGATGGGTGCAAGCTCAAGTTTTCTGAAAATTTATAGCAGAAAATATACATGTACCTGTATGTAAACGAGTCTCTCCAGTTTTTTGGACAGTACAGTTGTTTTTGTTTCAGAAGAGAGCAAAAAATCAATTTTGGCTTGTAACTGAAAAACATTATCTCTGACTGTTTCAAACTACACACAATTTCACAGAAGGCCAGTCAGCTGTGCTTTGTTTATTGTTAACACCTAACTTCTAGTGTTCAACAGTTTATACAAAATCAAGCTACTCCTGCTTAATATTTAGGCTGTGTTGTGTCTCTCATAATTGTGACAAGGTTTCCATCAAGTTTATTTTCAAGTGTGAATGAAGAACTGTAATTTCAATACATTAATTAGCTGTTTTGGTGGGGAAAAGGCATTTTGAGAACACTGGCTGGGTTTAACTTGAATACTGGATATCTGGTTCCAACACACTAACCATCAAGAAACTGTGCCAACTTTTTTCGATATGTAAAGGCGTGAGATTTTTATCAGGGTTTTTGAAGATGACCCAATGTTATCTAGAGTTGTCCTAAGATTTCTGAAGTCGTTCCTCACACTTCCGAAGATTGTCCAAAGGTTTTTGGGTCCCAGTTGCAGGAAGTGTTTGTCACACAGAAAGTCTTCGAAACATCATCTGAAGTACTTTTACCTTCTAAAATTGGTGACTTTGGGTTTGCATTGCCTGAAGTTTATATGTGGCTAAATAACATTTAGGCAAAGTTAACCTCACGACAAGTTAGGTCAGCGGACATTTGTCGCAGGTGGCCTGGTGCGACTACGTGTTAAGCTTGGGCACCTCGTGATTTTGGTGCTTTTGCTTGCTTGCACAATTCGCGTAGATATTTCGCCGCACTTAGCTTGCTTGCAGTGCATTCTGAAGCCATTTGTGCCCACTCCACCCTCCCTCAAGTTTGGATGGGTTAGGTAAGTATTGGTTGGTAAGTATTCCACTGAGTCAGTCAGTGTGACGGTGCCTTGGTGGTGACCGCTCGCAGGGTTGCCATGGTTACCTCCTTGTCTGAGCTAGTGGTTGCCCGGCTCCACCAATCCTTAAGGCACCAGCTCCCAAGCTCATCTACTGGCGATGAGTTTAAATATTTTTAGAAATTGGGTCAGTCAAGGCTTTATTTAATTTCTCAAATTTTCAGTGAGGTGTGACACCAACCAACCAAATAATTATTGGCACTTACTGTTTGCCAAAGTGTCGTTATAATGCAGTTATATTGCTTCAAATCTTGCATGTTTACAAAGGCTTGATGTGATGCAAATTAGTTTGTGGCATCTAGCCAGGAAAAAACCCACACTCCTTCTGACTCAATCGTTGCACAACTGATTCTCAGTTTTTCGTAACTATGAAAAGTCTGCAATTTGGTAAAAGGCAGGAACAAGGTATAATGCGCTTTGAACTGATGCAAAAGTTTATTTTAGGGAAAAACTATGTATTTTGATTTTCATTGTCGTTTTAGGAAACAGGGTCCTAAAACAGTTGTGGTTACAGAAACTGTCCACTCGGCAAAGGTTGATCACAAATTTAATGCAATGCCAAAGCCATTTGGGGTGTCTTCAACGTCTCAGCTGTCGCAACCCCAAACCACAACAACAGGACGCACCTCTCCAGTAGGAGGAAGCTCATGGCAACCACCTACCATCCAGGCACATTGGGCTACTGTTGCACAAACTGGGCCTGCTGGGGTGACAGCCCAGCCTCCTCCCCCACCACCAGCTCCCCCTTCAGTGCCACAGTCAAGGTAAGAAGTTGCTGAACACAGCTTTCAGTGCAACTAACTCAACCGGAACCACCCAGCATTTTCAACCAATCCCAAGAAAAGCTCGGAACAAATGAATATGCTGTAAGTTTTTTCATCAGTGGTAAATTTTCTACCTCCATTGTAATTAGTCAGCTGATGAAAAACTCTCATTCTTTTGTTCTGAACTTGTCTCGTGATTGGCTAAAGAACGTTGGGGTGACCCCAGTTGAGTTAGTTGAACACAAGCGAGCACCTAGAACTGGCGTTGTAAACAATCACTTTCTAACACAATCGACTTACTAAACACAGAATCAACTGGGTCTCTGTTGAAGGCTTAACCTACAGTACAAACTGCATGCTGTTTACAATGACTGGCTCTGGAAAGCTGGTGCGCTAAGAAAAATGCCTCTCAACTGCCAGCACCTTGCAAACAATAATTATCCAGACGGACAGTAGAAATGCCAGTCACCAACAACAATTCTTTTTTGTATGTTTTTGGAAAACCAGTATCAAGGATGTTAATGTACACAGAACATACTTTATTATTTTCAAATTAAATTTTACAAAAAAAGGGCATGCTTGCAACTATCAAATTAAACTAATTTTTTTCTTCAACTTTGCTGGTTAGGGGAGGGTATGATCATGCAGAAAGAGGGGTGTCCAAACCTGGCCAAGATGACAGAGATCTTGCTGAACGTTTTAAACTGAACATAAGTGATGATGGTGATGGTAAGTTCATGAATTCAAGATGGTTTTAATGAAAAGTAATTACTGTCAGTTAGTTGCTGCCAAGCGGTTGATGCAGGAACAGCTCCAGTGAGCTCACAAAAACACATTGTATTCCTCGCAACACTTAACCAAAATGTTCGTGGCCCAAATGAATGCTTTCACAAGTGAAAAAAAAACTTTTACAAAGCTAGACCTGCCAAGACTCACGGTTCTGCTGTGAGTCTCACGATCTTTTGTCATTTCTCACGGTCTCTTGACAAGGCTCCCAATCTCATGGGTTTTGGGGAAAAATCATTCTGAAATGAAATAAATTATCTTTTTGAACAAATATGGAAAATTAACGTGGAATGCTAGTGCCATAACGGTATAAACTAATAAAGGAGAATACTGTTCTTACTATTTTGTACCGAACTACTGTGATTTTTGTTTATGCTGCCTTAGAACTTTATCTCGATGGGAAATGGGTTTGTTTAAGGAAAAAAATAGAATCTCACTACGTTTTGTACAATCTCCCGATTTTTTTTTTTCACGGGTCTCCAAATTTTCCTTTATCAGGAGTTGGCAGGCAGCAAAGCAATCAATTGAAGATCGAAGCAGAAAGGAGAATTATTATTAACTTCTCAATTATTTGTTTGTCACTTCCTTTGTTGCAATCACCAAAGTCCCTGCTGCTTGAGGCCCATGGATCGTAGAGCAAAACAAACCATGTGCCATGTGCAGCAATGCTGCCCTTGATGGAGCTGGCGCAATGCAGAACCTGAATGGAACAGAATAGCTACCTTGTAACCTTGGCAGTAATTAGTTTTTAAGAAGATTGTATCTAGTAATTTTACCGAAGGCTAGCTATCAGCTCATGTTCTGTATTGTTTTTTCTTTGGGCAGTGGGCTTTGCTGATGAGCCACCAACTTGGGGACATCCTCCAGATCCTAAAGTCCAGTCCAAATCTTTTAAGTTACTTCAGAAACACCTTGATCACCATGAAGAAGACGGTAAGTGAAGAGCACAAATTATTAATGGCGCATTCAGGACGGCTGCTCTGTTCTTTATAGCACAATACTGAAGTACATGTTAGACACTTCTCAGCAGGGCCTGAGACTAATGACCATGGCTGTATATAGCGGGGGGGGGGTCAGTTGTACCCACCAGGAAAACTGAATGTTTTGTTTTTTCTAACATAGTGTTTGATTTTGCTGGGCTATTTCTTGTAGGAACTGAAGGTGTGCGGAGTTTGCCTCGCATACAAAAAATCCTAGGCCCTGATGACAACCAGTTAGTAGCAGGCTAGTCAAGATCACAGTTTTGGTTTAACTTAGCATGTTCTTACTGGGCATTTTGGCTAACTAGTAACCTCCTAATTATTTTATATAACAAACCTAGCCAGGCCTTTCTTACAGTGATTTTGTAGATTTCTTTTGTTTTCTTCAGATCTACCTCCCCCTCCCCCAGAAGCTTTTAATGACCCAGATGAAGACAGTGACAAGCACGTGCAATCACGGACATTTAAAATGCTGCAGGATGCTGTAGAGTCTGGAGGTTCAGTTACTTTTTTTTATTTGTAGCGTTAATTCATTAACCCAGCTCTATATAATTATGTTTATGCAGGCATGGTTGAAACTACATATATATGTACATACATTTGGCAGGGTTTCCTTGCCACCAGCATTGCCGAGGCCAAGCTTAGTAAAAGTAATAATTGAACAAGTGAATATTTTATTAACTGTGGCCATTTTTTATTGCTTTGAAGTGAGCTCGTTAATTCAAAAGAATAATGCATGGGTCTAGCAAATGAGAGATCATTGCAGTTATGAACTCATTAACTTTTGAGCAGTCGAGAAAAGAAAGCCTGAAAAATTCAAAATTCAAGTAGATTTTCCCTTAGGGCAAGTAACTTTCTCTCCTTCCTTGCCTGACTGGCAAGGACCCAGGCAAGACGTTTGCCGACTAAATTTTTGATAATGAGTTTGAGAAGAAAAGGTAAGCTTTAGGCTCAAGGGTAATTAAGCAGTGGCACACGGCTCAGAAGTGGTTGCCTAGCACGTGATCAAAATCTGCCCCGATCAAATTTCTTTCCAGGATAAAAATAGCCGCGTTGGGAATGAAAACACTGTGTTTATTTCTTAATTTTAGCAATTTTTTGCGAGCATTTTTTAGTTTCTCTGTACAAAACTTAACTCAACAATGATATATTAATTAAAACTGTAGAAATTGTACGCGAAAACTGAGAAGTCGCATATTTCTACCGCGAAAACAAAGCCAGCATTTTTTATGCTAAAATCCAGGTAAATCTCTGTTTTCGGCAAAAGTTGGACGCCGCCGCGCGAAATGAAAAGTGTTATATTATTAAAAAGAAATGGATACGTATTGAGGAAGCTGATAATCGTGATAGAGTATCTGGCAATGTAGGGTACACACTACTTCAATGTGATTATAACAGTGTTCATCCATGTTAATTATTACAACTTCATAAAAAGCAGAATGAAGGAGTTAAAAGTTGTGGAAGTATAGCAATATAATGGTGTAAACATGAAAGTGATCAGCACTAAGAGGACTACAGTCAAGATGGGTTTATTATATTAAAACACGCCTGTAGTTTGACTTCCATTCTTGGGTTCATGAATTATTAATGAGTTTGAAAACTTGGGCAAGCGGGGAAGTGCCCCGGGCAAGCAAAATTTGAGGGTTACTTGCCCAACGGCAAGGTGGAAAAAATCAAATATTTTTGGAGCCCTGTGGAAGGGGTAAAAAAAGTATTCAAACTTTTGTCAAGTGGTAATGATATGGTTTGTAACACCTGAAAATGCCAACACAAATTATTCATTTTGTCCATTACATGTAGAAGCTCCAGGGAGTGTATTTGACAGGCAAAAAGGAGACCGCAGCAAGCCGTCCAACACTGCAGTACCTAAACTGTACAGACCCTCTCCACCAGTAATCAAATCTGCCCACAGCGCGCCAGTAGCCCCGCCTGCTCCAGTCGCAGCCCGGCCAGGACAGCCACAGCCTGTTGCTCTTCCAGGGATGGTCCAAATGAGTCAACCGGCTGCGCCATCACAGCCGGTCCGTAATCCCTCCCAGAAAATGCCGTCATCTGCATCTCCTGCAGCAGTGTCCCCTACCTCTTCTCCAGGACAGCCAGAATGGAAGAGGTCACCCACTAAGCCTCCTTCTGCACATCCAGTGGAGGAGACGAGAACGCCTTTCTGTGATGCCTGTGGAGAGGAAGTCTTGTAAGTTTTGGTTTGTCATGAACAGTCACAGGATTTGTAAAAAAAAGTGTTGTTAATCACTCAGATTTTTGAGTCCATCGTCAGTGTACACCAAGCGTAAAATAATTCTATCAAGTTGTCCTAAAATTTTGGTGAATAAATGTTTTACCCTTACCCCAAGTCACAGACCATGCATGGGCAGATCCTCAGCCCATTGCACTAACTATTACAGTATGTGCCATGGCTTATGTACAGTAGTTGCATCTTTGTTGCCTTTAGTTGTAATAACATTCACTTTTTCCCCTTTATGGTTCAAACAGTGGACCTTTTGTGAGTGCAATTGGCAAGGCATGGCACCCGCATCATTTTGTCTGTGATGGATGCGGCGAGTCGCTGCAGAACCAGGGCTTCATTGAGGAAGGAGGAAAGCTTTACTGTGAAAAGGACTTCAATAAGTTCTTTGCTCCTCACTGCGACACTTGCAAGCAGCCCATAAGTGGGGTGAGTAACTGTCATCTTAATGAGTATAATTGTAATTTTAGCAAAAGTATTAACATCCTCAAGGTCCTGCTTGAATTAAAAAAAATCTTGTGGTGAATGTCATATAATGTCTGAATTAGGATTTGGAGACATGACTGAGTGGCAAGTGCATCAGACTTCTTTTTGGCCTTGCATTCAAAGCAGCATTTGATTGTACATGCACATCACTGCTTGGGTTGTTGGCAGAACAGTATGTGTGCATGTAAAGCAACATTAATAAAACTAATTAAACTAAACAAGTAGATCAACTTGAAAAACAAGAAGCATTATAAAAAAGAACAAGAAGAAAAACGAGAAGCGTTAAAAGAAAACAAGAAATTTTGAGCAAAAAAGATAGAAGTCAAAAGATGCAGAATAAATTTATGTGCTTTCTCAAATTATTTTCCATTTGTAAAAGTGACAGAATTGTTTTCAGAATTGTACACTCTTGGTTTAACTTGCAATGTTGCTGCTACATGTACCTGACAGGTAGGTTAGAAAGTAAAACACGTATCGTTTTTTAGAACTTGAGTTACGTTTGCATTGCATGTTGAAGAGAGCTCCATGTAGTCAGTATACAACTATCCACTCTCCGAGGGAAGGCCTCTCTGATTTTCTTTGAAATTAGAGCATGTGGCTGTGAAGTGGCTATTGAAGCATGATTTTTATTAATGATTCAAGAGTTAATCTTAGTGGTAATGTAATTTGAATGTCATGTTTCCATTGCATGTCAATTTGCCATTATCCCGGGGAGTAGTGTTGGTTTGTGAAAGATTAAATTGGATTTGCTGAGGGGTGGAAAGATTTCAAATTGAGAAATTTTAGTATTTAATCCAAGTATATGCACTGTTGCTCTTTAGTGTTTACAAAAATCTGATTTGGATCAAAAATCCATTCTCACGTTTTACAAAGCCATTGTAGAAAACTACCGGTACATAAGTTGTTTTCCATCATCAACTGTTATTGAATGCTCTGTCCATTTTTGGTACCTCCTTTGCGAATGCATCTCCCAAGTTTGGCCGAGAAATGTTCTTTGAAAGAATATTATTAAACAGATGTTTTTGATGGTTCTTGCTTTAAATGTCGTGGTGGTATGTTATCAAGCACAATTTAACAAGATAATCTACAAGTTCAGTCATAAAATCCGGATATTTTTTTATTAGCACATTATGCATTTTTCACATTGTCACATTATACCGAGTACATTTTTTCTACTGATCAACAATCATATTCTTGTTGAAAGATAACCAGTGGTGTTCATTCTTTGTTTAGAAGGTTTGCATTTTAGTCAATATTTAAAGCTTGGGCAGAAAGAGATTGTTTTTTCAATTGCCCAACTTACTTAATTTCCTTTTTTGAATTGCCAGTTGGGTAAACTGGTTTAAAATACTTCTAATCTAACCTCTGTTGTTTTCCACCTTCTTTTACTTCGACAATAATTCTTAACAATGCAAAAATCTCGTAAAATAGTGAAACGTGACTCAAACCAACGAACTCAAATTGCTTTTCTGTTGGAAGGGTATTACCAATGAGATGCAACACCACTGGTTTCCTTGCTGCTGCACAATATTCATATTATTTTATTACACCTGCATTGTACTCAGTCATTTGTGCCAATTATCCTGCCAAATTCGCGCAGAATATCGCCTCATTCTTAGCCGACGAGGCCGTAGGCCGAGTTGGCTAAAATCAGACGATATTCTGCAAGATTGAGCAGAATAATTGCTTTATTATTCAACAAACTGTCACTGTTACGAAAGGAACTACTTCTGTGTTATTTTTAAACCTGACAACAAGTAGTGTTACTTGGAAATGTGAATCAAGCATAAAGCTGACCACATGATAGTAAAAACACCTATGATATGCAAACTGTGTTTAACCCAGTTATAGGTTTTGTGTGTAGTAAAGTAAACCCAGGAGTAAACGAACAGCTTTCCGCTTTGTAAATGTATATGTTGTAGTAACGTGCATTGTGAAACTGATTTAGTGTATTCTTAAGAACTACTTAAAATTTCTGTAATATAGTCGTCTTAAAAGTAAGAAAAATTGCGGAGACTTCATCATGGGAAGGGAAAAAGTCGAAGTCGTCAAACAAGTAGCAAGAAAATCAAACGCAACGAAAGAAAGATGCCAAAAACAAAGCAAGTAAACGAGCAAAAGAACACTGAAGCAGACATGCAAACACTGAATCAAGCAAACAAAGGACAAAAGAACACCGAACTGACAAACAAGAAACGGATGAAAAACAAGCAAACATCAAAATATGCAAATATTTAAATAACAAAGCAAAATGGTGACCAGGACAACGGAATCACAGTTGCATGGTTGCACCCAAATGATGTTAGTTGTCAGGCAATATGTCGGTACCTTTTGGCCTTTAACACCAGCACTGCACTTAGAGTAAATTTCATCACATGCACACTTTCTCTCTCTTGCGTCAAGGAAAGTTATTTTTGACATAACATGTTGGAATGAGTTGAAGTCAGTTTTGGTTCCGTTCAGATTTCTTGATTTGAATTCATCCAAGGTCACTGCAGATTGCAGACTTGGTCATCAAGTGTAGCGCGTTCGCTCACACCACATCTCGTCCTGTTGTGGCTAATGGTACTCCCTCGCACGTTTCAGCAATTCTTCTCGAAAGGATGCTTTTCAGACCTTAAGGGTGTTTCCATTTGTGACTGCCTCCAGAAAGAAGACTGAGTTGAAGATGGTTCTGAATGTATTGTTGCTCTGAACGATTTACCGTGTTTGCCTGCCGGCCCTTATTCTACGGCGACGAACCCGAGTGTCGGCGAGGACCTATCGCCCACCGTATATAAACTTGCAATGGCATCTTAGTTTGTTCCGTCAACTCTCCTTCACTTCTGTCATCTAAAACTTTCCAGACTGGAGCCGTAGAAATCAGTGCATTTTTCTGATTGGCTGTTGAGATTTCAAAAATTGGGCAGTAGCCAATCAGAGGCAGTACACATTCTCGTCCCCAAAGCCCTTTTCGTTTCTCTTAGCCGGCGGGGCCTTGGCACAAGAAGCGAAGGGCTCTGGAGACATAAGATTTCCAGTCCGAGATTCTAGGACTTCCGGACCTCATGTATATAGCATGGATGTTTCTACGTGTTGTGTGTTGTAATATGGCGGCCGGCGAACATTTTGACTTCCGTTTAAGATTTCTTTGTTCTCAACAGCCGTATGTCCTCAGAGCCCTTCGTTTTTCTTGTCAAGGCCCTGTCGGCTAAGAGAAACGAAAAGGGCTATGGGGACGAGAATGAGGCAGTACACTGGTCTCTTTAGAAGCTGCATCATCAATATGGGAGGGTGGAGGAGAGAGGGAGAATCCACGCAAGAGAAATGTTTGTTTATTGGGACTACCATATTTCTCGGATGGACTAGAAATAAATCGTGTTTGGTTCTGCTTTCTCTAGAAGATCATTCAAGAGCCAGTGCAAACTTGTTCCCAGAGTCTCTCATCTTGCTTGTAAAATCCAATTCATATTAAAGCCGTCACAACGTTAAACATTCACTTATGCTATCAGGAGTAATTGTCAATCTTCATTGGAAAGCACGTCAACATTGTAACTACTTCACTAATGTCATTCTATACGTTATCTTAATTGTACATTTGAAGCACGTAATTGTAATTCAACCGTATTTAAACCTTCAATTGTCACAGCTTCAGAAGAATCTCCCGACGATCTCACTTTTGATGCCCTCCCCCCGCCCCATCAGAAAACTCTCCGTCTGTCCCGGTTGGTTGTTGCTTGGTTAAGACCTTTCCGCGCCAGTAGCAACCAACCAGAGACCCTGCAGTCCTGCAGACTAATAACACTGTAGCAAGGGAAAGTCTTTCGGTCGGTCCTAGTCTCAACGCGATTCTCGAGAGTTCGATGACAATATTCACGATAGCCGTCATGATGGTTTTCATTGTAATGCAATTATAGACACGTCTGCCGGGGGGAAACATTGAAATGATTCCGTTTCTCGGAAAACGTGACGGTCTAAATAGTGAAGTGTTTGTAGCAAAGCCACATTTGAGAGCCAAGTTATGGGATAAGGATTTCATTATAAGGTTAGTTTGAAATAAGTTACTCCACACCTTGACTCGTTAACTACGCAAGCCGTTTTCTTTTTCATAAAGTGCCAAAATTGCGTTAAATTTAGAATATTAATTTAAAGTATGGCTATGAAAAAAATTATCACGCATGATGAGAAACCAGCTGCAATTTTTCGATTTTGGTTTGTTTACCCCATCTCAATTCACGTGCCTAATGTGCATTACAATGTGAAAACAAACATGGCGGCTATCGTGAATAAGGTCAATTGGCTCACAAAGGGAGGTTCTTGTTTTCGCAGGCTGTATAATACTAAAAGCACTTTAATAATAATTGTAACATATATTAACCAGCACCTTACCTGCACAACACTGCACTGCATCACCGAAACGTTTCCTTCAGATTTGTAGTTTCAGCAAGTTCTTTCAGGAATTGCTCGGCCAGACTTTGGAGTGAGTTCAGTTAATCTTGGTAACAAACACAATTGAGGTGACGGAATGTGTGTATTTTCTAAATTTTTCAGCCAAAGAGCCTGCACGCTTGTCCGCCAGGGGTACCTCCGCCATCAAGTGCGATGCTAAAGGCCATACGCGAGGCATCCATGAAATCCCAGAACCCAATTGAAGCCAATGTTAAACATAAAAATCATCAACTTAACAATGCACTGACGTTAAAACAAGATCATCGGGTAAACCTCTCCAAATGGGGGAATAGCTCGTATTCAACTTACCCTACCCCTGTGTACGGAGTTAGCTACCCCCGAAGAAGTAGCAGCTCTTCTGATACGAATAACAACTGGCCTGCTTCTTCAGCCGTTAGCAATTTAACCAGTTTAAAGTCGTTAGAGCATCCAAGCAGCGAACCCGGAATGGGGTCTATACGAGATAAAGTTATAGCTTTGAAAGAGGCACTGCGTGAAGCCACCGAGCGCCAAGCCATCGCGAAACAGGGAATCCCGCCAGCCGTAAAGCGTTTCCAAGACGCGAAAAAGCTGTTAGCCAAACTCGAAAGGAAAAGGCTTATAGCGGAGGATAAGGTTGTGAAAATTGAAGAGCGTATTCGCTACCGGGACGGAAGATTAGAAAGCAAATACAGAGCAATGTCTGAGAACTGGCAAGTGAATCATAAGATCGAAAAACAGAAGTCGGAAGAATTGAGAAACGTCAAGAACATAGAATACGAACTGACTGAAGTGAAAGCCGCGAAAGAAGCGTCCATAAAGCGCGTCAAAGACGCCGCGCGCATAGCTGTAGTCACCCAATCAGCGCTTCAGAACGCGGAGGACCGCAGGCGCGAACTTAGCGCACGCAGGCGCACACTACAGGACATGTTGGAAATGTACCACAAGCGTATCAGAGAACTGAGGAATAAATCGAGAGAGAAGTCTGCGCATGTCGAAGACAAATTCCTAAGGATGAACCTTATGGAAGACTACATTGCAGACAGCAACGATCGGTTCAGGAGGGCGGAAAGGAGGTTACTGCCTTTAAAGATTTACATCAATCAACTGCATGATTCTCTGGAGCAAGCAAGAAATGAGACCCGGCACGCGGAGTTTCTTTTGGCAAACTGCCAACAGAGACTGAAAGGACAAAAGTACACTTATTTTCCGTATGATAAGTAGAGCGACAAAATACGCTTCTCTCGGTTATTATTTTGAACAATGCAGTAGAAACGACTTTTTTTAGAAACCGAGATTTATTTACTAGTAGATAGAAGACTAGCTAATCGTCATCTCCTGACACATTTGGTTTGACTGGCTTTCCAAACGTCGCGGCCAATCAGAGAGCCCGCGCCCTGTGTACAGTTTGACACGTGGTAACTTAGAGTCTCCACTTTCCAGTCAAACTTGGATTTTGATTGGTCAGGGGATTCGGGGAAGCCAATTAAAAGTCTGAAAAAAAGATTAAAACATTACTGAGTGCTTATTTTTGATAGAATTTATGAAGCATTCATTTTAGATCAAGGTGTTACTGTAGCATGTAATCATTTTATTCACTAAAACAACTTGTAACGCGGAAAAAATTATAACTTGTCCATATGTTTCCATTCTTACTATTTCTGCTTCATTCTTTTCTGAAATAGAGGCCCGTCTACAGTCTTGCGTTTCAAAACTCGCAGCATATGGTTTCTTAACTGTGTACATCTCGTAGTAGAAGTCTTTATTTAGAAATCAGTCACAACATACGTGTGACTTAACAATCAATAACGAACTAGGCTAACTTATCATATATATTACATAGCTGTAAAATATTTATATTTTTCACATCACTCGTAGTAAGCTAAATTAATAATTAGTATTTTGACAAATATCTACCGAACTAACCAGAGCAACCTTACATTAAAATATTTTGTTGCCTCGAAAATTATTTGAAATTATTTGAATCTCAAATAGTTTCAGGTTTAGTAAAGGAGTAAACTCGATTCTTGGTCATTCCAAAAACGTAGTTTGAGATTAACAGTTTGAAAGTTTGAAGATATCGCATCGATGTAAAACATTTGTACACCTGACAAATCATGTGATTTTTTTATATTTTTGATATATACGTTTCAATAGTTTGTTTGTTTTATGGTGTTTTAGACTAGTGCGAATTAATCGCATTGAAGTTTAGTTGAGAATAGAGAGTTAGGCTCGTTAAAATAAAGCATATATATATATACCCACATTGATTATATTCCGTCATAAGAGAAAATAGTTAGAAAAGCTAGTAAGCCCGATGTTAAGATGACGTAAATGAACATCTCCTTTTGCACTGCATTCCGATAATTGGCGTATATTTTTAAAAATCCGCAAGATGAGTACTTCACTAAAGACCATTTATTTTCTTATGTAATGGATAATATATATTTTTTATATTAAGCAATATTAACCTAATAAGTATTTATTTTTAACTTCATGAAACAAAGTAGCTGTAATCATTTTTGGCGTGTTGAGCAAATGCTTTTTGTAATAAGTCAAACATCGCTTTTCATTAAAATCGGCTTTCCATAATTTCCATGCATGCCTCTGTTTCTGCCGGAAGGCTTCGGAAGTCTTCGTTAATGGTCGGACCATTTACGGAGATCTTTAGTTTCCTTATGGGTTTTTCATCTTTGGGCATACAACCTCCACAGAGTTGTAACTCAACACGTTCATTTGCAAGCGAAGTAGTTCAGAGTGGCGGTGATAAAATCAGGGCTAAACCGAAAGAACTTGTCGACGGAACTAAGGCCTCGTATACGTACGAACACATTCGTTCTCGTCACGCAACTCCTTCGCTTCCACTCAGTTGTCATTTTCATGCACCACTTCTAACAAATGACAACAATACGTCACATTTAATGCACCTTTCGTATTCTCTTAAAGAAGCAAGGCTGTCATCTTAATGTTGAGTTGTGCTTGATGACGCCATCGTTAAGAGCTATTTTAGGGACCTTCCGATCTTAAGAACCCTATTTTATCGTGCAGTACACGTCAATACTGATATTCGCGAAACGAAGACTACAGAATGTGTACTATATTTTAAGTAACGAGTGTGAATTGACTCGTGAAGCAAGCAAACTGAACAATTGGTCCTATCCTCTCACAAAGAGAGTGTGGATGGTTCGTATTTTGGGACACCGAACTTTGTCCCCAGGCTATACTAACTTTAATTTCCATTTTCGCTTATACACAGTTTGAGTCGAGAATTTTGTATTGCTTTCATGCGTCAAAAGCGTGACAAAGTATGGTCGCGAGCGTGTGTGACATCGTTACGTTGTCACGTTCGAGTAAACCAAAAGTAGCTCTTCCTCAAAGGACCTGTTGCTTTTCACAGCCCTGTGTTCAAGCCGTCGGCAAGACATTCCATCCGGAACACTTCATCTGCAGTCACTGTGGTAAACCTATCGGGTCTGAGGGCTTCAATGTTGATCGAGGAAAACCTTACTGCGAGGAAGATTACAAGAAATTGTTTTGCGTGAAATGTGCCTTGTGTAAGCGGGCGATTGGTGGCGGTGAGCGATGGGTGGAAGCTATAGGAGAACCTTGGCATGCTTCATGTTTTAAATGTCAGGTAAGATTTGATTCAAGGGTAAGTCATTTGACTCAAACCAAATGAACAAATCTTCATGAAATGGGCTTCCTTAAAGGGCCTTTGTCACTTTTCTGCGCATGTTTGACGATTTGATTTCTGTTCCGACGGTAGTTAATTTATGCGATTAAAATCCTCTTCCATCGACCTCGCGAGGTAAGGTATTTTATTTCATTTTTGGAAGTTTCAAACGGAAAACATTGCTTGTATTTTCATATGAACATCACAGGAAATATGGTGTTCTCGAAGGGTGATACACAAAGCGGTTCGGAACGAAAGCTAAAACAAAGGGATGAGGCAAGACAAAGAGGTGTTCGTGCGCACGTGAAAACTCCAAAACAAACGCAGAAGGCCACGGTGGTTCGTAGAAACACTTTCTGTGTGAATTAAGGCTCCGCATGCGCATTATCTTGACAATGGCCCTTTAACTCTGATAGTTCAAACAAACAATCAAGAGGCCAATGAACTAACAAATTCACCCACCCACAAAACAAAGCAAAACGTTACTCTGGTTAAAATTGTATAAAAAGATGTACAATGTTTCTGAAAGTCCCAGCGTTTCGGCTGAACCTTCAGCCTTCATCAGGGAAAAGTGAAAAAATAATTTGCAAAAAGCACGTTTTATAGTATGCAAATTCGGACTAATTAATTAAGTTCTGTCCCTCAAAGCTAAATTTAGTCATCCCGATTCAACGGATTCCTGCAAATGAATAGCATCAAAGAAACAGTCTCTGGTGTTCAGTACTGGAGTGTGCTTTGGTATGTGAAGGAAAAAACGCGTGTGATGAATCAGCCGATGGAATTCGGGAGCAAGATTTTTTGCAATACTGGTTTACGATTGTTGCCTTGAGTGCTTGGAAATTTCTTGAGACGTTTACCTTTAAGCAGTTATAAAAAAGGTTTGACTGCACAGTCACAGTGGTTTTGTTATCAAGCGAATTGTGGCTCAGAGAGCAAACCATAATGAATTTTTGGCGATGTTATCAAGGAATAGCTCTAGAATTTGAAAAAAAATGGCTATTTTTTTCAAATTTCAATCCATTTCCATCCTTGCCATCCTAAGCGATAGGCGGCAATAAATGGTTTCCGTGTGGTGACATACTCCTGGGTAACAAAACTACACCATTATTTTGGATACAGGAACATATTTCAGCATTTTAAATAACGCCAAAGTAGCGTGACAGTGCTCCTTTAAAAGTAGGATCCGCTCTATAACTCCATCCCTGTAAAAGTACAATGTGTAATAAATCTATTTTGTTTCTTCACAGCACCTGGGTTGTACTAAATATCTAGAAGGAAACCAATTTTATCAATATGGCGGAAAGCCTTACTGTGTGCTTCATGGGGCTCCTTAAATGATCTCGATAGAAACGAAAGCAAGGCGTTAAACTCTGCCCAACTGCTCCTGGTGAAGAGTTATTGGCTTTAGGTTAATTAGCATAATTATGACAGCTCCTAATAATTTATGCAAATATAAATAGGGTTATCAGGTAGGTCTGTATGTGTAAAATCGAACTTTTGACAGGTAGGTTTAATTTTCAGAATGGATCAAACTCTTATAAAAATAATGATATATGTTTGTATAAGTAATCGTAACCAATTAAGAACTTTTATAGTAAAATTGAAAAAAGTGTAGTCAAATCAAGAGAGTATCAACTGATAAACCAGTCGCCAATTTTCAAATTTCTTTGTGCATTTTGTTTTGCTTATCGAGGAATCAGGATTATTTTTGTCCTTTTGGTTTCCTTGAAAAATCTGTGCCCGCATTGACATCGTTTGTTAGTAAGCGCTGTTACTTCAAGTAACAACTGTCGAATGTGCTATTCCTGTTTTCGCAACATGCGAAAGAGAGAACCTTTGAAAGTAGCTTAACACGAAACACGACGGTGTTTTTGATAGGTTTCGTGGAAGGCAAGGTTTCTCAGTTGATGCTCTCAGAAATAAAATCACAAAACGTGTGTTAAGTAGTATTTACCAACATCAATTTTAGCTTGGTGATCAAAGTTTTGAGTAGGTTGCAAGGGGCAGGGTCTGCACGGAGAACTGGGGTTTTGGTTTCCTTTTTCACGAGTTTTGTGTTGTTTTCTTATTTGTTTTTCAGACAATTACCAAACAAGATTCTTACATCTCAATTTGTTGCGCAATCAGTTTAGCTGGAGATTGCAAGACGAGCGGAAAGCAACCTCGTTCCCATCGTCTCTCATCTTCCAGAGACCCTGGGAACGAGGTTGAGCGGAAAGACCGTCTGTTTTCCGCCATTGAATGTAAGAGCTCGTTAATAATGGTAATAGGACTGAGTGGAGTCCATTTTTTCTGTAATCATGCGAGTGATTAACAAAATCAGATGACTGCTTGGCAATAGTCCGATTTGTTAATCACGAGTATGATTACAGAGAGAATTTGGACGACACTATGTCCTGTTACTAATTAATCAAATTATGACAAAATTTGAGAAACAAAAATTATCTGTTGATCTTCATGAAAAAAACAGAATGGTTGACTTTTATGTAACGGAATTACGCGAGAAAATGAACTCGACAGTCGCAGACGTGTACTGTCTAATTACACAGGCAAGACACGTAGACTGACCTATTCTTGGTTTGCAAGTGACGTCATCGGAGCCATGTTGGATGACATGAACAAAAGATTTCTGGTTAGCCTCTTGTTTGGTCATCCAACATGGCCACCACGCTTATTGTTCAATCTCGTGATTGGTTGCAAACCGGCAATTACACTGTCCAATTACAAACATTTCGCGCTGTGTGCTCAAATCGTGCTGCTAACCAATCACGTTCGAGACGTTTGTTATAGTTTTGATTAACAAAAGACAAAAAATTTTAACGGTAATTATAAATATTTATAAAGTTTGCTCAGTTATGTGCTCTTCTGGTCTAGTTGTCTTCATTTGAATGACTGAATGTGATTTTTGTTCTTCTGTGATTTTTAACAAGATAGTACAGTACAGTAATCATTTTACTAAATGTGGCGCAATTACGCTATTGAAACGAGTGAATTGCCAGGTTTTTTCAGAGAGCGATTGTTGAGCTGTTTACGCCAAGTCTTAAAATGTCGCTGTTCCTTGATTAATGAATTCGAACGACTTTCGATTACAATTTGAAATTGACAATCACACTTTTGGCCCCTTAGAGTGTTTCTTATAGGTTCTTTTGTCAGATTGCAGTTGAAATTGAACTGGGACATGTATGACGACAAAAATTTCTCGAGTCAATTGGCCGAATAAGGGTGCGTGACGTCACAGAGGCAAGACCTATTGAATAGAACCCTGACAGGTAGATGCGTATGTCATGTAACCTCAGAAACGAGTAAGCAATGTACAAGACTTGGCTCAGCAGATTTTGATTCGGTATGAATCGTAATTTACGGTGTTTTTTTTTTTTCAAAATAGACCAAATAGTATAAATAAATTCCGAGTGTTGGGACAGATAGGTAGTTAGAAATTATTCCGATTGTGTTTTGATTATGAAAACAGGGCAAGTGTCTGTAACATTAATGGTGATACTTTTAATACTCTGGTGACTATAACGGGTTAAATCAAATAATAAGCTAAGTAAAAACACTGATCGTAGAACCTTTCACTCTGGAACTTCAATTAATACAATCACAACTAATTGAAATATTGAAATGAAACGGTGAAATTGTTGCTCATTAGCTTTCATTTGAATGGTCGCACACTAGGGTTTTATTCACAGACTGGAACCTAATGAATGAGCTGCTATACGGCTTTCATTCAAATGGTCACGCGCAAGGGTTTTATCTACAGATTGAGGTTGAATTACTTTTTTCACCATTCTAGTCTCTTAGCCGGCTGGTCCTGTGCACGAGGAACAAGTGGGACACAGGATTTGATTGGCTAGGATCTAACAAAGGTAGTCCAATGAAATCAACCGTTTTGAAATCCCTTTGTCGAAAGGGAGATTATAACAGTCGATTTCATTGGATTACCTTTGTAAGATTCTTGCCAGTCGAATCATGTGTCCCCAGAGCGACTGGTTCCTCGTGCACAGGCCCAGCCGGCTAAGAGGGGCAAGCGGCTCGGAGGACGAGAATGTTTTGGTGTCGAAATTCAACAGTGAGTGTAAAGGCTAAACAATGCTCTGCCAATCAAGTGTTTTGGTATTATTTTGATTTAATTAATTGTAAGAAAGACAAACATGTTCCTGAGAGCTTTTACGCTGGTAAAGTTAAAAATTCGCTTCCCAAAATGGAGGCATGGTGAAGCACGTAAGACTAAGACTAGTGTTTGACTAATTTTATTCAATAAACAATAATTAGCCTTCAGTTACAAGTGGTCAGGTTATTCAAAGCTGTATTTTGTACTTTTGTAATGTAAGCATATGGAAATAGGCCAATTCCGAGTTCTCCTTTGCCTCGGTGTCAAAACGAGTCTAAGTGCGAAACCATTGTTATGAAAATGTGTTTTACCTGCATCTTCATTCTCATGCAAAACGAGCTCATTTCCATATGAATAGTTTCGCACTTAGACTCGTTTTGACACCGAGGGAAAAGGGAACTCGGAAATGGCCTATTTACCCCAAAAACAAAAATGTGAGTTAGTTTATAACTATTTCTGAAATAAATGCATAATTCGAAGAATGCCTTGTCTGAATGTTTCGTCGAGTTTTGTATGCCTTGTACCTGAAGACGAACACTTCGTATTGTAAAAGGGACTTGGATTACTCATTCTCACTTTACAAAAATACCTCCAAGAAACAACCCTTGCCTTGTCAGTTGCTGATAACACAGGGCCAAAGGGGTGAGCCGCTTAGGGGTCACCCCCCCCCCCCCCTTCCGAAGAGAGTTTTAGAGAACCCAATTTTCAAAATTTCCCGGGGGCATGTCCCCCGGACCCCCTAGGCGCTTGGTCGGTCTGGCTCCCGGGGATACTCCCTTAAAGTTTGGATAGGTATGTGCCGCGAAGTAAACGGAATTTGATTCCCTATTTAAGGAGCAAACCCGAAAAATGACACCCTTTTCAAGGAAAAAAACCAAGGCGTCAACGAGTTAACTTTTTGTCGTTCCGTAACGTCTTCAGTTTGACAGACCGTTTCTTTTTCGTTTAGCGTGGTTTTTACGCACTACAAATTGCAAAGTAAGCTTTGAAATTTTCGTTTCTTCTGAGTCGTCTACCGTCAAGCGCTTGGCTGGGTGACAGACGCGTGCCTTTTCCTTCGCTTCACGTTTGACGCAACAAGGAAAGAAGGACTGCTCGTATTCTAATCTTGTATAATTTAAAAATTTGTCGTTTATATAGGAACGTTTTTATGTAACTCCCATCTCCTGCATTGCAACGAAAATGATACGTACATCAAAACATTGACATGGATAAATATAGCTTTTATTGATTGATTGATTGATTTTTGTTTTACTTTTAAAGCCAAGAGGGTTCTAACATTTAATATTTAAGTAGGCTGTCCGCTTTCAACTGAAAATCCACGGTTCTGATTGAGGTTCTTTCTCCAGTTTTGCCGATAAAACACAATCGCGTGCGTTGCCTTTGAGAGAAAAGTCAATAAATTTGGTCTTATAATTCAAAAAATTTTAGACTAATACTTTGGAGAGTACTCAAACCACCAGGCTACTCGCCCTAGTTTTGTATGTATGATAGTCAACTTGGCTACGTGAAGTTGAGTATTCTTTCAAAGAAACGAAAGAGCAGGAGGTCTTAGTCTAACTGCAACAAGAGCACAGTTATTGAACAATTTGCGAAGCTTTTCAAGTCCATGCATCAGAAGGAAAGCGAACATATTTCTGCTCTGTGGTTTGTTCATCTGGCTGTGTACTCTGTGGCTCTGCATTTCCCGACGGACTCTGGACTTGGTCGATGATATCTTTCATGTCTCCTGTTAATATTATGCTCTTTCTCCTGCGCGCATGCGCTGTTCGTGGATTCATCAGCGGTCTCAAAGGATCAACATCGATGCTTTGTCTTTTGTTCATTTTTTGAATATGTGGAGTGTTTTCGCGTTCGTCCTGCATATTGTTGTCTTGCTGGATTTCCGTGGAACTGTCACTTCGTCGCAGTTCAGTAATTGTATCCTCTTTTACTTTAGTTGAAGAATTTTCTCTCTTTTCTTGCCTAAGTCCTTTCTCGGAGTTCTTGTTGGCTGGATTTCCAACAGTTTTTGGCCTTGAGCAAGCCGCCGTCACAGAGCGTAAACTCTTGCTTTGTGAAGGATCGGATTGCGATCTTCTTCGGACTGTGTTTTTCACGCTTAGCAGTCTGTTTACGTGGATTGTTTTGCGCGCCAAATTTCTAAACGTCCGTTTAGTTTGGCCCTGTTTGCCCGCTGTTTCCTTGTCTTCTTCATCTTTCGTTTCGCTCGTCGTTTCATCGATGCCTTTATTTTCCTCGTTTTTTGTCTCGCTTCCCTCCCCTAACGAAATTGGCTTATGCATATTGTGGATTGCCTCGGACGAGAGCTGCCCTTTCTGTTTTAAT
The DNA here is from genome assembly GCA_947652115.1 of Blastomussa wellsi. Lineage (NCBI taxonomy): Eukaryota > Metazoa > Cnidaria > Anthozoa > Scleractinia > Plerogyridae > Blastomussa > Blastomussa wellsi. The sequence continues at coordinate 7,101,688 of OX393561.1, forward strand.
CCCTTGAGCAGTGCTGTAGCTATAACCGAATGACCTATTTGACGAAATTTGCCTTTGATTCTCAGCGTTTCTTCCATCGTTAGTGTGGCGACCTCGTCGGCTTCTGACTGCGCTCGTCGACCTCTCGGGGTAATCGGATGCGAGGTCAGTTCGCCGGGAACAGACCGTGCCCTGTTCACCTTTTTATCAGTCCTACTGGGGGCTAGCGGGGTTAACTGAGCCGGCGAACGTGGGGGATAAACTACCTCGTTATCTTTGTTTGCGCTTAAAGGCCTGTCAAGAATAGGCGATTTTCGTTTCACTGAAGGGCTCATCTCGGCTGGAGGATTTGGCGTTTTGATAACGGGTAAAAATCCACTTTTGCCACCTTCCTCGGAAACCGGCCTTTTTCCGGCGGACAATACAGAGGCCGAAATTTTTGGTTGCGTAAATTTTGCACCCCCAGAAATTCCTTGTGGATTATTTTGCTGCCCTCTTATTTCAAGAACATTTATTTCACGTTGGCGAAGGTTTGGCGATGGTTTTCTCTGGTCATTTTTGGTTTGAATTGAAGGTGTTCCTGTACATGGTTGTACCTTTAAGCCGCCACTACCGTTGGAATCATGTTTACTTGTGCAATCTTGTTTAACGCCCGGCGAAGCCATGCTAGTCGTTCTCGTAGCAACAGCAACCTTTCGCAAATTCTTTTCAACTCCAGAGCTTTCCACCAAGTTTTCCTCCAAAGTTGCGGCTCGTACCCTTCTCCTCAACGGCGCTCGAATTTGCAATAGCGTTTCCTTCACTTTGGAAATCTCTCGAAGTTCTTTCTCAAGTAGTTTTTCTTCGCGTTGGTACATTATAATTTGTTTCTGCATGGCAATTTCGTGCATGACATTTCTATGTTGGGCCACGCCGTCCCTATCCCATCTCTCAAAGGTTTTTCCTTTTTGACCGTTGTTCATTGTAGAGTTAAAAGTATCTGTTATTTTGCCGGCGATGTCCTTATCATCTCATTGATGTGTTACATATTGCACACAAGCACTCCAAACAGTACGATGCTGAAACAACAGCATGTCACCTAAAATTTAACTCTAATGACGTATGTTAATAGGTTTTGCAACCATAGCTAAGACCCCCTTGGGAAAAGAGCTTTCACAAAGTTTACAAAACTAATTAACAAGTCGATATGCGACTACTTTTGAATGAAGGGCACGGAACAGAATTTTCAATTTTCGGCAAAAATTGTTACTGAAATGAGGATATTTGTTCATTTGACGCGATTTATGTCACTTATCAAGCTTTAGTACTTTGTAAACCTGTTTAACAACGTTTGACAGTTTGCGTTTTCAGCTAAGCATCTATCAGTACTCGAGTTATTGGAAGACTTGTAAAGAACATAATTCCCTTTGTTTATGCTTGAAGCGACAATTAAAAGTGTTTTACAATCAATGCGGTGAAACATCTTTTTGTTAGAGTGTACGCGGATTAGTGTATTTATTGTTTAATTTGTTGCGTACCTTTTGATCCTTGCAAAAAATTCAATTGGCTTGTACTGGAAGTATTGACGTGTTTTCACAAAACCATTAGTTACGTTTTTGCATTGAACACAAGCTGTGTACAGAATTTTTAAGTTAGATGCTCATTCGACCCAGTGTAACTATAGAATAACTCTTAAAACAAATGTTTTAAACGGAGTTTTTAGGTGGACGTTTTAAAATCTTGTAAAATTGAATTTCGTTTCAAGAAGAACACACGTCTTCGTTTTCATTATCTAATATTATGTTTAGGAACAATCTGTGACTCAGTTTCTCTCACTAACATTGTTTTGCGGCCTGCATGTGGAAAATGCTTTTCACAAAGCCCAGAATAAGACAACATCACGATAGAAGAACTAAACTACTTGACGGAAGGCGCCAAGAAAATAAAATAATTATCTTGCTCAAGTTTCCCTTGCTGAGCTTTACATTCATCTCACGAGGGAGAACAGCCATTTATAATCACACTTAGCACTGTTTCATGCCTTTGTTTACTGTTATGATTGGAATACAACTGCGGTATGATTGACAACGTAATTACCGTAAAAGTTAGATGACGCAGGTAGGGGACTTTATTTGAAGTGTGTTTAATTAATTGCAGAGAACGTGGGTGCGGAGGGTTTAGCGATTTCAGTTTATAAAGTCTTAAATTTTCAATAATTGGCTTTCTTGCCATTTGATGACGAAATCCCACCTCCGTGACGGAACTAAGCTCCCGGTGGTCGTCTCATGACGACTTTGCTCTCGCGATTACTTTCGGTGTATTCGCGAGCTCTCGCACTGCTTTTTATTGGATAAAATAAGTCGGAAACTTCTCGAGAGTTTCGGCAAAATTTTGCCAAAACTGGCACTTGTACCCCGACTGCGTTCTTTTCGTAAATGCAGTGGTGGGAGGAGAGTAGCCCAGGGTTGGAGTATGCTATCCATGCAAAGGAAAAAAGGAATTCCTAAAGTCAACGTCAAATGCCATCTATCACTTTTTATTAAAAACTAACTATGGTGTATTGCATTTCCTGAGTTCTGATTGGCTTAGAGGTAATGGTATTTTAGCTCGTATACCATTGACGTACAAATATGGTACGTGTACGCGTAAAAGAATGCATTTTTAGCAATGTTTGTACAATATTTTTGGGGCGTTTTTAATAAAACAATTATTCCACTCGCGCTTGTTGGACATGAAATGGTTATAGCCAGCTCGGCGCTACGCGCCTCGTTGGCTATCTACCGTCTCATATCCAACGCGCGATCGTGGAATAATTGTTAAATATACCCCAGTGAAATGTGATGCAAGTAAACATGTTTGCTGTTACGTTTTTAAACTTTATTTCATTTACATTCTGCGTCTTGTCAGTAAATAAGTTTCTTAAAGTTCTTTTGTTCGGTCAATACTTTTTCAAGTGAAAAATACAGTTGCATTTATGAAGTAAATAAAAATAAACGTTTTACAATTCTAGAGTGCTTGTTTCTCCAAACTTCAATAACGAAAATAATTATAGTCATTTTCTTCGTGAAAAAGCTAGGTATTTAACTGGATCTTAATCTTGCATAAGTCGTTTTACTGTGATTCAAATTACTTTAATTTCCTTTTTGCGGAAGCTCTACACTTGTTTGGTCTCGTGCAATCTCAGCGGTCATCGTTCCTCGAGTCATCGTTCGTCGCTGCACAGGCTTGACGAAACGAGCGACTCTCGAAAGTTCCGTTACAGGATCGATTTTGATTGGTTTTGAAGACAATAAAAATGACCGGAAGTAAAATACCATGTAGGTCGTTGGGTCAAGCTTTTGAAAGGTAGGCATGCGCAGTTGAACCAGAAGTCCAATATTTTCGGCCTTCAAATCGGATCTTTCCAGGGTCGCTCGGGTACGAGGGTGGGTCTCGTGTAACAGGAATTGTTTTTTAATTAGGTATAAATTATAACGTTTCATTGGGCCGTGTTGATTAATGGTTTTCTTGATTTCCTGTCAAACCTTAAATGACAGTCATGCAAGCCAGGTACTTGTTTTCGTTGGATTCTCAAGATTCCTCGCGAAGATTTAAGTGGGCGAAACTTTTTTCACTGAAAGAAAACAGCTGTTATTCTGAGTAAATGTTACCTTTTTTGTACTGATATTATGTTGTAAATGAAGTTCAACTTTTTTAATTTGTTTTAAAATAATGAGAAATAATGAGTACTTCATTTTCGGTTACGTAAGATGGGTTTAAAGCCTAAACCTAAAAAACTAAAGATATTATAACTCCTATGCTTGTGCAAGCAATGCTCTTTAGTATCTTGGGAAAATATGACGCCAGATAATAAATTTATTAATTAGGGCAACGATTTTCACCTTAGTGTCAAAAATAATTCCCGTTGACTTTGATTCTGCATTACTAAGCGTTTTGATTGGTTGAAGAAGGTCCCGCCACTTTCGCAACAAACCGTGACTCGCACGCACACGTTTTCCCGCGCTTTTCGCCTCCTCTACATGTATTTGCTGAGACTTTTGATTGGTTCTTGCCGTACCCACCCTCCGAGGAAGAACCGGGGGGAAGGGAACCTCTCGTTTATCCTAGGGGGCTGGTTATGGCTACACGTAGGCTAGAGTGGCGTTTGGTTTCACGACACGAAACCGAAAATCGATTTATATGAGCAAATAATAGAAATATTTCTAATAATTTAACTAGTTAACGTATGCCAGTATTTTATCATATTTCGCGGATTCGTCATCATTTCAGTCCAGTGTTCACACGCAGTCCCCCTCGCGTACATCATTCCTCCCAACAGGACCCTACCGATTAACTGGTCTTCCTTCCCTCCTCCCCTAGAGTGCATAATTGATACCAGTAAAGTACCAGAGCCCAGGTCATCCCCGGACACTGCGAAATTAAAAGATTCGTTGAACAGTGGATCTCGCGTTGCATGATGGACCGTACTTTTCTTTGTCTTGATAATTTTATTTCCGATTGAAAACGTCACTTTGGCGTATGAATCTGAAAAGATAATAAAGAAAAATACTTGTCACTGAATTAATGTCAATCTGAATTTAAATGATCCATTCTTGATGATATTAAAGGGACACTGACACCATTTTTAGCATGATTTTTGACATCTCAAAAACATACATCGATCTTTGGAGGCTGAACAATAATGGTTTTATTTTTGTAGAGCAGTGCTGCTCGACAAATGATTAGAACCCATTAGGAAGCGAGGATGGCTAGCGATGGCGAGGATGGAAACGGATTGTGATATGGATTTTTGAAAAAGCGTCAGGATGTCAGTTTTTCAAAGGTTCAAGTTTGGCTCGAAAATCGTTGAAATTTTGTAAAAATGATGCTGTAGTGTGGACGTTCTTCAAGAAATTGCTTTTAATTATTTAGTTAGAGCTAATTAAGTTCTTATTTTTTCATCTTAAATCCAGGGACCATTTCGTGACTTTATAACAGTTTTAGGCAAATATTACGTGACATTGTCCCTTTAACAACGATCATAACCCAAAGGTATGCGCCGTTTTTTTGGCAAAACGAAGAGCCTAGAATTCGCCACTAACTGGTTCTTACTCTCAGCAGATCGTTCTAATCTGGAAAGATACACCTTTCAAACGAAACATATGTCGCTGTGGAAAGACCTCGAGAACTTTTGTTATTTCGTAAGAAAAAGCTTTCACTTGACTTGGCTGTTTAGTGATTGGTTCAAAACAGTTTTCTAACCAATCACAATGAAGCTGTTATTGCCTCAGCCAATCAGATTCCAACCAAAACTAATCACGATACACGTGAAGATTTTTCTCCCACGCCTCACGCATTTTTTACTTGCTGAAGCGCTAGCTTGGCTCTGTCCCAGACTCCTTGTAAACGAATTACTTATATGAAAATAAAGAACAGAAACTTTACTTAAGATCGAGAATCATATTTGCACAAATAAATTTAGCACTTCAAATAATAACTAGTTTACAAGCGAGGGCAAAGCGTATGAAACAATAATATCAATTTCTGCCCACAACCAAAAAAAGCTTTCATAAGTAAAGTGAATAATTCTGCACTGTCACCTGTCCCGTGGGGCTCCATTTTCTTTAGGTTGGCTGCTCTTAGAACGATAATAGTAAGCCTGTCCAGGGTGGGGTAATATGACATAGAAATATGGATTTCGCCAAGTTCAGATGGGCTCTAAAACAAAACGTAAACAAAACAAAAAGTGCAGTGAAAATAAATGCAAAACAAGTGGAAACGATAAAGGTAAAAGCAAAAATCAAGGCGGAATGTGGAACGATGGTATTGAAATGGCAGTGGCTAGAACTTGGTCACGTCAAAATCTTTAAAGGGCCCCCCCTAGTCAGCCACACCTTTGTTAATGTTTACATGCGAGAGTTTCAATATTATATTTTGGCTTGGAGCGTGTCGAAACGAAAGAGATTAATGAGAAACTTGCTAATGAAGGCAATTTAAACATTTCCAATAACTTGCAGCAATGCAACAAGATTACGCTTCATCATGCAATTTCCATAATTTCGATGACATCCAAAATGGCGGAGGCTGACTAGGACCCTTTAAGCCGGAGAAAATGAGGTAACAGAGAAGGACACTGAAGGCGTTGGCTGGGATATATCAATTCCACGAAGGTTATTTATAGATTGGCTTTCGAACGGAATTAAGGCTGTTTCTCGTGACGTCAGCAAAATACCATTTTCCTTGTGTTTTGGAAGTCATTTTCATCGAAAAACGTCTCTCCACTCGGTCCGCCATTACAAGCGAAATTTTGCTTTTCTCCTAAATAGAGATTGGCCTTGGTGGGGACTTCCGAGGAACGGATTTCCGTTTCAAAGGCCACTCTAAAAATAACTTCAGTGCAGGAAATGAGAGTGATGGCAAATTGACAAGTGCAATTGACAAACCCCAAAGCCTGAACTGGGAATGTCCCCCCCTGTCCCCCTGATTTTCTCTTAATTGTCGGGGACTGGGGCACATATTACGTAATTATGTAACCCGTGACAACGGAGCACGTGAATTATTAGGAGCTTACCCACCCAATAAGTTGCTAATCCGAATCGATTGAATCAGAGAGATAGTTTTGACCGTGATTGTTCAACTACCTTGTGAAAACCTGCGATTATTAAACACATTAACATCAACCTTGTGACTTGTCTTGGATACTGTCTCCAGCGGCCGGAGAAGTTCAGCAAATTCTTGATAAAAAGGTTCTGTTTTAATAAGTCACGATGTTTACAAAACCCAGTGTGGTATGTTCAGTTATGTTATGACGAATCAGTGAAGATTAGGAACAGCCGAAAATGTATATGATACTCATATTTTTTTTTCATTTTTTAATATTTTCTCGTGATTGATTGAATTTAAAAGCAATTTATTCTGGTCTTCATGAACTGATTACACTTCTAATAAAAACTCCAAAGTGTAATTGCATCTCCACCGGTCCATTTTTCCACGACACCCATTTCCCCAAAATACATCGCCTAGCTCGATGCGATTCTTAGATAGGCGCCATTTTTATATATACGTATATTTGATTTTGTAGCAGCAATACTGCGTACGCGTAGGTTTTGGTTTTATCAAAAAGCAGACTGTTTTCTCAACGGAATTCAGTGGTTTTCCAAATATGCGGAGAATTTAAGATCAATTCACAAGGAATTCGAAAACAGTTCTCAGCTACCGACAGATCTGATGGTGGTGAAAGCACAAGATAGGGCTCGTTACCGTCAATCAAACTAACGATGGCATCTTTTGGCATTTTTTATTGGCGGCGGCGACAAATAGACCATTGATATGCGGTCATAAGCAGTGATTTTCGAGTTGTATCATCATATCTTATCAGCAGGAAAGTACTGAAAACAGTGTAAAATAATTTCCATTTGTCGAAAGTGAATTGTTTTCCAGATAAGACCTCTCCAGTTATGTCTTTGTCGAGAGAAGTCAAAATTCAAGGCAGTTTTATAGCCACAGACATAACAGTTTTAAAAGTAAGAAAATAGCCAATTGATTAGTTGGTAGCATGTGGTCAAATTTTGGTATCAGGTTAACAGGATTAAAATAGTTTGACCGGAAGAGGGACCTACCTCTTGAATGGCCACGAGATCTTTCCACAATTCCACTTTCTGTTCGGTGTTTATCTCATGCAGGGGAAACAAAACCTCTCCCACGACTGTCTGCTGACTCGCTCTATACCCGTCAAATACAGACAAACGAAGTGTACACGTCTCGAGCTCCGAAACAGGCACATTGAAATAGAACATCTCATCGAAATTTGGCCGGCACGTTTTCCGTTTGCACTTACTCTGCGAGGCGTGTTTCTCTTCGGGACACAAAATGTGCAGCTTTACAAACGGGTCGCACGTTTTCGTCGTCTTACCGCGAGGCGACAGATTTCGCGCCTTGACCAAAGTCACGGCTAAACTCTCCGCTGATTTGTCGTACTCCAAATTGAACCAAATTCGTCCGAGATGGTCCAAGGGATAATCCTCGGCCGCGTCATCATCGTCATCTTCCAGCGCACTTGCCGGACTCGGCTCACGGCTGGAAACCGATTTGGAAGCTCGTCCTTCCAATCGCTCTTGAGCGTCGAAGAACATTTCTTCGCTTGACATAGGTGACAGCGATTCTTCGGAGGAGAGTATTTTTTCTGGCAGCCGACGTAACTTTTTCTTCTGCGGGTATGGCTGCTGAGCTGTTTTGACGGTAAATTCCGGTGGCTGTACAGCGGTTTTCGCTATCTGTGAGTATTGTTTGTATTTTTCGGCTTTCTGGCGCTGTATTCTAACTAGGTACAGTGTGACCAGGAGAATAACACTCAGCGAACCAAGAGCGACTGTTAAGACCACAGCTAAAACGGGAACTGAAAGATCAGGAAAAAAGAATTAGCGCTATCACGGCAAGGTGACAGAAGTTTCGGTTTACGAACGTTCTTTATATCTGACCTCCACTCCCAAAGATAAAGATATGGTGCATTGTCTCGCAGTTTTAATCCTCTTTAACCCCTGGCTGATCATGATAAACAAGCATTTATGCGGATATGAATATACTTCAAGCACTCAAGTATGGAAAAATAAAGAGCAGTGTCTTAATTCTCAGAACTTGCAGCTTTTTTGACAATCAAAATCCGCTGTTAAAGAATTTTAAAGATATTTTGTCTTGGGTGGTAAAAATAGATTGCCGACTGTTTTTCTTGTACTCGTGGCCTATTTCTTTGTGAGTATTATAACGAAAAATTAGAGTTTTGGTCTCTGATCTACACGAGAAATAAAACATCAATGAAAGGGTTAATTGTTCTAACACTTAACCGGATTGTAAATCAATACTGAAAGAACTAGAAATGTAAAGTATACACAGGGGAGTTCTTTGCTTTTTTCTCAAACTGAGAGTGTGCGCTGTGCGGAAATATCTTTGTCTAGGTCACCTCTAACAGGCAAATTACACGGGTAAAGCACAGATTGATTGAAATCAGCTAATTCACTGAATTACTCGTATTAGAATCGTATTGCATTTTTATGAGCTTCTTTTCGAGAAGTTTTTAGAGTCTTTTAAGCAACACATTGTTGTTATGAATTAATTAAACGGCTTCTAAAGACGGGTATTTGAAACTTTATAGTTATGATTTATGTACGTCACGGTTTGTGCATTTTGAAAAATTTAGCCGAAATTTTTCAAATTCGACATTTGCAATAAAGAAGTCGGGTCGTGCCCGACGAAATATTGGAAAAGTATATTAGTTAATCCCAACTGTACGGTCAGCCTTTCTGTATTCAGTTCTTTAATCCGTCTCAACCCGCCAGTCCGTGCTACTGTTTGGCCAAATCCGTCAATCCGCCACTGTTTTCGTTCAAATCCGCATCCACGTTCGAATTCCTTGAAACCTTTCTGTGTAATAGTTTCACTGAAAACCCTGAAAGGACTGTGGATGTTTCTATGGCAATTCTTCAAGAGGTTTCGTCTCATTGCTTCTTTTTCCGGTAGTTCTAATGTAAAGCGGTGGTTTGGGTCTCATCCAAACAGAAAATGGAGAAAACCACTGGGCCAAGGCCACGATCCGAACTTCGTATCATGCAGAGTCCGGAATCCCAGCTAAAATTATCTGCCAATCCGTGATCCACTGCATTTTCGAAATCCGCGAATCCTCGCTGAAATCCGCAAACCGTGTGCTTTTTAAAGGTGGATTTCCACTGTCGCGTAATTCTTTACGTGCGTAAATAAAATTAGAGACGATGTATGGAAAACTTCCGTACACGTTTACGCTGGTCGTTCATACATTGTGTCTAAATTTTTTTACCCACGTAAACGCACGTAAAAAAATACGCGACAGTGGAAATCCACCTTGAGGCTAAATCCGTTGATCCGCGAACCTATTCACCCCCCTCTTTAACCATCCTTGTTCCTTTTTGGTTTAATATCACCTCTTTGTTGTTTTTCTTCCTTAGTAAACTATTAGTTTGAGGTTTCTTACGTTTAGGGAAATTTGGTTCGTCCCAAAAAGGGATTCCGAATATCGTGACGTAACTTTTTTAACAGACAGTTGAGGTCATTTAGAACCTTTGAACAGGTTGGGCAATGGGGTAGAACTATGTGGCGCATACCCTACGAGCAGAGGACCTTCGATCGCCCTAGATCGAAGGGACCCTACTCGCAGGGTATATGTCGCAAGGAATGATTTATGAGTTGGTTTTTATACAGTATTCGCGCAAAACTATTAGCAGTTGTTAGATTAGACGTCTTTACCGCAAAAACAAGAAGCTCAATTTATGATGGCAGAGAAGAAGCTTAATGCCCGTCTCTTTGAAGAGACACTGTCACGCCTGATTATAGAAATTTATATGTTCTAATTTCCATATTATTGTGCCAAGTACCACCAAATACACGAATAAATTTGATAAAAAGATTCCACAGAACAAAATAGAACAGGTATTTTGGGGAAGTAGTACAGGATTACAAGGATGGAAGTGGATTGCAATTCATCAAAATTGATTTCTGGACAGGATGTCCAGAAATCAAAGCTGAAATTCTGGTGAAATTTTGAATCTTTTAATAGTTATTTTTTCTTCTTAGTTGATAATTCTTTGCTTTCACCAGTTTTAGCATTTTTCTCCTTCCATTGCAAGACAATAAAGCACAACCACAGCAAGCTACAGGCCATAATTATTAAAATATGATATATCAGGCGTGATAGTGTCCCTTTAATAGTGTTGAAGTGGAAGTTAAAACGAACATTACCCAATTAATACTCACTTTTAAAACTAATTTTAAACGTACCTTTCTAACTAGCGTTTTTAACTAAATTTTATTAATTTTACATTGTTTTCACGGTTTTATGTTTTTAAGTAACCTCCGATAGAGCAATGAAAGAAATACATCAACATTGAAATGGCATTTTTTCCGAGTTTCCCTTGATGCCATTTCAATGTTGATGTATTTTAATATTTAGTATCAGTATTAGTCATGTTAGTATTAGTCGAATGATTTATAATGGAAATAGGTTTGAGTGGAAATACGTGGCAATTTCCGCCATTGCAGTTTTCGCTTGGTTAGGTAAGGTTCGTCTTGGTAAAACATATTCTTTCGTTTTTTGCTTATGTTTCAATCGGTCGATTAATTCATAGTACTTTAATCGTGAGTTTATTCTTATTCTGTATTTCTCTTTCTTTAAATTAACTTTATTATCCAACTGTGCTTCGTAGAGTACAAATAACGCCCAAAACGAGTACAAATATCACGCGGTATTTGTACTCACAACTCGGTATTTGTACGGCACAAATCGTAAAAATACTCAACGATACTACACAACAAAACGTTTAAATTCTCTACTTGCACAAATCCCATAATACACCTCTTTTACCCCCCAAAATTTTGCATAATCATTGTTTGCAATTTCTCCTGGGACATGAAGATGTCCCAAGGGAAATCTAAAACAATGCCTATGCAAATTTTTTTTTTTGGGGGGGGGGGGTAGAAGCGGTGTATTATGGTATTGTGCAAGTAGAGAATAAGATATATGTAGTTCATTGGTGAATACGAATTTAGGTGCCATTTTGCAATGAATTTAGTTAGAAGATTGAATTCGGTCTCTTGTCTGGGCAGGAAAAACACATGGGGAAATCACTACCTTGTTGCAAATACGGTTTCGTACTGTGAAAAAGGGGCTTGAGTGAAAGGAATGTTCGGGAATACTGCAGTGTGTGAGAAATACACAATCCCAAGGCTCACGAGTTGGACAACAAAGTTCTATTAAACATGAAAGGAAATTTTTTTTTTACGGACGAACCTAACCAAGCGAAAACTGAAATGGCGGCAAGTGTCACGGATTTATAGTGTAGTCCAATTCTGTCTGTAATCATACGAGTGATAGCAACATCGGACGACCGCGAAGCGGGAGTCCGATATGAATATGATTACAGAGCGACAGAATCCACCGGATAAAGATGGCGACTGGTACATTTACCTATAATGCTTTGCGCGCGAAAACCCTACAATAGCGTATAAAAACACAAAGAATAAGTTGTAAGTCATTCAACTCGGCAAGAGCAATGTTGTCAGTACAGGATCGACTTCCGTTAAACCATACCTTCCTATATGCCCAGTGAGCTTTTTTTGGTTCGCAAAGTATCGTAAAATGTACAGCGGCCATCTTTTTCCTTACGGTGGATTGGACGATATGACGTCCTATAACAAAACTCGAGAAAAAAAATCACGAAAAGCGAAACCTGTTGACGATTTGCCATCAGTATGATAAAAAAACGATTATTGAAATGAAAGTTCCAGGAATATTAATATCAAGAAGTGTTCAGTCGTTATAAGAAACAGAAGAAAGAGCACGCATGCGTAGCACATTTGTTATTGGACACCGGCTAAAGCTGCTCGCGCTCCAATTTGGTCAAAAATAGAATGTGCTAAGAAACAACCGGATTCGAAAATTTTGTTATAGCTATTATTAATGATATCATCACTGGCGAATATCTCGTTAAACATTCGTCAATTTGCGTTTAAAATTCATCTTTTAGTCAAGCGAAAATGACAATTTGTAAATTAAATTTCAAACTAATTTCCATATTCTTGTCAGAAGCTGACACTTCAAATAAATAAATGTTCCGCTTACTTACATTGTAAAACGGCTCGTTATCTTGTGCTATATACTCTATATCTTGATTGCGGCGAACTAATGTAAGTTGTTAAGGCTGTGTTTAATCTACAAAAGCTGTAAAGTAAGTTGATCACAGATTTATTCACCTCGGCGTAAAGAACACCTAAAGAAACAATGCTCAGTCCATAACTTCATGTAATGTAAGGAAATCAGTTTATTTGTCATCTGGTGCATTTTTTGTGGGATGAAGCAGGCTTTCGTATTTATTTGACTTTCAAAATTTAAATTTTATAGCCGCAATCGAATAAAAGGGCCATTGAAAAGTATATGAAAAAATGATTGCCAATACGTTTTAAATACGTTTTCAAGTTTTTTTTGCTCTGCTTTCTCGCGAATGTTCCTCAAAGTAAACACATTTTTAATCCTTTACTTTTTCCATTTTCGCGTCGGGCAGACAAGAAAATTAATAAAAAAGTAACGAGGCCGTTCGCTTAGATGGCAATTGGTACAAATAAAATACTCGAAAATTGAAGACGTTTTCGCGATTGTATTAGAACTATTGGTGCCATTTCGCAGCAAGCCAAAAACTTTCGATCGATGAATGAGATATAAACTGATTTAATCATTTACTATTCGTTTGAAAAATTATTCTAATTATCGCTTCATGCCGCACAGCGAGGTATACAAATTTTCTTTCGACTAACCCTGTGAAGAAATAAGCGAAATGTGAAAAAAATTCCCTTGTTTTAAATTGTTTATATTTTGTCCCCATCAGACGAATGGAAGAATAATTTATTTAATCTTGTTTAGTGCTTTGAGGTTAATCCTGAAAAATATCTTGGGAGGGGGTGGGTACTCGTGATTAAAGAGAAAATGTCTGAAAATTGTAACAAAACACAAGATTTGCGTTGCGAATTTTGATTTGGAAATCGATTTCAAATCATGGGATCAACGCGGATGCTTACTAAAGTTTTCATTGATTCGCTGTAAGACTATACAGGACAACGGTGGAAGCATAATATTTTCCCGACCGACAAGAACATGAATACTTACATTTTGTCTCGGCCGAAGGACTGTTCTCTGAAGCGGCCGTGTCAGTGACAGTTGAATTATCGTCAAAATAATTTTGATACCCTTTGAATCCCTGCACCATCGTTGTGATGATGGATGAGGAATGAAAAAATTTGCCGGAACACTGCGGCCAACCGTTCACGTTTTGACACGCTTGGATCAGTGTTATCAATTTTTACGGTCCACGGGAAAGCTTTCATCTGAACAGTTGTTACACAGTCAATTACTGATTCACATTGCATTTGCAATTTAAATTTCTGGGCTACACGTGGCAGCTGCGTCTATAGAATTTATAAGGCAACTCTGTTCTCTGTTTTCAAGCGGAGTGTTGGCCGGTGCAAATCATTCGATTATTTTTAATTTTTCACCTTTCTTGACAGTTATCGGCGATTCATCAGCGGATTTTGGTTGGTTATCCTTTGTGTTATTTTCACTCCATATTCTTTAGACAGTATGTTTCGAGCCGACAAAGCAATAAATTCAATAGTATCTAAATTATGTACCAATTATACAGTGCTGAATACATTTGCACGACACTAACCGAATTATTCCAAAGTACATTTATTTCTCTTTTTCGGGATTCTTAACTGCAGAATAATTCTGAGACCCTACAAGAGATTACAGCGGCTCTTTTTAAAGTTGCCATTTATTACGGATATATAAATTCATCAATGCATCGCTGAGCATGAAAAATCAGTTGTGTATACCAACTAAATTCGTCCAGAACAAATAGTCGGAATAGGTGGTAAAGTTACTTAATTTACAAAACAATTTATTCGAATCTATCTCTTTATTTCTAACATGGTTTCTATGTCAATATAAACAGCCCTTTTGGAGACTGGATAATAGAGAGGAACACGACGTTTGTTTTTTTCCCGCGAACGGCAAAAACTCAACGCCTGCGGTTTGCCATTAGGCGTTTGTAGCTCGGAAATAAGTCGGTTTGGGTTTGTTGTGAAGGAGTAATTTTTTCCCTATTTTTCTTAACGATTTATTTAAGAATGAGATAAAAAGGAAACAATTTTAAAACGTTTGCCGTGATGCTTAATGTAGGGAAGATATCTGTTTACAAACATTGTCTTTGTTATTTAAATAGCCAACAAGTTAAACAAAAGAGCTTTTTGTTTCACCAGCCAATAGTTTTTTGGTTGGCACATTAATGATAATGGTGACGTCACTGATATCTTCCCTATTAGAGAGATTAAGCATGACGTTATCCGGGAAACGGGAAACGCAAGCTCGTCTTTCATTTTGCAACCTTCGTATCTAATTCTTAAATAAATCTCTATGAAAAATAGAAAACAATTGACTCGTTCGCAAAATTAAAAGCACAAACCGACATATTTCCCGCTAACGGCAGATCGCAGAAGTTGAATTTTTGCCGTTCTCGGGAAAAACAAAAGTAAATTATTGGACCCAAGCGAGACTCGGAAAACATTAGCGCGTTGTGAGAAAAATAGTGGGAACATAGGCGATGTTTTGGTATCAAAAGTGAAGAAGAAATCTTCAAAATCGTTCGCCGTTCCAGTTTGTTTGTCCGAGTTTTGTCTGACTCCTGAAGTCACTCGCGCGCATCGCTGTTAGTACTGTCTCCCGCGAAAAATTAATTTTGCGAGTGAAGAAGACGGCTAAAACATAAGGCTACCCAGGCAATTTAAATGATGATCGTACGTAGTTAACCCGTTTTCAGTTCAAATACTTTAGAAGAACAAATTTCTCTGAAGAACCAGCAAGCGCGACGAGAGACAAGAGAAATCGGACCGAAAACACGACGGAAAACGTCTGCTACCGCGCGTGGAACTCACGCGTCATGTTCCGATGTTTGTTACGAAATGCGCCAAGTTAACTGTTACATGTAACTACATTTATCATTCATTACAAAAGACCTTTCATATTAGGTATGGTGTTAAAAATGGCTCCCTGAAAGCGACTCAGTAAGATTTTTTATATCCTTGCAAGGTTTCATGTAATGACCTGTTAGTCATTTCATTCCCCGAATCCATTGCATTCAGTATGTTTCCCAAAACAGACCTCAACTTTTAAGTGTTCAGCAATCAGGCTACAGCCAAAATTCAACCCCAAAAATACTGGCGATTTTGCCACACTACATTCGAGCGGACCACTTACCAAAATTTATAACCACACGTGAACCTTTCTAGACTCAAAGAAATCTTTACTCACCCAGCAGAGAGCGAAATCCAGCAAGGAACGCGTCAAAACATTTTAATGCCAGAGGAACAATAATTGTACCTTGAATGCAGTGACCCAATTCTCCTTCGGTTTCATTTGCTAGTTCCCACTTGATTGGCACTCTAACATATTAGCCAATGGAAATCGATTGTCCGTTGGACGATCGTAATGTTCTCTCCTGAAAGCAATTATAAATGACGAGTCTTTTTATCTTTCATTTTGAACGATATATCTTTCTTTCCGAGTCATACTATATCACGAAATTGAAGCTGCAGTTTTTCCACTTTATGTTGTAACCCGTAGCAACGTCAAGGATTAACAAATTGATTTTATACATTGCAACTAAATTGGAATATCTCAGAAATGACCAGTTTTTTATCGATATAAATATTGGCAACCCGTTTATCTCAGTATAATTTTGCAATTTAATTTTGAACCGATTCCTGTGTGCATTTGTTAGCCTGTTATATTACCAATTCGCCATTAGTTCTCTGTGAAATGTTGATCTCGTGACATTTTGTGAAAAATTAGATTAAATATTTAATTTTCTTTTCTAAAATTGCTGCACGCTATCGCGCCTTATAATTCATCAAATATATTTTTCGCGCGCGCGATTGGCTAAACATGTTACGTGATGCAGGTAAAATTGGGGAATATCCGAGATTTTACCATAACTGCAGAAATTCTCGCGCGCTCGTTGGCTAATGTTCACGGTCGAAAACTTCATCGAAACACAAAAGAGTGAAAGGCTGGGTTCCACGTTTCACGCGCGATGAAAACTTTCAAAAACAGCTTCAATCGCTCAAACTGTTTACAGTCTTTGCTGCTGATAGTTATCATAAATAAGCAACTAATTGCATCCAGAGAGATGAATATGGATCGGGATTGAATTAATCTGTGAAGGGAAAACTCCAAAGTTTGACGTGAAACGCGTTGAATGGGATCGTTATTTTTGCCGTGTTCTGTCAAGGCACGCGAGTGGACAGAACTTTGTACTAATTCGGCAGCCTCGTGAGCCGCCCAAAATTTGACAACGTGATGATGAAGAAATTCGTGGCCGATTAGAGGACGTACCACAACAAGCTCACGTCTATTTGTTAAATACGCCTCAAGCGATATTCCCCAGGTTTTGACTTTTGGGATTTATGTTCGCACGTTTAGTTTTCATCCCGAGTAAAATGTTCATTTGAATAGAACTCAACATTTTAAACAGAGTGAAAACATCTTGAACGCCCACAGAAATGTTTGGGTGTTAAATAGTTTTCAGAAAAGGTCTCCAAACTTGGGCGGCCTAATTGAAAAATATTTGAAGGATAATAAACTAAACACAAAAGCCTCTATTTAGCCCGGAAATATGTTTGGATATTTGTCCTTGGACATTATCTGTTCCAGTTTTCCTCGAGCTTCGCTCTCGGAAACTTGAACTGTTCGCTTCTCGGAAAAGATTATCTCCGCGGACAAATATCCGAGAATATTTCCGCGACAAATGGAGGCTATTGTTTATATATATCACACATGAGCTATCATGAAATTTTAGGCTCTTAGTTATTAGTAAAATTACAATTAATTATTTACTTATTTCCGCTTTTCTTCTTCATAATTAATTTAACTAGGATCTGATAACCATTCCTGAACGAACTGGTATTATAGAAAACCAAAATTTATTTTTCCAATTCCTTCTTAATACCTCCTAAAATTTCATTCAAATTCACGTGTACCCCCGCCTTAACAATACAGGAAAAAATTCGAACGAACTGCTTTTAGCTTGCAATTCAGCAAGTTTTTGCTTCCTGTGTATGCTAACTTTTGCAAATATTGTACAAATATAACTACTTTGCAAAGAGTGACTTAGAGTATTGAAATTATTTTCATTGTTTATTTTCAAATCTATAAACACTGTACAAAATAAATAGGTATACTTTCGTGTGTTAATGCCACAAAACTATCCTAGCACTCATATTACGACAAATAATTTGCAATTAGAAAATAGGAAATCCAAAGCACATGAGCAATATGATTACTTTGGACACCCGGATGAAAATCGCTCTATGTCATAAATTCTCTAACTAATACAGCTGAAATTGTGAGACGAACAGGAAGGGCAGTTTATCTATAAATACTTACACGTCCACAAATTATGGCCATTATAATATAAGGAGAATTAATGGAAAGCTAGATTCAGATTCCAGTTAAAACTTTGAAAGCATTTGTTATTTTTTACGTAGGTATGTTGCATTCTGAAAAGGATTACAAGATCAATGTGTGAGCGTAGTTTTTCTGTAATATATCAAACGCTAGAGACAGTGTTTCATCGGGATATCCAAACACCGAGAAGAGAGTTCAAATACGACGCGCAGCGAGGCCTTATTTTTGACGAAATTCGAGGTGGTTGGATGGCCGATGAAACAACTCGAGTGTTAATTTTGCCCTTTTGCCGTAGCATCAGCCTTGCAATCAATTTGGTTTTATATACTCCTTGAGAATGTTATACAAAAGAATACATCAGATAGTAATCCATAACTTGTTATCCAGAGAACTGACATGTTAATGTTTTGCCTCTTATTGTTAACTGACGATATATAAATTAGACTGTTCACAGAAAGCGCTCGAACAAAAAACTCGGCAAGCGAAGCGCTAGGGGACGTTCGTGCCTCACGTTTTGCACCGGAGTCCAGTTCTCTCGCGATTCATTCACCCCGTTCGCCGAGCGAGGAAAAATACGAAAAAATAGTGGACTGTGAACAGTCTATTATAAATAAGAAATTCTGAAGAAAATAAACATATGAAAACATTTGTCTAATATGTTGCAGGCAAAATCTGTATTTGAAGGCAGCCAAAATGACATATATTAAAGAATTAAAACGTCCATCTTTTACTAGATCCCCGGGAAGTGTAAGACATTTTTTCGTGAAGCAAAACTGATGTCATCACACGGAAGCATTTTCGAACCACTAATTGTCCCATCATTGTCGACGTCATCAGGTACTAAAATCCAAAACTAAAGAAATATCAAAGTTTTTGTCCTTATCAGGCATCAGAGATACTAAATTTATATCCGTTTACAACTTTTCAGCTCAATAGTGTCCTTTGTTTGGAAACTAGCGGTCAAAGTAGTAGAAAAAGTATTTATGTGTTTGTTTTTCCACTAGGCTAGATAATTTAAGTAAGTTCCAGATGCTTACACTATTTTCCGGCCGCTGTATTAGTGTATAGTACTACTGAGTTACACCAATGACTGAGGTACATCAATATGGCGGCTCCAAACTGCGTTCTGTAAGTTTCGACGAATATCTGCGGTGTGTGACACCGCACAGCCCTAATACTTGGAGGAATTACTTCTTTAGATATCTCCTATAATTTCGCTTTTTCTTGACTTCATTGACTGGGTGGTGTGCCATTTATGTTTTATTGCGTGGCAGTGAAAACGATCTATTTACAAAATTTCGGTAGAGCGGATCCATTCCTAAAACGTTAAAACTGTTATGCTATAAATAGAGTTGATGCCATTGTTCAACCTTTAAAAGTGGTGACATAATCATTCGACCCCAGTGACTTCTCTCACTGTCGGACTCATAGATACCAGGCCCCAGGATAGCGCGGCCAACTACCTTGCTGCTCCTCATCTTCCCGCGACCCACAAGAGTCAGCACCAGGCTCGTGTGACTGAGGCGTTGGACAGGGACCTGGAACGACAGTGTGCTTCGGAAGATTGGATGTTTCTCACCGTCTGTAGCAGGAGTACGTTTCGTCTTCACTTTATGCCCTGAGAAGACTTCCGTGACTTTAACGTAGTATTCTGCAAGGCAATCGAGACCATTATCAAGATTAAGGTTTCTATCAAGACCTTGTTTCCTATCATACGGCTTACATTAGGGACTATAGTACGAGTGCGACTTCTCTCATATTTACTTTTTTATAATGAAGCTTTCAATTGTCACTTTTCACGCGAATTTTTGTGACCTGCGATCAGGCATTAATCATATTTTTCTCGCCGCTTAAAATAAGAACGCCTGATCGCAGGTTACAATTTCCGAGGCAGCACGCACTTCTCAGAAGGCTTAAAGCGCCCTAGTCAGCCTCCGCCATTTTCGATACCATCGAAATTATAGAAATTGTATTGCTTTGCTGTGGGACATGTTACTGGAGGTGTCTAAATTACCTCAAGCAATTTTGTTAGTGGCCTCTTTCGTTTCGACACGCTCCGGGTAAATTACAATACTGAAAATCCCGCATGTAAGCTATAACAAAGGCGTGGCTGACAAGCGCTCTTTAACAGGATTGACCGAGAAAGCGAAATAACAAACAACAGAAACAATGACCCTAGTCCTAAAAACAATTGTGGTGCGTGATACAGGGAGCGAAGGAATTATAGGTTCCGAAAGAGTGCGTGGTCACTGAGGCAGCACGCAGGGAAGGTAACTGGATTAAAATTCAAAAGTGTGTTGGTACTCGATTTCTTTGTGGGCGGAGCTACAACGTAGCCGTGTTCCCTTGCTTATGTGTTCACTGACGGACATGTTCCTATCCTCTGATATTCACTTGCATGGATGTTTCCTTGCAGGGGTTTTCCCACAGATATTCTTCTCAAAGGGTGTAGTCGCGCGGGCATTCTATTTCAGAGGGTTTTGAATGTTCTTTTCGAGCACGAGTATTGACAAACGTTAGCCTTGCGAGCCGGAAGAAATCTCTTTGCAAACAAAAAATACCTCCAGTAAAATCCGAGCATGACAGCTGTTGTAAAAATATGTGAGCATCAACCAACGAGAACCCACTAAAATTCAGCAAACATTGAAAAAAGTTTGATGGGCCATTCTTGACCCCCTTATAGGGGTGCACTCTTGTGATGGGTCCTTTCATGCGAGTGAGAGCTTCTTTTCCTGCATGAGAGATGTCCCATAATTAAAGTCTGGACTTTATTATAAACAAAGCTACCCACCTCTGTTTGAATGAGTATCAAAGTGTATAAGGTTCTTAGCTTTCGTGATTCCCACGGTGATCGTGTTGAATCCTGGGTTGTAGTTTAGTGACAAGAGAATCTCACCGCGGGTGTGGCCATACGGCTGGAAAAGAAAGAAAAACTATAAGAAACTTTATCACAACCACAGAGAAAAAGGTAAAAAAAAAATGCGGTCCAAATAACGAGACGATCTGAGATAATTTTGTCAATGACGAAACTGTAGCTAACTGTGGACATATTTGTTTCCTTATGAGACTATATAATATGATAATGTTATATAAGAACACTCAAGAGGTGCGAGAAGCTGTCAGCTTCTCCTCGTGTTTTTCTACGCACTTCTGTCGTGTTCTTAAAAATTCCCGCCTGCTAAATATATGACTCAACTATGCACTCGGGCGCGTTTTTAGGTTAAGTTCTTTAATATTTAACGTGACACGCACATTCTAATCATACGTTGGCATTGCCACCTTACCTGTGAATTGAGTTTTAAGTTTCTTTCCATTATCATAGCCCCATCTAGCTCCTGTCCCTTGAGAGAGTACAACACGTGACCAATTGGCGTAAGTCTATGGCGCCTTTTATGGTCATAAACAGTGAACCGTAAAGTTTTCTCGATCAGTTCCGCAGATGTGAGCTTAAAAGAGAAATGTTCGTCAAAATGCGGGTCCTGAATACCAAATTGGATGTAACTCTCAACGAAAGGTTTAGCCTCAGGTAGCAAACAGATTTCGACCATCGGATCACACTTGATTATCCCTCCATGCGAAGCTACGCCTGGCTCGGTTACCAAGTGCCTAACCGGGAGTCTGCGCGCTCCAATCAAGTGGACATTCAGTTGTTCTTCGTAGGTCTCATAACGGATCTCAAACAATAATGACCCAAGAGGGGGAGGCTCGGGAGCTGGCGCTGTGGCGTGTTCGTTCAGGTCGGGATGAGAGTAAATGGCGGCGTCTATTTCTTGAATGGTGATTTTGTTGTTGGAAAGGTTCGAGTCTCTTCGTTCATCCGGATCATAGCGTTTGGGGATTTCAAACTCACATGGAGCTAGAAAATAAAGAGAAAAATAGCAAAAATATTTAAAAATATTAATTAGATAACTTCCCGGAAGAATCTATTTATAGACCATTTATAGCCCGACACAGAAATAGCCCTCGGGAGACTTCCTGACGTCAATACGTGGGAGCTGGCGTGCGTGGGGGCATATGCCAGTGTGATATTAGAATTATCTCATGACATGCGTGCATGATATCTGACCCTATCTGCGAAGTGAGATGAAACTGAAAAAAATTGCGGGAGAAATTTGAATAAAAAGCCCGTATCAAAATTATTTTTTTATCGAAGACTCGAAAGAATAGAGCAATAGGTTTGCATTATGCAAATAATTTAGAACATGAATTTTTAGAAAGTTCTGTGATTTTGCTAAAGTAATAAACGGAGCCACCTACGTTTGAGTCTTATTTATAGCTTTACAAAAACAGTAGAAGCAGATTGCTGCGCTACTAGATCAACAGATAACATTCAACATGAAATCCAATTATTCACGCAAAAAGGTTACTATATATAAATTTTCGATAATATAAACAGTCATATTTGAATTTTAAAATAACTTTTTCACGAATCCAAACATGAATTTTGTAAAAGGTCAAATTTATTTTTATTTTAGTCCATGACAAAAACGAATTAATGTACAAAGAAAATTTGTGATCTGTGGGTAACAAATAGTGTATGTAGAATACTTGAAATTTAGGATGTCAGCACGATTTTGTGAATCTAGCGCGGGAAAACTTGCCGTGGAAAAGAACGATGTCTTCTCCGACAAGAGACTTTTCTTTTTAAGAAGTTTACCGCAACTGAAGTTAACTGACACCGTAACTTATTTATCATGTAGCCAGAAGCTCTATTCTACACGAAAGGATTGCGAGAAATCAGGCAGGATTACTGGGCTTTTTGGTATCACCAAAAATCAGTTAGGCTCTGAAAGGAACTAAGCGCCAAAGCACATTACAACGGTAACCCAAGCATGCGTGCTCTCTACGCGTCCATTCGGATCTTTACCGTCAAAACTACCTGCGTTTTGAAAACATGTTATCTGTTACGTGAATGTTTCCTTCGTAACCGTTAGAATAAAGTACAAAATCGGACGAAAAGTCATTTATTTTTTATTTAACAAAAGAATAATACCAAAACCTTAGAAGCTCTGTCATGCATTTTGCATATAAAGATGTTTTGAGCAGGGCATTCACTGAAGATATAAAAAGTATTACACAGAAAATAACTTTCTCCTGTTTAATATTTGGCTATGGAAAATGATGACATGAATTTAACTACAGAATGTGACGCTTGCTCGTGTGTATTAAGTATATTTTAAGCTCACTTTAAACATCAAATCTGTGTATAGTTCAGACTGCAGAAATAGTAGAGAATGGCAGCTTTAAAAGTCCATCTTTAAAATAAAAAGAATAAAGAATTACCTTTTGCAGGAATCTGTTTGGTTGTTTTGTGTTTTGCTCTGATGGGAACGCGTGTATGAGTTATGTCGTTTCCCATCTATATATAACTGTCTGCAGTGAGTGCTTGAAACAAATTTCTTGTATCCTTCTCTGATGTCTGTTACGAATCTTCCTTGTTCTGATCAGCATGCAGTATGTGACTTGCCTTTAAACCTGCGTCAAAACAGAACGTGATCTTAAATAAAAATCACCGTGTCATCATCATAGCGCATATCAAATCAAATTGCGTATGACATTTCTCACATCAATTTATTGTATCGCAGCAACACCTAACTGATTTGAATTTCAATTTTTCACTTCTATGTGCTGCATTCAAATTTGTAGCTTTTAAGCGAAGAGTTTCACTTTTGAAAACGCCTACAGCTTTTTAATAGTGTTTTAACTCTAACCCGTAATTACGATTCTATTTTGAGACAGGCCGCTTCCTCTATGTAATAGACTAATGAAGATTATTACCGCGAGATGAGAGTAAATATTGCCCATATGTTTATACTGGGGTGTGCTCTACGTTAGTTCATTCGCTCAGCTTTGTAAACACATGTCAAAATTCTCTCTTTTCCGGGTATTTCCAGAAGACACGAATAAACGGAACATGTATTCTACAATCGTTTAGAACAATTTCTAAAAACGAACTGAATCTACAGACATTGTAAAACGTGCACTTTAAGAAAACATCTTTGCAATTGAAACCTGTACATCTATACACCGCAGTTTTAAGCCTAAGGTGATCTTGTTGAATTCATTAATCTAAAAGAGGTAAACTTATTCCCCGAGATAATGCTTATTTTTAAAGGAGAAACTATTTCACAAACAAAAAGATTCTGTAAACTGTCATGTTATTTGAACCTATTTGCCAAAGTGAGTTATATTTGCAATAAAAGTATGTTCAGCAACAAGGAATTTGACCAGGTTGTTTTGCTTTCCAAGAAATTAAAATTTTTACAAGAGGAAATAAAATAAACCAACTTCTGGATTTTCCAAGAGTTTGTCCCCTTCGATAAAAAAATACTTGAAATATCGTTTTCAGTTGCGTTCCTGGTTGCGTTATTTAGACGCTTGAAGAAATATGAATAAAAAGTATCTGTTTGCGTGATATAATCATATGAATAAATGGTGCCGTGGTAATTCTAGGGTTTCACCGAATATAAATTTAGATAACAACAACACAACTGCCAAGATTCAAGGTTAAAGGGATATAAATAGTGAATTACTTTTTTTTAGAAGCAAGGAAGTTGAATTTTGTTTTTGCTATTGAAAATTTGACACCTGAATGGATAAACCTTATCACGTGAAGCATTAAAAGCCACGTTCTTAATTGAATTTGTTGGCTTTTCAACGAATGAAGTGCTGATATATTTCGAAACCAGGAGCGCTTTCCAAAAAAAAAACCCGGCGAGAAAATGATGCAGTGATATTCAGAGAATTCCAGTGAAAGGGATATTTTTCGCAAGAAGATAATTTCTATCAAGGCAGCTTTGAATATACTCAACAAATTTGGTCAACAAAATTCAGCCAAAATTGACAGTTTTTGAATTTTATTACCAGAAACCAACAAAATAGCGAAAGCCGGACCGCGAGATTGTGAGACGATAACCAAAACTAGTTGTAATAATAATTTAGTTGCAATAATAGTTGGTTTAAACAGAACAATCAGAATAGCACTTCAATGTCAACAAGTATAGTTAGTATGCGTAAAACTTGACAGAAATGAAAACTGCAAAGGACCGCAAACGATAATTCTTCTGGCTTACGTAGGATCTGCAAAAGATCTAATCAGCCAAAACTATAACATACAAAAAACTGCAAGCTGGGCTGATACTACAAAAAAATTGACTTGGCGAGACATCAACATGACCGAAACCGACAAAGCAGGGCTGTAACCGTGCGTTCGACCTGGTGATGGTTAAGACCATCCTTGAAACTAGCTTCTTGAGCGAATTCGTCCTGATTTTCATATATGCCAAACTTTCACTGCCGGTCCAAAATTCTCCGTACAGGAAGAAATGCCGATTAGTGCATTTATGCAATTTGTAGCTCATGAACCCCCTAATAACGCTCATAAAAACGTAGACTACGAGTAGTCGGTTTTCGTTCCTGAAATCCTACGCGCGAGGGACTGAGTTAAGATTATGCAAATTAGGGAAAGGCCCTTGACGGTCGCCCGTCGCACACTAGGAAAAGAAAAAGACTGCTCGCAGTCTAATAAAAACGAAAAAAAAACTCTTTAACTTTCAAACTGAGCATGAAAACATTTGTTAGAACAGGAGCGAACTTCAGTTCGTAAAAACCTGACTTTCGTTACTATTTCTGTGTCCAAATGGGTTGAGTTAGGCTCGCAGGGTATTGTGGTAAAATTAGCGGCCGCCATCTTTTCCGTTCGGTGAATAGTCCATTTTACAGTTCTGTGAAATGTAACCAGGCCTCTGTATGAAAGCGAGGCTCTAGTTGACCTTGTCATGATAGAGACCAGAAACTATTTAGCATAACAACAAAACGATTTACATATCAAAAGCAAGAGGGTTTGTACCTGTGCAAGGTCACCTTCAGCCTCAATTCCACTCAAAGGCTTGGTAACTAAGCACAGAACTGTAAAATGGCCTATTGGGACTCGTGCATATTTTACGTGTGCTGTAAAAGAGATAATTCGCCGTGTACTATAAAAAATAGTGGTTTCAGTTGTCCAAAAACATCCAAAAACAGATAATTCCGTAGAAACTTTCAAGAAGAAAAAGGTATTTCTTAGATAATCGTTTACTGCAGGTTAAACTTTCCCAATGATAAAAAATTAAATAATGAGCTGTTTACTTGCAATAAAATTACTAATTCCAAGCTAAGAATTCAGGGAGGACTCAAGAACTGTTTGCTCTCTAAACGCAGTTTATTCTTTTCTCACTGAAAAGGCTAGCACGCTAGTAAGTACCTTCAAAATCATTTGAAGCAACAAGCCACAAGTGTCGATTGGGAAGGAAAGGCAATTAAGTTCGAAGGTTAACGAAAAACAACAACAAAAAAGGAAGACTAAAAAAGAAAAGAAAAACGAGAATAAATGGTGAAACTACATTTAATGTAGGCAAAATAAGTTTGTTGAAACTTCATACCTTTCCTGAGATGAACTCTCAAATGTTGAAAACGATGTTGTAATCTGTTTTGTGTTTGTGCAAAATGTTTTTCGTCTTTGTCAAATTAGACTGAAATGAAATGTGCCTCGGTACCGCTTTGAATATGCTTGTCATGACGTCAGTTCTTTGACGTCAACGATTGCTCATGCTTCACAGATGGTTGAATAAAAACAACAACAACGACAACGAAACGTTGAAAATTGGAGAAATATGACCTTCCGTGAAATGGACCGTTAAAAAAAGATATGTGGATACACACAAAATTTAATGGAAATAGAAAAACCTTAATCTTCTTTCCAATATATGTGAAAGAATTAATTTTTTGGCTGATTCTTTTAACAGCACAACAGGTCTTTGATTTTATTGCTGGAAAATGCCGAGCAAAATGAAGACCACTGTTACGTTTCTAAAGCACTGAATACATCATTCGAATTGACTTGATCAAACACTGACTGCCCACGGAAGTTTCAAATCGAGGCGGATTGTTAATCGCAAAACTACGAAGTGACAGAATAGAACATGACAAAAACTTTTAATAACGTTGTCCTGACACGACAGCAAAAATTGCACCAGACCCGTCGAAAAATGGTTCGTATCCGAAAATTTTTGTAAAGAAGTAGTCAATATTTTCGCGGGACCATACGCGGTTAACCTGACTGTTTCTTTACAAAAATTGTCAGTCTGTACCGAATTTTTCTTTTGATCTTTTTATTTCACCTCGTATAGTTTTGCATTGTTGTTTCTCCCCAGTAATTGATTCTGACTCGATTGTCATTTCGACAACCTGATAAAATGTAGGATATACATTTCCTCCGACCTTCGCTTTTCAAACGATTTAATTTAAATGCAATCGAAAGCAGCTCCGAATTTAAGTTAAAAAAATTAAACCATGTAGGCGTGTTTCGATCAATGTGCTATCTGTACAAGAATAATTAGCTATATTTCTTTTTAGTAAATTAAAATTGTGTTTAGAATGAGTACTATCGATCTTCAGAAATACAAGAATATCTAAAATTAACTCAAAATCAGCCTATGTAAAGAAAGAACACTTTTTCTTTCTGGAAAATAAGAAAATTTGAAATTGTCCGACCGTTCGCGAGCAGACTCCAATTTAGTCAAAATTATTTTCTAGTTTCTGTGGAATTTTACTGTGTGCAATAACAAAGTTATTTAATTGCTCATTACCATTATTCTTGCAAAAATGCGACACCACGTCGGCGTATCTTTCTTTTTTTCAATTTAGCAAGTTTTGACTTCGCTTTTTCCAGAATAAGTCGTTATAAATCCGTGCTAATTTTTCATTTCTCTTCTTGAAATAAGTAATGTTTCGCCGAGTTTTTCAAGGAGACTTGAAATTGCTGTTATATTTTAGCTCAGTTATGATATGAACATAATTCGGCATGAAGTCGGTTAGCAAAAAAATCAACTCCGTTTAGTTATAATTAACATCTTGGTTAAAAGACTACCTCAAAAAGTAGAAGGCTATAGAGTTTCTTTTTATGGGCATACCTTGGTATATCGTTGAAGACGACGCTTGATTTCTTTCTTACAGCGATTTAATCCAGCGAAATAACCGTATTGACTTATTCTTCACAAAATAAAGCTAATACTCACCCGTCACGGTTTACATAAGCTATAGTTGAATTGGGCTGATGACGAATCGATGCTTTCTGATTGGTTGTTGCTAAGGCGGCCGTAAGTCGAATGTGTGGCGTTCATTTCGTCGTTTTATGCAAATTTCCCCTTGAATGCGGATCGCAAAATCAAAGCGAAAGAAAATTATCCGCAAAATGAATGTAGGCCTGAATTTAAGTTTGCATAGAAAACAATTTAACGGTCTCTTTTCTTCTAAACAATGAAATCTTAATTAAAGGAGAACTGAAGCCAAAATTCCTGCATTATTTTTGTTACTTAACTTTAATAATTATGCTATATGAAAGAATGTTGGCTGGTTTTTTCCCACTTTAGTGACATTTTTCACGCCGAAAAACGAAGTTTTTTACTGCCATTTTAGCTCTTGTACGGCGGCTCAGAAAGCGCCGGTCAGCGGTTCTCTTTGAAGTTTATGACGTATGATATGGGGAGAAAGGTAAACATGGCTTCTTGTGTGCACGTCGCTGGAAAGGTCAGGAAACACGTTCGATTAAGGAAAAAGATGGCCAAAGACTTTTCAAGTCTTTCAGGAATTGTGTAAGCTGAATTCATTTTGACAGATCTAGCTCGCCCACGTTACTCTATAAATGTCGAAAACACGAACATTTTGCCGAAGCGATTGCAAAACATAATTTTTGCGTAATTAAGTACTGAAATTTTCTTATGGCTTCTTGATCAGTGACACTTTAGGCCGTGTGGCCGAAATTTTTGGTACAATTAGCTCAGCATACATGTTTTTTGAGAAACTCGCTATATTCTAGCGGCAGATACGCTTTGTTTAGTGAAAGAACAGCGAGTTAGGATAGAGTCGCAAGTCACGCAACTGATGAGTCATGACCGATAACATCAGGGAGAACAACATTTTGAAATAAAATTTTGAAATCTTCATTGGACTTTGATTTTTCTTTTATATTTAGTACATTTTCTGGTCTTACGCAAGGAAACTTGCATAAATGTAGAGTCCTTACCTGAAGCATATCAATTCAGCTCTCTCGGTCTTAGCTTCGACTAGTTCTACATTTCTCCAGTGTTTACATTACGCGGGCATTACGTTTTGTGTCATCATGGTGTACTGTGCGGCCTTTGACTGCAACAATGATTCAAGATATACTACTGGTGTATCATACCATTGCTTTCCGAGTGACACAGCTCTGCAACAACAGTGGTTGGCAAAAATTTCTCGTGCTGATCTCGTCGTTTCAAAAAACTCCAAGTTGTGCTCAGAGCATTTCACACCCGACTGTTACGAGCGTGACTTGAAGGCAGAACTCCTCGGTGCCAAACCTAGAGCCATCCTGAAACCAGATGCAGTACCCTCTCTTTTCTCACATAGACCTCCACCAAAAAAGCCAAGGCTATCATCAGAAAGACGTTCGTTTGAGAATGCTAGAAAAGAGGTAAGAGTTGGAGACTAGTAATTTATATGCTGTTTTTGAGTTAGTTGTCACCCAAGAATCTAGGGAAAATTTCTGATGCCTGATAAAATGCTGTTTGTGCTAGTATTTTTGGCATGATTCATTCACTAGAAGGTTGTATGCAGTCTGAATAAATACCAAAAAAGGAATGTGTGGTTCCCCAGGGAAAAAAATGAATGATGATTTAAAAAATAGCAAAGAACACCAAATGGTATTAGAGGAGTTGAAACCAATGAAAAAAGAAATTGAAAAAGGCAACCTCACCTAAAGGACTACATTTCATATTTATTTCATCCTTTTTTCATAATTATCTTGATTCTACTCCCGTGCCTTGAAATTCAACTGTTTAGTGTTCAATGTAGGTACAATTTACATTAAGTCCAAACTTGCTCATGCAATATTCCATGTCTCTTTGCTGGATTGGTTCAAAATATATCACTGACAACATAAATGATCAATTTAAATGTATAGCAACATTGAGGTATGGTTTTGGTTTACAGTATCTTGCTTCAGTCACTGAGACAAGTGTCACGGCACAGGCATCCCATGATGGATCTGATGAACCACCACTTCAGCCAACTGCACCTGTATCGGACGATTTAGCAGAGTTGGAACCCAGTACTACCATCCAAGTACAGTCCCAGGAAGTTCAGGTCTGTTTGCCAAAAGAGGGCTCTGATTTTGGTTGTCAGTTTAATACACGTGGAGAGCAGCTTATGATGAAAGCAGCTGACACCCAAACTGAAGTGACTTTTTCCACCTCAAGCACTCAAGTTGAGCAGGGGGATTTCCCAGTTGACAATGAGGAAGAAGAGGAAGATGCCTTTGGAATGGCAAGTGCTGCCTCTAGCACACCAGAAGTGTCCCCACAAAAGGATGCCACCTACCTGCCACCAAAATTGGAATGTCTGTCTGATGATTCCAACACTTCACAATCTGAAGATGAGGGGGAAGAAATATCACAACCCTTGAACCCACAGGATGACACCAAGTTTATTGTCTTCAAACAAGAGCTCCTCAAGCTTCTCAACCGATGCCCTGAGTGTGGTGCAATGGTTGTAAAAAAACATCAGTCAACCCAGGGAACTCTGTTATCCATTACCCTGACTTGCAAAAATGGTCACAAACATGTCTGGAGTAGCCAGCCAATGATCGAAGGGATGGCAGCTGGAAACTTGCTGCTCTCATCATCTATTTTGCTGAGTGGTTCAACATATGCTAAAGTATCCTCCTTAGCAGATATCCTTAAATTAAAATTTTTCAGCGAGAAAACATTTTACAACATCCAAGATAAATATTTATTTCCTGTGATTAATGATTTTTGGCAAAAGGAGCAAAATTCCATTTTTCCTGACATAAAAGACAAAGATTTGTGGCTTTCAGGGGATGGGCGCTGTGATAGCCCTGGTCATAATGCCAAATATGGCACATATACAATGATTGACCAGGAAACTGACAAAATAGTTGATTTCCAAGTTGTTCAAGTAACCGAAGTAAGCAGCAGTAATGCCATGGAAAGGGAAGGATTTAAGCGCTGCATGAACAAAATCCAAAATAATGGGGGCCAAATTAAAGTTGTAGCCACTGATCGCCATATTGGTATCAGAGCTGACATGAAACAAAATTTTCCAGAAGTTGATCACCAATATGATGTTTGGCATCTGTCTAAAAGCATCACCAAAAAACTCACAGAAAAATCAAAAAAGAAAGAGTGTGGGGAGCTCGCACCTTGGATCAAATCCATTTCCAATCATCTTTGGTGGTGTGCAGAGACATGTGAAGGAAACAAGGAGCTGCTGAGGGAAAAGTGGATATCCATAGTGCATCATACTGCTAACATCCACTCCTGGGACTCTGCAGACCACTACCATGAATGTGCTCATCCACCCATCCCTCGGAATGAAGCAAGAACTAAGAGGTGGTTACGCCCAGGTTCAGCAGCTCACAATGCCCTGAAAGAGGTTGTTTTTGATAAAAACCTCCTAAGGGATATCCAGCTGCTGTCTCTATGCTGTCATACTGGAAATCTGGAGGTCTACCATAGTGTGCAAACTAGGTATGTCCCCAAGCGTCAACATTTTTCTTACAAGGGCATGAATGCACGCTCCCAGCTGGCGGCCCTGGATCACAATGCCAACACTGGTAGAGAGCAGGCAACTGTAAGCAGGGGTGCTAACGAAGGTGAACTGAAATATAAGGTTGTCTTTCCCAAACACACAAAGGAGTGGGTGGCAAAACCAATCATGGAAAAGACAAGCAAGGATCACCTCAACCCAATTGTGGATGCCATTGTGGAGAGAAAAAAACAAAAACCCCGGGAAAGGAGTGCCACAGTGACAGCTCCACACATTCCGAAAAACATTGCTAGCAAACCAAGGCCCCCACGAGAAGATGTTATTGCTAAGCATACATCACGATTTTCAAATAATTAAGTTATTGCAAATTTAATCATGGATGCACATTGCATAACAAGAAATATTTTAATTTAAGCAAATATATGTAGTTTCCCTTCCTTTGATTTTGAAAGTATTGATGTTTCCGTGGAAATTAATTTTTTTGTATGAGTTACTGTGAAGGAATCTAATGGAATTTATCTTTTTTAGGATGACAAAAACACAAGCTGTATTTTAGACAATAGATTATTTTATTTAGTTTCTTTTACATGCTTAAGACACTGTTTGAGTTTTAACCTAATGAAAATAACATCTGAAATAGATCTAAAATAATAATGCTGCAGGAATTATTTTGAATACAGTGAATATGTTCTGAATTAAATAAAATATCATGAAGACAGATGACCTTTATGTACGACACCATGCTTGAAACTGAATTTATCATAAAAACATTTCCACATTGATTCATTGTAATTTTTTTCTAGTATACAAAAGTTTTGCACTACTAAAATAGAATTCACTGTCTCAAAGATACTTTTTATATCATTCAGTTTGGAAACCAATAATTAAATTCAAATACAAAGAAATAAATGAAGAAGTCGATAGAATCCAATATAAAAATATACCAAGATGATTTCTATAAGGACGCGAAGGTTGTGGCTAACTGTTCCATCTGCCCAATGATCCTATTTAGGAGCTCAATCAAAACCTTGATGAATCAATTGCAATCAGGTCAATTTCCCCGATCATGCAAAGTTCAAGACTGTTTGCCAAGTGATACCGTAATCAATTAAGTTCCACGTCTGCTGCTTTAAAACCTACATAATGACCACTATCTTCAGGAAACTCTTTTCTTATGGCCTTCACAACGCACGCTGGAATCACTCGCCGATTTTTCTTCCCCAGCACACCATGGGCCCACCAGGTGAACTGGCGGTAAGCTGCTAAACGCCATGTTCTACAAAATAAGAAACATTTCCATAACTAAAATCCCTGATTATTCGTTTAATTTCTAAGAGAAAACAGCGGCGAACGACGGCCCACTTGCCTGTTTACAATGGGGTCCGGCAAGAGATTGAAGCGAGCGTTGTGAAGGGCCACGAGTGCTGTATGCAGAACATCGGTATCAAGGCAAACAATCCTGAACTTTGCATGATCTGTTATGCAATCGACGCCTTTCAAAATAACACGAAGCACAAGTATAAGCATGCACTGAGAATACTTGCAGGAAACACGCATTTAAAAGAAAACAAACCTGACTCATCGAACTTTTGATTAAGCTCCTCGAGTTCTTGGCAGCAGAAGCACTCGTCGGCAGAAGACATTTCTTCACAGATCCCGCAAACACACCAAGCTCTAGAACCGATTCGCGAGTGGTTCACGTCGAGTTCGCCGTCCTCTTCCTCATGCGAATCAACGGGTTCTTCGCCAGGAGGATATGTGGGCTCGAAAAGAAACGGCTGAACACTCATAATATCGACCAAAAATAATATAAAATAGAACGAAAAATGACAAGGATCTTAGTCACAGCCAAGTGCAAAGTAAACAACCTTTCCCCATATCATACGTCACAAGATAATGCTACCAACCGCTGAAGAGAAATACGAGCCCACGGTGTTTAAGCTCGAAAAGCGGGAAAAACGCAACTTCAAACCAAAATATTTTGGAAAAGATGTGAGACCGACACAAATAACCGCCGAAACTTGGTTTTATACGTCTTAAACTTCACAAAAATGAAATAAGAAAATGTATCGATTTTTGGCTTCAGTTCTCCTTTAACGTTTAGGGTGAAAATTTTATTTGGCGCTAAATGCAAACACGAGTAAATTTTTTCGTAATACATTGTGAATTTATCCCTAAATTTATTTTTTGTGAACTCAGAGAATAAAACTCCCGAAAAGTATCTTTCTGCTATTGTTCGAAAATGAGCGAAGGGAAGGATTTTGTTTGGTTTGTTAACTTGGTGCTCATAATTCTTCACATCTACAAAAACGTGGTAAAACAATGCTACAGTAAATTAATGAACACTGTCTATTATTTAAGAAAGGGCCAACGGACAATTCAAAGGAACCGGATCCTGGTTGGATCTGATCAGCAAATGTAACGTAAGAAAAGAACAAAACAGAGAAAGGGTGACCGTACGGTCGGGATTAACTATATTAACAACATGAATGATCTAATGCCAGGCGTGTTTTAGCCAGTCACCAGTTTCTTTATGAAGAACAGTGCGCATAGAATAATAAGGGAAACAAAGTTCGGTGAGCGAGACGAAGCGAGCCTACAGGCGGGACACTCAACCACCCACTCAGTTATTCCGTCACTCTTTTTCGCGTTTTTCCAAATTGGACAATACAAACTTTTCATTAGGTACATATAATGTCGATTACTAGCTACAAGTTAGCCTGCGAATACAGGCGTCCTTCTTCACTTCCGACCCGATGGGGAGCCAAGAAGGACCGCTGTATTCGCAGGCTTGCTAGAAGTCTTTTTAATGTTTTTTTAATGGAATAATTTCATGAAAAACAGTATATATTTTTCAACATGCAATGTTCTCATATTATTTTACAAAAAGCACGCCACCCCTCCCACTCTATTAGCGATCAATACTTCTCGCACGTAAGTAACAGTTGATATCTGTTTGCATCTGTAGAAAACACCCCCTTAAGACGCCCTAAATCGACGTAAGACCTTCTACTTATTAACAATGAATGATTTTTTTAATCTATTTAGACGAAAACTGCACGTTAATGGTATACAGTGTATCCAAAGAAATTTCGTTAATGATACGATATGCTAATGACGGAACGCGAGTCCCGCCAACCGCCAACCGAGAGTTGTTCAGACACAGAAAGGTACTGTCGACTGTCCGAGTACAAGGTCTCGACCTTGTGCGTGCCTGCATTCTGTCGTGGGTGCTTGACAAAGGTGTATCCACAGCGGCCACCCTGGCACCAAGTGTGAACACTTCCATAGGCATAACTAACACGGCATTCTTGGAAAACAGGCATTAATTTTTCTTCTCTTTTATTTTTTTATGTATGTAGATATATTTTTTACTTCCGCTATTAAGTTATATTAGTATTTGCATAATTTTACATCGTTTAATAAAATCACTTAATATGTAATTATATTTTAAATTATAGATAGTCAATATCCATAGTTATTTTGTAGTAGTAGCATTATTTCTGGCCTGATGTATCTACCGTATATAAATAATGAAGACGAAGAAGAAGAAGAAGAAGAAGAAGAAGAAGAAGGACGAGGGGACCGGGGGGCTGCAGCTCCCCCCCCCCCCCCCCCAAATAAAAAAATGGCTCACCATTTGCC
Source organism: Blastomussa wellsi (assembly GCA_947652115.1). Classification (NCBI taxonomy): domain Eukaryota; kingdom Metazoa; phylum Cnidaria; class Anthozoa; order Scleractinia; family Plerogyridae; genus Blastomussa; species Blastomussa wellsi. The sequence goes on from OX393561.1 coordinate 7,136,888, forward strand.
CACCATTATATTTATATCCGACAGAGGCCAGCCTTGCAATGTTCTGTTTTTCCCTGTAGAATCTTCAGTTTTATCCAATATATTTGTAAATTTGAAGGACTTTGGCAATATAATTTGGAAATAAAGAAGGAGGATCGACTTTCGATAATCAATCGGGATTTTTTTAGATTTTTTCCAAAATTTTATCGTCTGTCCTTCCGTTCATGCAAATAAAGCTATTTGTTGTTGTTGTTGTTACACAGACCCTGCAAAAAAGGCCGTTCCTTCTGAAATATTGGAATAATTTTCCCATACTGTTCAATCATCTTCGTTCGTTCGTTTGTTCGTTTGTTCGTACGTTCGTTCGTTCTTACGTTCCTTTGTTCCTTCGTTCGTTTGCTCGCTTGCTCACTCTTTAGTTCGTTTGCTCGTTTATCAATTCGTTGGACGTATAGCAGTTCAATTGTCCATCCGTTCATTTGTTCTTTCGATCTTTCATTTATTTTTCCACTCTTTCCTTCTTTCTCGAATTATTTTCCGCTGCTGTCAGATCGACCTTTAAATCTTAATTCATTCATTCGTTTAAGCATTTATTCATTCTTTGCCTCGTTCTTTCTTTAAATTTTACTGATTAAACTAAATATTTTAAAATTATTCTTCTGACTAATTTTAAATGTAAAATCCAGACGTTATATTTTACTCGAAGATGACATTTCACTAATATCCATATCGCCGACTCGAAGGCGCGCTCTCAAGTTGTCGCGATGGGATTTTCCAACCATTATTCTAATATATTATCGATGTAAAATCCAGACGTAATATTCTTCTCGAAGTAGACATTTCACTAATGGCCATATCGCCGAATCCAAGGCGCGCTCTTAAGTTGCCGCGATGGGATTTTCAAACTGATAGCAGCTCTCCAAAAGATTGCACCACTAATTATACATGCTGATTGTCCAGTTTTGCATCCAGGGTGTCGATCACGATCAAGCCGAAAATTTCAGGAATCAATTGGAAGTGTTAGAGGGATTAGGAGTTTATAGCCATAGGAATAAATTAACAGTGAGATATTTTTTTTAATTCTAAGAATTAACCGAGTAACATGGAGGAATAATATGTTTGAACTGACAAAGAGAACAATAATTCAAAACAACAACAGCAATAACAAGACAAAACACAGAAAATGTGGTCGTAGAGGTTGTATTTGCGTCGGAAGTGGACATAGCGTCAATACATTGTTTGGTGCACAGGTCCCATCAATTGCTATGTATAAGAAAAGAATGAAACTAAACTCAAACTAGAAATGTCAGTACAAGCATAAAGAGCTTCACAAAAGTAGCAAATCGCGACGGTGATAATATCTTTGTAAAGGATTTTGGAGCGTTTTAAAAGTTGAATTTTATAAGGGGAATTTTATTAAGCGGATTCCGCAGAGGCCGCGATCTTTTTGGTCAAATCTGGCACATCTGATTGGCTGATTTACAGAACGAGTAATTGGGTGCGGTCAGTGGTCTCGATCCTTGGCGCAGATCAGAAGGGCCCTGGGACGAAAATGTTAGTGGGGGGGGGGGCACTTGGTTTAATTATCGTTACTCCTGTGTAAAGTTCTAGTGTCAATCTGAAATCGCGCACTAGAAAACGAGCCCACAGTATCCTCGTTACATAAACATATTTGTTGGATTTTCAGCTACGAAAGCGTGCGCGAAGCTGGGTTACTGATCTGGCACCCGAAGGGCTAGTGAAAACCAGAAACTTTCCGGTCACTTCAGTAAACATGCACAAACCCACACCGCACCCATATAGCCTGTTCCAGGCTCTCAAATAATCGTCGGCGAAGGAAGCGGGCGAGCGAGGAAAAACGAGGGAGGACTAAGGCGAGAGCCCCCAACTATTTGAGAGCCATGGATGGTGGATACGGTTCAGAACGTACGTACGAACTGAAACTTTTGAAATCCGAGAACCATATAAATACTACTCAGGATCTAAAGTACAATTTTTGATTTTTGGGCCCTTCAAACCAAAATTATTCTGGTTAATGGGACCTTCAACGAAAAAAGGTTCGTCCTCCTCGTTGAGGAAGACGTCCGTTTTGCCCTTTCAATCTATCTGTGCAAAAGTTGGCTCATTTTTTCAATTAAAAAAACCCGATACATGCAGGTGTTGCCGCTTTCGAGATGATCTTGGCTATAGTTTATCGCCAAAGACGAAGACTATGGGATTTTAATAATTCTTTGGTGTCATTTGACGTCCAAATCTATCCTTTCGACGACTTAAAGTTTTTAATGAGAGAATAAGTGCTGCGGCCCGCATTCGAAAATTGCGACGATCGTCGTTTTGAGTTCTAGACCTATCAAGAAGGAGAGCGCGAATGCGTCTTCCGTGATTATAAAGCTAGCCTTAAGCAAACGTATATTTTTTGAAAATCCAACCTCACAATATTCACGAACAAGAAATATATGCAACTAGCACAGGGAATTGGTTGAAATGCTTAGAGAATTAGCCGGTCACAAGATGTTTTCTCTCTATAACATACAATGGATCGTAATTTTTTTTAAATTCTCGTGATCTTTCGTGTAATTTCAATTCTATTGTAAACAGCAATAAAAAAGTTAATGACAATTTGGTATTGAAAAAGCCGTTATGAACCTGTCCAAGTTCCCTGGGAAACCCACGCGATAGGGAAAATGTTTCAAAATATAGTTTTTCCTTTGTATACCCCCGCTTTACCTTCATAATTTGAAAACCAAACAAAAACGAAACATCGTAAAAAATTGATGAAAAAAATTCTATTCTACAAGTCGAATCAGAAATGTGAATACGCTATGAACTCAATTTTTTATCCCCTTTCAGTTTTTATTTTCCAAACTAGTCTCATTACCAATATTAAGTTTTTTCTTTTTGCTAGGTATTAATTTTAATATTACTCAGGCGGAAATGTCACACTGGAACAATTCTGAAAGCCAATATTTATAATACGCGCTAATTTGAAAGGTTTATTCACCTCCACGGAGTTAATTCTGTAATAAGTCGTTTCTTTGTACAGATTTAGTTCAATTATTACGATAATCTGTTCGGCCAAACGGTAATAAGTTCTGGAAATGCTGGCAAGTGATGCTATGTTTATTAAATAGCAACTGAAATCGAATTTTAAGAGTCATGAACTTAAGTGCATCAGCAGTGAAGTGATTCAGCAATTATGAAACAACCATAAAATACGTATGCAGCTCTTTCTTTATATCAGAACAGTTGTTTTAATATATGCTAAACTACGCTGGAATTTTCTAATGATACGAACTCATCAAGAATATCTAAATGACTGACAACTGATCAAGCATTTTTCTGGGATTTGAATGGTCTTGAATAAGACAATTCGCGTTAGTATCACGTTTTTGAACATTGCATTGAATGAAAAACCACGTTCATGAATAGAATCGACATAGCAAATTTAGCAATACCAAGAAAATTTGAACAGTTCTGAATCAACCTTTAAGAAATATAGTTTGCATTTCATGAATTTTACATGAAGAAATTAAATGCATGGCGCGCGGGCGCGGAGAGCCGTTCACGCGATACAATTCTTTGGAAAAGTCACAATTTTTTTAAATTTTTATGTTCCATCGTGTTTGAATGAAATCTCCACGAAACTCTGCGTTGTTATCAAATATGACATGCTGAACTTGTTCATATACCCCATGTTTCGATTAGTACAATATTTCAAAATGTCATTCTAACCGCAAAATGTGCTATGACGAACGCTAATTTGTCATTTACTGACGAGTTTCGATTTAAGGTTTTTTTAACTGGCGTCTGAAAAGTACTTTTAACCTAATTAGTTTTAAAGAGATAAAACCTAAAGCGTTTAACCACTGCGCGCAATGACGTAATGTTCTGATTTTAATGCACGGACTTGGGTGATTTAGTTGTCCACGCCATTTCACGCCCGTGTGAACAGAACGTTGTTAGAGTCCATTTCAGTAGGTTAGACCCAGGTTTTTAAAACACCGTTCGCCCGTCTATCATTCTCCCGATCACAAAATTGGCGATAAAGCGATAAATAAGTTTCAGTTATGCCTGCACAAATTTGGTCAAATTTAACTTTTTTTATTTACAGAGTCTTTTTTAATTAAATGTTCAGTGAGACACAAATTTCAACTTCATACCAACTACATAATTTATATTTATCACCCGGAACACTTGGGCGAATGATGCTTCTACACACTGCAATGAAATCGGCTGTAGTAAGTTAGTCTAAACGTGCATTATCAAGAAAACTTGACGTAACTTTATGCCTCTTATTTCCTTGCAAAACTATCTTACATTCAACAAATGTTTTTCACTTGGTAGTTCTCGCAGTTTGGTTTTGTTTAAAGCATTGTTGAAACTTTCAAGGTTTCTCGAAGTAAGTCACACATCATTTTTTTCTGGTTATTCACAATTTGCCAATTAAAAGATTTTGCAAGCAATATATCGGAGCTTAAAAAATAAAAGTTCGATACTGTTTAAACGGAACAGCATCACCTATAACTTAGGTTGAATTAGGCAGACACGTACAAATCCCTTAGTCGGAAGAGGGATGAAGGAGCCGTCGTATTTAAATTTCCGCCGCGAGTAGTTCGTGAAACCACCGCACAGCATCGAAGCTTACTATCGCTTTAACATTATCATTCCCAAAATACACGCTTCCTTTCAAACTGCTTACTGCCGAAATATTCGCCCACTAAAGCTATATTAGTTTTGGCGTAAAAACAATCATCTGTGACGAACATTCTTTTGAACTAAGTCCAAAATAGGCCTCAGTTGATTTCAAGTGGCGAAGAGGTTGGAATGGAAATTTTACCAAACCAACTTAATCAATTCGCCTTATAATTTCAGAAACCTTTATCGGTAAACTGTGTTTCGCTGTGATGGTATTTGTAGTGGAAAAGATGATTAGAAAAGAGCATTTTTGGACGGTATTTTACCCGAGATAAAGCTGAAGAGTTTCCATGGTAAGTAACTAAAGCACATATCGCGAAGAATTCCTCTCTCTTTGCATCCTTTCGAAGCAGACTTTTTCTAGATTTCCTGACTATTTAGGGACTTTGACTTTTAACTGACGTATCAAACTTCTTGAATTCGGAAATTTACCAAACAAGTTTACATGTTGACCGCAAATTCTTATCAAACGTTTCTATGCGGAACAACATCCATGAATAACTACGAGTCATTCGCTCAATCTGCGTGGGACTAACTCGCTAATCATATCATGAAACGTGAACAAGTCATTATATTTTTAAGATCTCAATTAATATTTTCTGTCCTGTTCTTCCCAGATGAGGTTCAACAATGTTACCACTACTGCAAGTTTTGTAACGGCGTTACAAGTTGCTAAAAAGAACCCGGAACATTTTCAATGGGGTAAGGAACTAATATAGAAAGAATACTTAAAATAACTTTTCCCGCGTAATGACGGCAACCAGGTTGTTTTTAATTTCGTTGAGAAAATTTGTTTTTGTAGTATGCCGCGCACTTTTTGGGGGGAGAAATTTTATCAGTTTCGAAACCGCGAAGTGATAGTTTACACGAGCAACTATTTTTAGCGGAACTTTTGAGAATATAAAAAAACATCGTTCGACAAAAGGAAACAAAAAAATAATAGTTGCACGAAGAACAATTGATAGGAACCAAGTGAGGGGGAGGGGAGGGTAATTTCTGGTCAGCAAGAAATGTTTTACTAGAAACCTGGTTGGCGTGATATTTTTTCCCTTCCCATGTAATGCTCTGCAGGATAATTTTTCCCCTTCGTAGCGTTTTTTTTTTTCTTTCTTAGAGCCATGCAAGAATTTTTTCCCTCCATATTTTTTCTTCTGACAAGCGCTTGCAGGAATTTTTTTTCAAAATCATCCAACCCCCTCAAAACGTAAATGGTCAGGCCTAACAATGGCGAAGTTGGTAACAGTATGATCAAAGTGGTGGATCGTGACGTTTTCCAAGTCTGCCTGACGAGAGATTTTTTTAATTCCATAATCAAACGCAACGTCGAAATGGAATACAATATAAAAATACTTTCTATTAGATCGAGAGAACGGTTTTCGGCGAGCTGCATTTTCTTAGTATATTCTCTGGGTATATGCCGGTCGACAGGGCTCCTTTGCTTATCAGCCACTCGCTACGCCCCAGTCCCAAAAATGTCTGAGTTTCCATTTGTAATTTTAATGAGAACTTTTTTGTCTGTGAGCCTAAAGTTTAAGAACTCTGAATGCCAGATTTAACCGAGGAGATTGTTCATGTTCATCTCATATGAGCTGAAAATGAGTAAAAGCATGGATAACTTAACTTAGTCTTTTCATTACGAATTTTTCATTTAATGTATCGGCAATGTTTAATCAACAACAGTAAATTCGGCAGTAAACGATATTACTTTTAAGACACATTCTTGGGTTCAATATCGAGCCTTATCTTTGGGAGACGTGCAACATATATAGGTCTCTCACGTTACAAAAATGAGAAGTGCTCTGGTATTTCAAGTTCAAAATATTCTTCACCAGAAAAAAATCAAATAAATCCGCGACTGAGTGGAGAACATTTTCTGTTTTGGCCGTGAAAGCGATATTGAAGGTTTGAATTTTTACAACACGAGAAATAACTCTTGTGTCCTGTTACGGCTATCGGGGTATCAGTAAAACCATACTCGGATTTCTTAGATTTCATCAGTATTAGAGTGAAAAAGAAACCTGTCTGAAAAATATGAACAATTCAGATTACGCCTTAAGCTTTTCAAATCAATATAATTTTCATTTCGAATGCATATATTGCCATTGGATTTTAACCGTGATCACGATCCCTGCATGTGCGATTATATTTCATACGTACAATTAATGTCTTGTTATTTTAATTCTTTTTCATCTACTGGCGTACTGTATACATACCACATCTCTCTCAGAGTCATTATTTTCATTATTTCTCAACTGTAAGCGAATGCAAGTAATCTAGACAATGTGCCGCCCGATGATATTCAAGGTGGGTCCAATTTTCGATTTTCCCCAAACTATCTGGCGCCGTTCGCTTATGTGCAATTAACATTTAGTATAAAAGAACGGAAAGCTCTAGCTTAACGACTTTACAATTTGACAATATTTTTGCTTTTCCAGTTAACTTGTTGTGCAATAGTATCGTGTTTGTCGCAAATTCACGTGATTGCCTGTCAGCTTCATGCTGTCGATCACGTGATAGATAGCTGATTTTGATTTTTGCACCAGCAAGTTCGACTCGCTTTTTGTCTTTCCCGGACATTTTTTCTCAACAATGCGCAACTCAAGTCCGGGTTTCCTCGTTGTATAAACCACTCGGAAACTGCTCTTGGGAAGAAAACAAACGCTTCTTCTCTTAGCTATTTGCGATTTTTTGAACAATGGGGCCCAAACTGAGGAAACAAGTTATATTGCTGTCTTTTGATCCCTTCTTAGTCCGCGCTCTCAGCTCTCCATCCTTCTAGCTATTACCAGCTTGAACCAAGAAAAAGGGACCCTTTATTCCACCCGAACTCAATTTGAAAGCGGCGGAGAAAAGAGTTGAGAGTGGACTACATTATCTAGGATTTCTAAAGTTTGGACAAAATAACTTAACAATTCTATAACTCTAGCTCAGCTCGTTTGTGTTCCCATCCCTTGTTCAATGCCGATCTGTAACAACGTGGGAATGGGTTGCGGGATGAAGGTCGTTTCAAGGAAATCTGACCAAGATCGTGTAGAGGTGTTCTGAGATAGTCTTCTATTTGGGACATGTATTGTATGTAAGAAGGTGTCGTTCATAACAGTATGTTTTCTTTTTTTTGTATTTTCAGTGTTTATTCTCGCAGCTGTAGCCGGTGGGATTGTGTTTGGTATTGTCGTCCTTCTGCTCATATGCCGCGCGCGCAGCAGGTGTAAACGCAACGAAAACCCAGAAAAAACGGTGCCTCGTGTGTCATTCAAAATCCCTCCACCCAAAATGGATTCCCACGTGATTACAACGCAAACGAGATACCCACAGCAAGAACACTATGAAGTGGATCAATATCTGGACCCTGAGATATATAGGTACTGCACGCGATATACCACTATACTTAAGGCGGGATTCTACCTGAAGGCCGTTTTTTTGCAAATATCTCGTTTGCCTTTCAAGGAATACCAAAACCCTTCACTCATCTCGCCAATCAATGTTTTGTGGCGTTTTGTAAATATTGGATGATTTTTGGGTATATTTGGGAAGAGAGAGTTTTTCTTAAAGGAGAAGGAAAATTTGGAGAAATATGAAAAAGTGAAGATTTAACGGAGTCCCCCTACCAAGCTGGTTGTTCTTGGGTGAGGATCAACTGTCTGTTTGTGTTTCAAAACTAATTTTCTTCCTTTTATACCTTCTCTAAACCTCTCAAAATTTCATTCAAATTCAGGTAGACCCCCGCCTGACGTCATAGGCTATCGTCTTGTCGCAGGGGTAGAGTTGGCGTCATCAAAATGATGACATCATCGGGCGTATGACAGAAAGTTCTTAGATATCAACTATAGTTGCGGTTATAAACGTCCCTGCTATTGAATCGAGTCTGCAGTATCAGTGGCAATCTTTGATGACTAAAGATTAAATGATAGTGCCAAAAAACTACCACTGATGTCATGATAGTTTTCTTCCGTGACGTCATTCACTTTTCACTTAGCAGACTTTCGTCAAAAACTGGCAGACGTATATCAAATTATGTTTGATTTCTTAACTTCACTCGAAACAGTGAAAACTTGTATCAAAAGGAACAAATGGTCACAAATGAAAGCGTAGCGAAAACAAAATCAATAGTTGCACTGGCCGGGAATCGAACCCGGGCCTCCCGCGTGGCAGGCGAGAATTCTACCACTGAACCACCAGTGCTTGTAGATAAGATTGGCAGGCACTACATTTTTGTAATCAATTTCATGACTGGACAATTCTCTAGAATAATGTTGTATAATTTTCAATTGGAATTATTTCGAGCTCTGTATTGCTAGTTTTTTGCAAATTTTGATCGTCAACATTCAGTATAGTTCTATTTTGACAGGGAACTTAATTAGTATGTACCTAAGTATGAGTACTGTCCTCGATGAAACGTCACAAGTAATGTAACCCACCGCCTTGACGAAATGAAAAACCAAAAGTTGACGCCTGTTTACGTATTGTTTTGCTGTAAAACGGGCCGTAGGGTCAAATCAACGAAATATAACTAAAAAATATGATCAAAACATTGGTAAGAGGGGGCAACTGGGATTGAACCGGTGACCTATCGAGTGCAATCGAATGTTCTACCACTACATGTTGCTACAAATTTATGGTGTCCTGGTTAACAATGAATGTGCCATGATCTCGGCTCTGTTCCGTCAGAAATTAACTGAAAACCCAAAATAAGTGAATATCAAAATATATTCATACACGTGAAACCACGTGGAACTTCAGTAAAATAATATTATAGAATTACAAAAGGCGTTCGCTGGTGAAGTTATTGAGAAATTCAGACTTTCGACAGCCAGTCTGCTGACTTCGACGGATAAGATCAAAGTACGTGGTGTATGGTACTGCTTGTGTATATAGAGAATTGTATGGGAAAGTCAGGCTCATCCTCGGTGTAAACACCTGTGAAACTCACGAGTGACGTAAAACAAAGAACGAACAAGACAACAAACAACTCAAAACAATATGGAACAGAAAAACAATAGCTCAAAAACAAAGAAAAAAGTCACAGGTTTTTACACCGAGGTAAACCCGAAAGTCACCGATCGTAAAAAATTCGATTTCCAATAACTTCACTAAACGGCGCCAGAATGGCTTCAAAATCGTTACAAGATAAAAGAAGGCGATACATTTCAGGTGGGAAAACTTTATTTCAGATTAGAAAGTTATTTACACAAGTTTTTTACGATCAGTGACTTTCCCATACAATTCTCTATATACACAAGCTGTCCCATACACCACGTATTTTAAGCTTGGGAAGCCTGTGATGTGATGAAATGAGATCATTGGCCGGCGTTTATGTTCTTGAGGACGCATTATACGTCCAGACGAATAATAGTGAACGACGCGCTACGAAAGATAGTTCGTCTAGTCGAATAATGTGTCTGATGTCCGTCATCATCAAGTACACAAGGGACGCATAACCAGACGGCATAAAAAATATTTGCCCAAGTTCTTCCGGACGGATTATGCGTCTCCAGTATAAAAACGACAATTTCTTGACACGTTCATTTTGTAATTTTTACCGCAATTTCACGTCTATGAACATATTTTAATGTTCACTTACAGTGTATTTTGAGTTTTCAGTTTTCAGTAATTCCTGACGGGACAGAGCCGAGATAATTTCTTGGCACGTAACATTGCCATAAGCCCAGAGGTTTTTTGAGACTCTTGAGGTCTCCTCACCACTTATTTCTTTTATCGTTTGTTTTTTTTATTGAATTGATGCAAATATGTGGTAAATAAACGTTGAATTGAATTTTAGTAACAAAGATACCATAAATTTGTTGCCACTTTGGAACGGAACGGGGGTATAGCTCAGTGGTAGAGCATTCGACTGCAGATCGAGAGGTCACCGGTTCAATCCCGGTTGCCCCCTTTTTCATTTTTTTTTTAATTGATTGACTTGGAAGTCGGCACCCTACGGACCATTTTACAGAAAAAAATATCTAATTTAAAACTCAAGTTTTAGTTTCAAATTTTATCAAGGCAGTGAGTTTATAGATTGCTCGAGGACAGAAGTCTCAACAATACTATACTGTTGCGATCAGCATTTGCCAAAACGGACTAAAAGCAGAGCTTTAAAAACCCAATTGAAAATTATCTTAGATGCACTGTCCCTACATAATTCTAGAAAATTGTCCAGTCATGAATTCCCGGCCAGTGCAATAATTGACTTTCTTTTTGTATTTTTTTTTTTAATTTGTGACCATTTGCTTCTTTTGATATGTTGTGAGTGTTTCGAGCTCTGTTTTAAGACCTTTTTGACAAGTCTTGATCGTTAACATTTTGATATGAAATATACTCCCGATATGTTCCGTGATGCTACAAATGTATGGTGTCTTGGTTGAAACAATGAACGTGCCAAGACATGATCTCGGCCCTGTTCCGCCAGGGATTAACTGAAAACTGAAACGCAAATATGTTCATATACGTGATTTGAAAGATAATGGAACTTCGATTATAAATTATAAAATAAACGTCCCAAGAAATAATCTCATTTCATCACATATTTTTTCCGTCGAACGCCATTTTAATTTTTGATATCCACTCATTTTGAGTTTTCAGTTAATCTGACGGAACAGAGCCGAGATAATTTCTTGGCACGTTCCTTGTTAGCCAAGACACCATAAATTTACAATACAACGGACGATGACGGGGGTATAGCTCAGTGGTAGAGCATTCGACTGCAGATCGAGAGGTCGCCGGTTCAATCCCGGTTGCCCCCTTTAATTTATGTTTCCATCAAATTTTCTATTCATCAGTTATTTCTTTTTAATCGTTTTTTAACTCGAAGCCAGCACCCTTCCTCCGGTTTTAAAGCAAAAAAGTACCGAATTAAACATTCAACTTTTTGTTTTAAATTTTGTCAAGGCGGTGAGTTAGGTTACTTGGGGCGTTTCATTGAGGACAGAACTCATATTAAGTCAAGTCTTAATGAAGTTACTAAGTAAAAACGGTAGACTGATCCCCACGGCAAGGATCGATATCGAAATAGAAATAAAATTACATGAAAATAAGTAGACTATATTTGCACTATATGTGCGCTTTGATTGAAACCTATACTGAATGTTGACGATCAACATTTTCAAAAAGGGCTTTACAACAGAGCATGAAATAATCCCAACTGAAAATGATACAACAGTATTCTAAAAAAGTGTCCAGTAATGAAAGTGAATACAAAAAATGCAGTGCCTGCAAGAATGGTCGTACGAGCACTGGTGGTTCAGTGGTAGAATTCTCGCCTGCCACGCGGGAGGCCCGGGTTCGATTCCCGGCCAGTGCAGAATTTGACTCACATGTTTCTTTTTACATGTTGTGAGTGTACTTAGAATATGAGGCATAATTTGAAATATCTCGAAAGACGTGGATGATACTGACGTTACAGAAGCAAATTGTAATTACATCAGTAGCTTTTTGTTTTTAATGTGTTGAGTTTTTTGGCACTAGTATCACCCAACTAGTGGACTAATGCAAATCCTGCAGTTTAATTGTCTCCGCTACTGGAGGACTCGTTTTATTCCCAAATAAATATTTCTTCAACTTGCATTTGCTAACTTTATTATTGCCTTTTCTGTCCGACTAGTTGAGTGATACTAAAACAATTAGACCCTTCGTCCTCAAGGGCCACTGGTCAATAGTCCATTCAGCTTCGCCTCATGGGCTTATTGATCGGTAGCCCTTACGGGTTTCGGGTAAAAAAATGTTAAATATCCTTACTCTTTGATTTTCATGTTATGGCCCTATACTCTCAGGAGAGTTAGGAGCTAAGTCAGTAAGCCTTGTTTTTTCATGTAGCGACACGGAATCCTTGTGAAGGGTCATCAAAAATTGCCAGACTTAGAAGAGAAGTGCAATAACCACATTTATAGTTAACCCGTCTTAGCCGGCTGGGCCTGTGCACGAGGAACAACTGACTTTGGAGACACATGAATTGACTGGCCATAGTCCATTCTCGTCCCCAGAGCCACTTGTCCCTGTTAGCCGGCTGGGCCTGGGGCACGAGGAACAAGTGGCTCTGGGGACACTCGATTTGATTCGCTGAAATCAAACAAAGGGAGTCCAATAACATCAGACGTTTTAAAAATCCTTTATCGTTAGCACGTTTAAAACGGCTGATATGATTGGACTTCCTTTGTTTGATTTCAGCGAATCAAATCGTGTGTCCCCAGAGCCACTTGTTCCTCGTGCCCCAAGCCCAGCCGGCTAAGAGGGAGAATGGCCACAGTCCAATGTGTAATTGGACTCATTCTCGTCCCTAAAGCCCTTTTCGTTTCTCTTAGCTGGCAGGGCCTTGGCACGAAAAACGAAGGGCTCTGGGTACATACGATTTTCAAAACAATTCGAATTTTTATATTGGCCATTGAGAACAAAGAAATCTTAAACGGAAGTCAAAATGTTCGACGGCCTCCATATTACAACACACAACATGTAGAATCATCAATGCTATATACATGAAGTCCGGAAGTCCTAGAATCTCGGACTAGAAATCGTATTCTCTACTTGCACAATACCATAATAGGTGGTTTTCACTGTCACGCCATCAAAAAATAAACTCGAAACCATGCAATAAAAAATCTGATAAATTCAAATGTTACAAAATATTAATAGGTAAACAACATTTCCATGTCTCAGGTCTGTGCGGTACACCATTCGTGAGTTATTCGCCGAAGAATTTCTCTCAAATTTATAGAGCTCAGTATTGAAACGCCATGTTGGTGCCCTGCTTGATGGGCACCAACATGGCGGCCGGAAATCAAAGAAAACATCTGGCACTGACTTTTGCTATGAAAGCGACTGCTCCTTCCTCACGGTCTAGTGTATACACATACACATCTTTCCTAATACTTGAACTGTTGAAACTGCAAAAATTTTGCGAAAAGACCTTTTCTAAGAGCAGGACAGCTTTGTCACGGCATCATCGTGAAGTCACGTACGGCAGAAATCTCGAAAATTCAACATGCTGTATTTAAAACACAAAGGACACTATCTAGCTGGAAACTTGTGAATAGATATATTTTTAGGATTTCTTTCACGTGGTGACAATAAAAATTAAGCAGGCCCAGCTAATTTTGTTTTTAAAATTTTATGGCGTCATGTGAAAACCAAGAATACACCACTTCTACCCCCAAAAAAATTTGCATAGGCATTGTTTTGGATTTCCCTTGGGACATCTTCATGTCCCAGGAGAAATTGCAAACAATGATTATGCAAAATTTTGGGGGTAAAAGAGGTGAATTATGGGATTTGTGCAAGTAGAGAATTTCTCCAGAGCCCTTCGTTTCTAGTACCAGGGCCCCGCCGGCTAAGAGAAACGAAAAGGGCTACGGGGACGAGAATGAATTGGACTACGTGTGACCGTTTTTGTTACGTTGTTACGTCACGTCTGCTCAGAACCACTCGACTTGTTCTTGAAACAAACGGTTACATGATTTAAAAAAATTAAAGGATACGAAGAAATACTGATACGAGACTGGCTAGCCAAATTGTTTTTGTTATTTTTTTGCATGCTATTTCTGTTTCGCTACTTTACGTTTATAAAATAAGCTAATCAGTTATCAGTATTTTATCTTATAACCGTTTGTTTCCATCTTCACGTAGCATTTTGTGCCCCCGGCTGATGAAGGTTGGTTTTGTCCATCTGAAATATTGGGCCAAATTAAATACACCCACAGTTTCCAGATGTCTGATTAGCCTTGTATCATGAAGTTTGCCATTTTAAGTATATCACTGATCCTAATGTCCCTAATCTGCACCAAGATCAGTATGATTACAGACAAACATATCCAAAATTCCAGGATGTTTTTCCTTTCTTTAGAGACACTGATGAAGGAGGATCGCCATTCATGGGCTCAGCTAGACTCTGCTTTTCTTTACGCTACGAAAAATTCAACGAGGAGCTTATGGTCTGCCTCATTCGAGCCACTCGCCTCACTCCAATCGGAGAAAACGTTACAGTAACGCCCTACGTAAAAATTTTCCTTCTACCAGATAAGAGACGCAAAGTTCAGTCAAGAGTGCTTCGCAGGACTTCAAATCCACAGTTCTTTGAAGACTTTGTATTCATGGTTGCACCTGACGATTTGCCAAACAGAACACTGGAATTTACAGTTTGCGAATTCGACCGATTTTCTCGCCAACAGGTTATTGGTCACGTGACTTATCCTCTCAAAGGCGTGAATGTGTTGGCGTTACCTCAAGGGACGGGAGAGATCTGGGTCGATATCAGTAACGAAGATTTTAAGGTTGGATATTTTAGTTTTTAGTATAAACGGGTCCAAGTTGTTCAAAGGTTGATTAGCGCTAAACCGGGGTTGAATTTTTATCCAGGTTTCTTTTACTTTGGTTCAAAAGAATTTTCTTCGATAATTTTCTATATTCTTTTTAGAGCATCCAATTATCAAATTGTAGACAAAAAGAATTAAACTGTATTTGCATTTTGGGCTTCAATATCTGAATTCATATTTCGCACTAAACCATGAGTCAGCTTTGAACAACCCTGCCCTGATGAAGTCAGCCAATGATGTGAATGATACCGATGGGGGTATCTGCTTTCTCAGCCATTCGAGGAAGCAATCTGACCTGGTTGTGGTAGGTGGAACCTGGCGGTTGAATATTTAAATTCATTTTTACCGGACATTTCTTCCACAGAAAGACGTAGACAAAGGAGAATTGCTCTTTTCCCTCCAGTTTCTTCCCACTTCATGTAGACTTACAGTAGCTGTCCTCAA
This sequence comes from Blastomussa wellsi, assembly GCA_947652115.1. Taxonomy (NCBI): domain Eukaryota; kingdom Metazoa; phylum Cnidaria; class Anthozoa; order Scleractinia; family Plerogyridae; genus Blastomussa; species Blastomussa wellsi. The sequence goes on from OX393561.1 coordinate 7,152,307, forward strand.
AGCTAAAGATCTGAAGTTACACGGAGAAGGCACAGAGTTGGGTGAGTTGTAACAGAATCGGCAGACGTTAAAAATGAAAATGATGCGATTTTTCGCTGTCAGCTAGAAATGTAAAAAAATATGTATTAACACTAAGCTTAGCTAGTTTTCAGGTATGTCATTGAAACAATGAAAGGAAACAGATATTTCAAATAAATTAAACATAACATATAGTTAAGAATCCCAACTCGCAGGAGGCAAACCAGTTGGCTATTTACAATGCATGACCGAGGATTTGAACTCGAGAAACAAGTGCCGCTGGTGGCAGAGTGGAGAACTCCGAATTACAACACCAGATTTCCCTGATTTCACTGATCATGATGTCATCGGGTTAACAACTCTTCGAAGAAAGATTCTGTCTTTTCCAGGCGTTCGGTTTTTTGGTTGAGAAGCCGGGCACACTGAAATAAACGGCTAGTTGACAAAAAAGGCAGAGTTAAACAAACGAATAAATTAAAAACCCACTCCAGTTATAAGAGGGTCTCCATGGGGGTGCTGGTTATCAGCTATTGGTTAAAATGTAGTCCAATTCTCAGCTATCAGTAAGTCCCATGCACACCCTCTTATGGGAAAACGTTCTAAACAAGGCGCAACAGGATAAAGAGAGGCTTCATGTTTCCTTGATTCCTTTACAGTCTTTCCCGTAAACCGTGAACGCCAGAAAAAAATTCTGGAATGTTTATTGTGTAGTGACCAATCGCAGCAAAGTTCAGGACACGCGAACAAACCTCAAAACCACAAGCTAATGACCGTTGCTTTTTGCGGTTTAGTTTTCTCACACCTGATTGGCTTTTTCTTTGTAACACAATAACATTCCATAAACATTTCTGGTGTTCACGGTTTTACGGGAAAGACTGTAAAAAAATGCATTATGACCATGTTTCCTCGTTCGCATAAGCCTATTTGATGATTTCTCACTGTTTGGAAAGATCATGAAGATAGTACATTACTACTAACAACCAATAAACTGAACCAAAAATAATTAATTTTTCAGATCCATATGTTAAAGTGTCCATGATAATGAGAGGAAAAACGATCAAAAAGCGAAAAACAGTCACCAACAAGAAAACTACCTATCCAGTCTACAACGAAGCATTTGTCTTCACCATTCCCCCGGCGTGTCTCGATCGCGTCAGTTTTATGTTATCAGTGTACACGGTACCGAGGCTTGGAGGATCGAAGAAGCTGATTGGCCGAGCAGTTGTGGGGCCTTACATGTATTCTACGGGTCAGGGGCTCTCCCACTGGAACGATATGCTTTCATCGCCACGAAACGCTGTAGCGCAGTGGCATACACTGATATGAGATAGTGATAGACGATATAATAAGAAACGAAAACTGCAAAGGACCGCGGACAATAATGCTGCTGACTTACGTGGGATCTGCAATCGGCCAAAAATTAACTGTAACATACACAAACCTGTATGGCTGATACTACGTAAAAAATCGACACACGAGACATCAACACGACCGAAATCGATAAAGCAGGGCTTTAACCGTGGACAGCTGTTTCGCCCTAACTGGGTATCGTCAAGTTTTACTTAGTATCAGCCTTGCAGTTTTGTGTATGATATGGTAAGACACCATCGTGATAGAGGAAAAGCCGCAAACTGAACATTGGACGATCTTCTTATACTTCTCAAACTGAGGGCAAAAACGTCTCCACAAGCTCACAACATCGGTTTGAAACTTGAACATTATATTTTTTTATAGAATGGAGATGTTTTAGTGAATTTTATTTTCTTTTTTGTATATTTCCAAGATAGGGTTCTCTGAGTAAGTCTCGAACTAAAGTGTTGTACTCTTTTTTAAATTTTCAAGATCCTTATCGTCTATTCGACCTTTTTATTCTTATAATTATCGTTCGCCGGCGAACGATGACTTTACATGCGGCGGGGCTGAAAAAAAATAATGAAGGTAATTTGAAATTGATCATATAATCTTAACTATTACAAAGAAAAACTTTTAAAAAAACTAGGTATGGAAGGAAGTATGGAAGGGACCATTAAACCCATAACCGTAGATTGGAAATGTGATCTTAATTAGCACAGAATATTAGGATTTTATTCTTTCATTTTCTCCAAAGTTTTAGTTTCGATTTAGAAGATATATCAAGCACTAGAGGGTGTTTTTCATATTATTTCCAAACAACACGATATATATCGATTCTTAAAAAATATTCCACTCTGCGTCGTATTTTCAGCTCTTTTCTTGGCCATGGGGTTTGGAAATGTGATGAAAACTATGTCTCTCGTTTTTTAGATATTACATAAAATGATGACATGAGAATTAGATTATTTTTGATATAAGCATATTTGAAAGGAACTGGTTTAGTAATAAAGCTTAAAACTTAAACGAGCTTGTGTAAACCGGCGTGAAGTAAGCGCAAGAAAAAAAGATAACGTTTTATTTTCTTGTGCTTATTTTACGAGTGTCGGCCGGCCCACAAGCACGAGCACAAGATTTCGCTGTTAGCGTGATGATTCCTATCATGCATGCGATTTTTAAAGGAGGGGGGGGCTCACACTGTACGCCAGTATGTTGATTCTTCGGATTCGCGCGTTTTCCCAACCTGGATATCGTATGTCGTTTACAAGAAGTCTCACGAAGGGGGGGGGGGGGGGGGAGGGGAGTTGGGAGAGGGGGAGGTTCACGGGCACCCCAGGGCACCTCAGCTAAGCCCTTGTCAACGCGCTGAAGTTGGAATGTATAAAATTGCAACCAAATCAAATTTAACAAACAATTATTACAACCAGGAACAGTAGAATCCTTAAGAAAGCTAAACCCACCGCAAATCACTAACCTCTAATCGCTAAAAAACAGACCACGACAAGAAGTCCTGTTACCAATTCAAACATAACTATAACAAAAGAGAAAAACTTCCACAAAGCAAAACCTGTTGACTATTTATCATTACTGTGATAAAAAGCGATGTTTGAAAATAAAATTTCTAGGAATATCAAGGAGTTTCAGTCGTAAACGAAACAGCGCGCGAATGCGCAGCATGCAAACCTTGTTATTGGACACCTTGTTATTGGACACATTGTTATTGGACACTTAAGCTGCGCGCGCTCCAATATGGTCAAAAATAGAACGTGCTAAGAACCAATCAGATTCGAGAATTTTGTTATAGTTATGATTAAACAAAATAACAGACGCAATTTGCACTAGTGGGGCGTGTAACTTGAAGGTGGTTAGCAAGAAACCTTTCTTAAAATAAAGCCTATCAAGGATGGCATCAAACGGTGACAAAAGAAAAGACCAAGTTGGTTAGAACCTCCTGGATTGTGGCAGAGCACGAAGCTACTAGCAGGGGGGTAGCGTGGTTTTTCCGTCAAGGTACGCAATGAAGGAGAAGGTAATCGAGCATCAAAGGCGCAAGCCACTGGGAAGGGGATTGGGGGGGGGGGGGGCCACGGTCTGGGGGCATGCTACCCCAGCAAATTTTTATTTTTAGGACCTCGGAAATGCCATTTCCCATGTTTTCTAGGGGGAAGTTTCAAGAATGAGAGCATGAAAATGCGCTATATAACTATTCAGTAACTTAGTTGTTTATATGACAACCTTTGGCAACTTTTTCGCAACTAAATATATCAATAAATACATGTTTTTTTAGATTTCTGAGGTACCAGGAGGTACGCACATGCATACGTGCGTAAATGGCCGCTACGGCCCTGAGCCAGGTACAGATGGAAGTGTAAAGCAAACTGATGCTGTGGGCTGCGGCCCTACTTGCCACGTGGCATGAAGTGGACATTTAGTTTGCCAAAGTATTAAAAATCCTATTGAATCTTAGCTACGTTATTTGCAATTTGGGAATTTTCGCAAATTGCCCAGGGCCATACTAGGGTTTTTTGTCTGCGGGGGCAAACTCCGCACACCTTCACTTCCTGGCGGGGGCAAATTTTAATCCAGGTTTCTTTTTCTTTTGTCCAAGTGCATTTTCTCCGATAATTTTCGCTTTTCTTTTTTAGAGCATCCAATCATCCAAATGTAGACAAAAAGAGTTGACATGAATTTGCTTTTTTAACCTTTCATTTTCTGAATTCACAATTCGCACTAACCCTGGGTTATCTTAAAAACCCGGTCCTGGGTGGAGAGAGGCCCTGTGAGAGTAAAGTGTCTTGCCCAAGAACACAACACAATGTCCCCCGGCCAGGACTCGAACCCTGACCGCTCGATCCAGAGTCATGCGCACTAACCATTAGGCCACTGCGCCTCCCGACATTTGCACTGGAAGGGGTGAAAAATGGCCTGGACATTCTGTCGATCACACTTGGGGTTTCATAACAAATTGTCAATTTTGGTTGGTCATTGCCTGGTGTCAAGCTGTTATTTGCAGCCCAGTACATTGCATCCTAACATGCATTTTCATAATAATAATAATAATAATAATAATAATAACTTTATTTAAGTTTCAATGTATTTAGCACCACTGTGCTAATTGGGGACACTGTAAATACGTAAACAAATATTGTAAATGAAACAGAAAGTTCTTAAAAATCCCAATTGGCAGGAGGCAGACCAGTTGGCTATTTACAAAGCGTGGAGGAGTTGAATTCGGGACCACCGAAGACAAATCCATTTTAGTGGCAGGGAGGAGGACACGAACCCGGGACCACCTGATTACAAGTCCAGCACCCTGATCACTAGGCCACGCTCGCCTCCATCTTCGATACTGACACTGGTTTCCATAACACTCAAATTCTGAAGTTCAAACTAACAATGATGTAACTTTTATTGCTACTGTCAATCATAATTATGGTAAGCACTAATAAACAAACAGTTGGTTTACATTTTATGTATTACATCTGACAAGACCATATGGAAATGTGATCTTTTGAACTGGTCAAAGTGAACATTAGTTTCCTGAGAAGTTGGCCTAGATGATATTTGGCAGTATTGAACATGCAACCACTGACATGAACAGTTTGCATGTTATTGAAAATTATACAAAGTGGACTACAGTGATGATTTCCACATCCCATAACAGGATCTTTGGCCAAGTTAAAATAATTAGCTTGAATGCAATAATCGTTCAAGCAAAGTTCAAAATTCTTAAAATTTTCACTCATGTTACTCACAAGTTTGAGCTCTGGTCTTCATAGATTTGCCATCGTGTTATCCCAAGTCTGGAGACCAACAAAGCTTTCCTTTATTTGTTGGTGACAAAAATGCATGAAGCATGCAGTAGGTCTTACTACACAAAATTTTTCAGAGCACAATTGCAAAATTGTTATGATTCCCACCTTTTCTTAAAACTTTCTTGGGGAATGATTTAACCTGAACATGATGAGCTTTTCTAAACATGTGAAAACTCAATTTTCTGCTGTTGTGACGGGCACTGACATCAAACCCAAGAGTTCCCATCATGGTTATAAAAAGTTCTTCATTCAAGTAGCGCGAGTTATTCAAACATGGAAGTGGGAGCACGATAAACAGGTATCCTTTATCCACGATAAGTTCATGGCATTTCCGAAGCATGTCACCTCGTTTGAGAATGTCTCCCTCGAAGTTGACAACTAAACTCATAACTACAACATCATAGGTCTCCTTGCCATCAAGATTTAAGAAATCTGCCTTAATCACTTCGTTACTTTGAGGATTTAAGTCAATAGGTGTGCACTGTATCCATTTGGAGTACTTTTTGTAATTGTTAGCAAGAGCACCAACGTCAAGCAGTCTTAGTTTCTCGTCTTCAGTGTCTGTCCTGTTCGCTTTCAACTCCCGAACATTGAAGGCCCTCATCTGTTTTAGAACCCACTTTGCAGAGTTGAAGCTCCCGTGACGAGCCTCTCCAAGCATGGATGCCTTCTGATACGCTTTTATTCCTCCAAGCTTTTGCTTTCTTGCCTCGAGTGTTGCAATTTGAGAAGCCTTGTCTTCTTTGTGAATGGATGGATTTTTTCGCACCGAGTCAATTCTCTTGTTTAACGTGTGATATTCAGTGATGATTTTACGATCTTTTCTTGAACTGGTTTCCACAACAGGATTCTTTGCTTTCTTTTTCTTCTTTTTAGCTTTTGTATTTTTAACCCTCCTCTGCTTTTCGCTGTGTTTTCTTACATGTGAAATGCTCCCATCAGAAAACTCACCGTTTACGCCGTCCGCCATCTTTGATAAAGAAGGCCAGGTTACGAAGCCTGTTCTCAGCCTCGCTTCCGTCCTCTTTAATGTCTGCCTGAGCAAAATGGTGAGTTTGATGCGAAGAGGGAAAAATAATCCTAGCATTTTGCTTGCATCCGACCTTACGGTTTAGCCATTATTTGGCCTTGCAAGCACTGAAGCACTGATAGACAGAATTAAATTATTTTTGTGAAGTTTCTATTTGCCAAATGTGGTTTAACGATGTGGTGAAGTTTGATAACTGATTTCAGAAATTTTATAAAAGCACCATCATATTTAGTTTCGCGATTTATATTTTACGAGTATAGTTTATGTTAACCTCTTTTAATCCGAATTCTTACTCTGCTTCTTGTAAAGGACAAACAATTTTAGGATAAAGTTAAAATCGTTTTGTTGTGTTACAGAGCGAGGGTACAGCAACAATCAGAACACGAAAGTTCCTTACAAACCGCCTGCTTCAGAGGAAGCAAATGGTAATCTAAACACTTGTTACAGGTTCTTGTTGTCTTGTAAACTGGATATCTAACGCGGTTTCGACAGACAATGGCAGACCTCGATTAAAAACCCTGCCACAGTATTCCCAAGCAAACATACATGTATCTCGTGCTAATGCACCGATAAAATTATTTTCAACCGTGCGGGAGGGTGGGAGGCCGGGCAAAGATCGGGAATGTGACAGTAGTATCGCCCCGTTGCTGGGACGTTTAACCGTTTTAATGGATTTTCTAGCAACATGTTATTGACTTTTGACCATCCACAAATTCCCTGTGGTAGGGCATTTGAACAGAAAATCTCAGCTCTGTTCAAATGCCCTGCTTATGCCTGGCCTCTCTCCCTCCCCTCCAGATTAACATTGATAGGTGCATAATTGACTGACGTCGGTTTATAAGTGTATGTCCTGTCATTTGTCATGAATTTCATCACATAATTTTGTCAAAGTATGTGTAGTATATGTAGATCCACAAGGTGATAGCCGAGTGGATCTGCACAGTTGCATCATCCAACTACGTCATTTATGTGTATGGCCTCTTGCACAAAACGAGCATTAGCCAGTGGTAAAAAGTCACTTTGAAATCCATTGGGATTATCTACAGAGCAATTGCCCAAACCTTCAAAGAGAATCGTAAAAGGTTCTAGTTAGTGGTGTTGTGGGTGGGGGAGTTATCAACTGAAAAACGAGTAGGAAAAAGATCTGAAGAGAAATCAGAAATCAAGTTCATAAGGTTCAGGTTATCAAGAGTTCAAAGTTACTCGGGACTCACTACACTTATTTTAATTTTGGACAGATTAGATTAATTATCCAGCAAATTTTTGTAGCCCCCATTTTATACAGCAAGACAGGAACAGGTGACGTGTTTTTGCAAAAGTATTATTGCATTGTTCATTTTAACGCTAAATTGCTTTAAAAATATCGTTTTAGGTGGTCGATGTTCTTCACCCTGGAAGACCAAATGTTTCAAAGGCTGAAATCCGTGAAAAGCTGGCCAAAGTATACAAAACTACACCAGATGTGATTTTCTGCTTTGGTTTTAAGACAGCTT
>OX393561.1:7160212-7182712 GCA_947652115.1 Blastomussa wellsi
AATCAAGGAATTGTGAGTCGTGTGTTTTTATATACAGAAAGATGGAGCTTCACTATTGGCTGGTGCCTGGTAACGTGAAAACTTTGGAATAAATTAGTTGAATGAAAAGCGTTCGTTGATACCGTGTGCCGATTTGAAAAATAAATTTTTGTTCTAGAGTTTTACGGCTTTCCGTGTTTCCTTGGTGAAGGGAAAGGCCGCAGACTGCCATATGTTGCTTAGAATGATTTGGGAGATTGAAGTGTCTCGCGACCGGTTTCGATGCATTTTTGTCGTCTTTCTCTACGTCTCGAAGGTGTTCTCGGAATCGGTCGCCAAGTCGTCTCCCTGTTTCGCCGATGTATAACTTTTTGCAAAGAGTGCAAGTTATACAGTAGATGGCATTGGCTGAGTTACAGGTGAAATGATCAGTGATTTTGATAGATCGCTTGGGTCCCAATATTTTGTCAACGTTGTGAATGAAAGGGCATGTTTTGCATCGTGCGCGAGCGCATTTGAAAGTTCCGGGTTGATCACTAGTTTGGAATGCACTTCTGACTAAAAAGTTACCTATGTTTTTGTCGCGTTTAAATGAAATTAATGGAGGTTGTGAAAGCTCCATCTTTCTGTATATAAAAACACACGACTCACAATTCCTTGATTCGCTCCGACGAAGGGCTAACTCTCGAAACGTCAGCTCTTGAATCTCTTTACGGTGGCCAATTGACATTATCAACCCAGTTGATAAAACCAAATTATATTGTTATACGTCCCACCGACGCAGCACCACAGTTTCTTTAGAAACTTACCCCCTCTATTCATTTGATGATAAATAAGTTTTATACCTACACAAATTTGGTCAAATTTAACTTTTTTATATAACAGAATCTTTTTTTAAATGTTCAAGGAGAGATAAACTTCAATTTCCATCCTTCTGTGTGTATTTATCACCAGTTCACTTGAGTGAGTAGTTATGAAAAGAACTGTTGGTGATGACTGATGCCTCGAAAACCTGAGCAGAAGTTGTCTTCAGAGTCAATAGACCAATTCCGATATATTAAAATTCTAACATGGCGCTGAGGCTTGTGTGACTAAAATAAAAGAAATCATTTGTTCATCCCTAAGCCTCGATGCAAAATGTTTTATTTTATTCCCCCAAGCCTTGGCGACATATTAGAATATTAATATATCGGAATTGGTCTACTAAACTGTTATCAGACAATGATGTTATAAGTCTGATTTGTTGGATGTAATTGGTCCCTTTTGCTCTAGTACATGTATCTACATATGTGCTGATCAGAACAGTTGAGCGTTTGGTGATTGGTGAAAATGGTTGGTTTTATATTATCTGCGTTCATTGCCTCCTGTATGTTGAATATAAGTTTATTTGATTGTGGAAGTACTCATCAGGGTCACAAACGTTTTAGTGACATCTCAAGAGAAAGGCAATGTGCTTTTGTGAGCTTATCAGGCTGTTCTTGCAGCAACCTGCATTTCAAGTTCTCACAGTTATTGTTTGTATCGTACCGGTAGTTTAACTGACCAATAAACCTCAATGGACAAGCAGACAAGACAATAACATCGATTGACAGTAACTTGTCACGACTCTATAAATAGATGACTTCTGCTAAGGTTGTCAAAACATATGTCACTAACAACAGGTACTTTCAAAACTAGCCTACACTATGCAAACAGCTGATACTCCTCTCCTTGTATCAGACTCATGTACCCACTTGTTTGCCCCAAGTTCCCAGTCTGATGGCTAGTAAACCTACCACCTGGTCTACTTTGTCTGTTGCATGTTATTTTCCTAGGATGGTAGAAGAGGAAAGTTGTCTGTTTCCTTGGACTTACCTTTTTTGCTACTTATCTAGCATGGTCTGTATGAAAGGCCAAAGACATCACGGAAACAGCGAAAGGAAAAGAAGAACCGAATGAAGAAAGTCCGCGGAACTAAGAAGGCTAAAGTTGGAGCAGCAGGAAAGAAGGTTTGTACAGTTGATTGCTTGAAGTTTAGCTAACTTTTGGGCAGTGTTGAAGTTCGGCGTGCCTCAGCATGCCCATCAAACAAACTTTTTTGCCAAATTACAATTAGGCAATCAGAGAATGCGAATTTGTTTGAGTTGTCCCACCTCCTTGCAGTGTTCAAAGCTGTTGTCACGAAACCTGTTGTGCTTTTAACAAGGAGGCGGGACAACTCAAACAAATTGGCTAACTTGCCAAAAAAATTTGTTTTGTGGCCACTACGGCGCATCGCACTGTAAACTAGCCTGAATTTTGGACATCTTCCTCTGGCCTTCGTGCCATCTCTTCGCCGTTTTATCCTTTCCAACTGTAACCTAATATTTTTCATTTTATTTCTTTTCAGTGATGGCCAGCTGTCATTCAATTTCCAGTGCTCAATCTTTGTATCATTAAAATATAAAGTGATCTCAGTTGTCTCTAGTTTTCTTTTTTTATAAGCTTCCCTCCTTACACCCAACAAACGTTTTTGACAAGTTAGGCAATCAGAGAGCACAAAGTTCTTTGATTTGTCGTGCCTCCTTAAAAGCATGACAGTTGGTGGCCACGCTAAGGTGCATCACGCTGTAAATGACAAATCATGACATGCCAGCATTGAGAACAAGTAAACAAAGCGAGTTTATGAAATTTATCGTAAAAAGGGGCTGACCATTTAACTTTTCAGGGGCAGGGGGGTGCTGATTTCTGGTCAGCAAGAAATTTTTTTCTAGAAACCTGGTGGGCAGGATATTTCCTTCCCAGTGCTCTGCAGGATAATTTTTTCCCTTCATAACATTTTTTTCTTAGAGCTGTGCAAGAATGATTTCTCCTCCATTAGTGCTACACGCAATTTTTTTCTTCTGACAAGCACTTGCGGGAATTTTCTTTTAAAACAACCACCCCCTCCCCCTCTCAAAAGTTAAATGGTCAGCCCCTTATGTGAAAAGGTGTTACCATAACAACACTAAAACATCAGTAGCCTCCCATGGAGTCTGTTTTAGGGGAGGAAAGTGAAACGCGATCCCCTAAAATGACTGGAAGGCTATATATATAAACCAAAATGGAGATAAACGTAGCTTTATTATGTAAGTCTGTAATGTAATGTTTCCAGGAAAAAAGTACTCAATGGCAGGCTAATGTTTGTAAAGCCTGGTTCACACTAGCGACATAAGGCCGACGTCAGGAATTTCTGTGGCTGACTGCAGGGACAAAATTGTTGCAGGAACTAGTCCTTGATGCGGCGACTTTTAACACCTTGGCCAAGATTTTGGCAGTCCTTAACTCTAACTCCACGCTATAACTATGAAGATAACTCTAACAGTATCCGTCCCCATATTAAACGTCTAGAACCAGGACAAAATTACAAGGATTTGTATGGAGCCACTGAAGCATGAAAGGGTTAATATCCCACCCCCAAGTTGAAATAATATGCTGATTTTTGGCAACTGGGCATTCTTCATTTTGTACCTTCTGAAGATCTTAATGAATCCCATAATTTCAAAACTTTGAATATTTGTGACGTCACACTTCAGTGCATGAATGTCATGTCCATTAATTAGCTCAAGATCAGTTTTTCTCAAGCTTTGTTCTTTACTCTTCACCCTCCATTTCATCACATTCCAACCCAGACCCCCCTCTCCAATTTCCAATCGTCAGTGTCACATTCTGCCCCTCATTGTTCTTCAACAGCTAAACTGGATCACACGATCATTAAAATACAATAAGTATATTTCGTTGCGTAAAACGTGTTGTATAATCTACAAACGACTCTTCTTATTTCCCATTGACAGTCTGGTTGTAAAAAACTTCAAAATATGTTGCCAGGAATCTTCCTGGGCTAATGCTTGCTGCTGGGGTTGCCCGCCCCATTCCACGTGCATTCGGTATGTCTTATGATATGAGCTGTGACACGGGGGCATATAAGGGGGCTCAATCAAGTGTCCCGTCCCGGGATAACACCGGGCCGTACAACGAGATCCTTTCCCGTATTTACGCAGCCTTAGTTGGATTTTTTCTACCATTTTGTTTGCCATCAAGCTTTGGTCATCATCACCGTATATTAGTAAGATGTCTCCTTGAATATTTTCCACTTCGATAGCAGCAGTACGACCCGGGGCGTCTGTTGTATCCGGGTGATATGACTCTTTAAGGACCACCGCTCCGTTATTGGACAGTTTGACGAGATCCGGTTCAAATTTGAGAAAGTCTGTTTGCTTCCCTTTGTACGTCAGCGGAAGTGCAACGATAGCATGCGCAGGAGAGATACCCACTACTGCGGTGATGTCTTTTCTATATGATGCCACTGTCAGAGCCATCTCCGAGCCTTTGGAAACGCCCATCAATCCCAGACCATGTGACATTACGTCAGGGTGCGCAAGCATCCAATCACAGGCCTCGAAAAAGTATTCCAATTCTATTTCTGTCGGCACCTTAGGCAGGTCTTCGTACGCGAAGTATGCTAGAGCTAAAGCGGCAAACCCACGCGAGGCCAAAAGGGAAGCCTTAAACTCGATTAATCCTCCTGAGGTGCCGAACAAATCTATCACACCTGAAAAGTGGAGTTATGCCAGACTCGAATCCAGTCGCTATTTACGTGTTTTAGGGACGAAGATTGAGATGCGCGGAGTGTCATGGAAAGTGTCGAAGGATATGCCGCTACTTGCCCCGGTAGCGCAGCAGCTCTCGTAAGCTTGTAATTCTACTGGTAGCAGTTTCTATTGTTTCAGGGGCTAGGGGCATTGTTCCTGTTGTTTGTTCTATTGTTTTCACGCAGGGTGTCGAGCCATTCATGTGAGACCTTACAAGAGCTGCTACATCGCCCACTCTTCCCGCAATTCTCCGCGCGCCGCAATTAGTTCGTTCCCAAAACACGTATAGCGGGACTGGGTACAAGTCTGGAGATACAATATGCAATAATTGTAGGGAGAGTTGAAAAAGCTGACCCCCGGTCCGCGGACTACCCACTGACCCCCTAGTCCGCGGACTACCCTACGGACTAGTCCGCGGACTACCCTGCGGACTACCCCTACGGACTACCCTTAAAATCAACGAAAATTACTTCTGCGAGTTAAAGAAATAAAAGAAACGTACCTAGCTACCGAAAATACCCGCCATCTTGCTTTTCTTGGTTAAGAATAGGGAGAGACTGAAAGAAGACTGGGCCAAAAAGGCAACCCTAAAACCAGGAACCCGGAACCCGGAATCAATGCTGTAAATTTTGTGCTTCTCACCAGTCTTCTCTGGGCAGAGTTTAACATGGACAAGAACCGCTCCTCAGTGTGGGGGCCAGGGTGATCAAAAGGATGGCTAACTCTATCCACCCGAGAAATCAACAACCCTGACTTAATAACGGTTGATCAAATGTATAGCGTTATCCACCTTTTGAAAAACCGGGTCGGATATATGGCGTAGGGGTTGTTGTTGAAACCTAGTCATGTTTTTTACAGTTACAGTTTGTGGTTGAAATTGAACAGAAAACGACATTTTTCCTCATTATTTATTGGACATTGCTAAAGTGAATTTTTCTGTCATCATTCTCAATTCTGGATTCCGGTTTTCGGGTTCTGGTTTCCGGGTGCCGGTTTTCGGGTTCCTGGTTTTAGGGTTGCCCGGCCAAAAAGCAAAATGGCAGCTAAGTAAGTTTCTTGTATTTCTTAAACCCGCAGAAAATATCGCCAAAACTTCATTATGGCTTGTTCTCTGAGCCACAATTCTTTTGATATCTTCCTGTTAGTCCATCAGGAGCATTTACAGCAAAACCCCTGTGACAGCGCTCCTTTAAACTCACTTTCTATATTGTTTAAAATATCATTATGGCTTTCATGATGAAAAATTTCATCGTAAAAGTAAGCATGTTCTTGGGCTTGTCACGCAGTGCTCCTCTACCACGTGATGAGACCACACAAAGGATGCGAAAGAGACTAATGTCTTGGTAGTTGACCAGACCAGAAAATGTTTTGAGTGTCATGGTAAAACCGCCACTGTCTTTTAAAAGCGTCAAGCAAAAGCTTAGCGACTGTAAGCTGGTATGATAGAGCAATTTAGGTAGTCAAGCAGTTCTTCCACCATGCTCTCATGTCTCAACATATCCTAATGCCTCAGTTATATGGTCTCGGGTACCCGAGACAACGCTAGCTCCCTCCCGAGACAACTTTACCGAGCGTTTATATAACAAAAAATTGTTCCTGTCAGCTGAGTTAAAGTTGACCCTGTTTGATTATCCAAAAAGTATTTTAATATTCAAGCATTCAAGTCACCAGTTATCCTTCTTCCTTTGAATTTCTTTTGTTTATATATTCGATCACTGGAGGCCTTGCTGGGTTAAATTCTATTTCTTGTGTAATTTTTTGCTTAAAACCCTGAAATCCGAACAGTGACACTCGGTACGTTAAGAGTTGTCCCGGGTAGGCGAGCGAAAGCGTTTATATGAGAAAAAGTTGTCCCGCCTGCCAGGGTTACCCTACCTGCCGAGACGAGACAATTCGCCTGCCCGGGTTGTCTCGCCCCCCGAGACAACTCGGGTAGGATCATATAAAGATATAAACGGTTGGCGGAATTTTTCAACATTGCAGTGAAAAGTAACTCGGGGGGAGGGTTGTCTCGGGTACCCGAGACCATATAAATGGGACCTAAGACTAGTCCATATCCGTTCGGGGATCCATATGGAGGCGGTTTTTCGTTGAATAGAGAGAAGCTGCAACTTACCTGGAAAAGGACCTTTTCCGGGAGGTACAAACAAAGTGCCACGCAGAGTCCCGTCCCTCACAGGAATTCTTCGCACTCCGTCCGCCATGTACCACTTCTCAAATGTCACGCTTGTCAACGGGTGAAGCTTGTCATAGATAGCAGCTTCAACATGGCCGTCAAATAACTGCAGGTGGATACAATACGGTATCGTGACATCTTTCTTGTTCAGCCTTTGGCCTTTTCTTTGTCCTGGTGAAGGCTGCATACTCCACAACAATCCCATGGGGTCAACGCCGGTGTACGACCCAGACAGACAAGGATATTCCGCAACGCAAATCCTTCCAACTTCGTCCGCGACAAAATGTCCGTAGGATTCAAACTGCTCTTTCGCATCCCCGGTCAATTTTGCTGTCAGTGTGATCGGTTGTCCGGGAGATAAGCCTTTAACGCTGATGTCAATCTTCTCGTCGACTAGCGACTGTCGCGGACTCACCACCAATTCGGCTTCCGACACACGTGTTCTAATTCCAGCGTCTTGGGCTGGCGTGACGAATTCCGGCCGCGTTTTGTCCAAGTTGAAGTTCTCCATGATACAAACAATCTGTAAAGATTAATATTCGGTTTTTAAGACTTGCACTCGGTGAAGTGTAAACTGTTGTGCGGTAATGCTAAATTCGTGCGGAACTGTTCTATGTTTAATTCTTAGAAATTGTGTTGAATGAACAACATTCCTCACATGACTTGTGCATGATATTAACCAGGGGGTCTAAGAGGATCTTCCGAAAAGATGAAGTGGGGCGGGGGGGGGGAGAACGCGCCAATTGCTTTCCTTAAAGTACATATACACCTGCATACGATCATTGCAAAATTGTAACAAGAACATACACACATACATACATGCAGCATCCTTTGAATAATAAACATACATAAAATAAATAAATACAGTAAATAAAAATAAAATTTGTGTAGTTCTATAAATGTGAAGTGCATCTTAACTCTTTGACCCCAACGAGGAGCAAAGGGCATCCACATAGGAACGCCAATACTAATGACTAGACCTTCTTAGTACGATAGTAAAACGTATAAGAAATTGTTCCCGTGAATTGTAGGCTGCAGCCCCTACCCCCCACCCCCTCACTCACCCCCCCCTCACCCCCGGTTTTGAAAATATACTACTTATTGTATAAGACTCCAAATAAACATGTCTGTCTGTCTGTTTATTTCGGGCAAAGTATAGTTGCAATTTTGGGGGGCATTACTAAACCGCGAAACACCGAAACAGCCAAAAAATTGAAACAAAAAGATCGAAACTGCTAACGGCGTGCTATCTCAACGGACCCGCAGCTTCATAAAACGGTTCTTCTATGAACCACAAAAACGGTTCCACTAGGAACCACCCAAAAACGGCTCCTTTAGGAGCCACCAAATCTAAGAAAGTCATGATCAACATCGTAAACTTATTCAATAAAGTTTCTTGTTACTTGTCGCAAGAAAACTGGGTAATAGAAATTCCATAGAACATTCTTGTTCCCAGAGCCCGTAGTCCTTTGAGTAGCGATCAAAAGAAAGTAAGCGGGCTCTCAGATTGAGAGATGGAAACTCGAGGTTTTATACTCTATGACCAAATTGTTAGAGTATTCGAACTTTAAAATGACTGTGACTGCTGTTTTATGGCATGTCAATCTCTTCTGAAAAATATTTATCGAGTTGAACATCTGTAGCGAATCGACTTTATATTTGTAGCGAATCGACTTTCGTGTGTAACGAATCGACTTTGGATTGTAGCGAATCGACTTGTAACGAAACGGTTTTGCAGCGAAACGACCGCAAACCCGGTATAAGACAACATTGAGCCAATCCGGCACAGACACCAATTCGCGTTGCAAAAGCCCTAGCTGACCTCGGTTATTTCAAACACTTTCTCAGCCGGTTCTCCATCTCCTCTCTCTTCCCTACAAAACTATTTCCGACTCTGACTGCATTACTGTTTTAGTTTTATTGTATTGGATTTTTGGTGACGAACTCACCAAACTTCTAGACTGAATCTTCGGTTTAAGGTTGTCTGACATCTTACCTGTGTAGTCTTGTTTGAAGCTGAAGCCTACACAATTTTTTTTATTTGACCGAAACACCTAGATTGAAACTGTCGGGTGGGATAACTGTGTGACCTGGTACTACGTTTCTCTTCCGGTTAAGTTTAATATCCCGTCGAGGTGAGCCGCGATGAGTATATTATAGAGAAAAGAAAACGGCTGTTGGATTTCGCTCTTTTTTTTTAGTTTTTTTTTTTGGCTGTTTCGGTGTTTCGTTTCGCTGTTTCGGTGTTTCGTTTCGGTGTTTTGTAATGCCCTGCATGCACGGGGGCACATGGACGCTTCGCGCACAGCGGGAAGAATGGGAACGAGAATCACGGAAAAGTCTGGACACCACAATCAAAAACTCAACTCAACATGGCGGACTGACCTGAACTGACTGGCTTGTGAGACTTGTTGGGCAATTTGCAGTCTTTGTGTGCAAATATGGTAAATCTTACTACTACCGCTCAAGCAGCGAAAGCCCGTCTTATATACGGAGTCAAAAGAGGCAAGGTGCCAAAGAAACTTCGGCCGCATTTGCTTCCTCAAAAAGAAAATATTGGAGGTAAACCCATGTGCTTTGATTTCAATTTTTTTAAGTCATTCCAAGAACTGACAGATTTTCGTTCAAACTTTTGCTTTTGGTGAGAAGAAATGGGCTTGGTAAGTCAACAGTAAAAATGGAGATTATTCAGTTAATTTGTACTCAAAACTTCCTTAACTTTGCAACATGAAAACATGAATGTCTTTCCACGAGCGTCGTGTTTTGTGACATTCTTGCTCGGGCATGCGTAAAAGGCAAAATTTGGAGGTTTTAAACGTGCTAACGACAAAGGGATTTTAAAACGGCTGATGTGATTGGACTCCCTTTTTTTTATTTCAGTGATTCAAATCATGTGTCCCCAGAGCCACTTGTTCCCCATACACAGGCCCAGCCGGCTAAGAGGGCAGACCTTCCAACTCTCATGGTTTGACCGTGAGACTCACGGTTCGGGATGCCATCTCACGGTCTCACAGTTTTGCCTCTAAATCTCACGGTGAACCAGAAAACCTTAAATTGCCAAAAAATTCCATAAAGTATGAAGGAATATCAAAAAATCTGTGTTCGTAACAGCTGAATTTTAAATCAAACGTATTCGTGAGAGAAACCTGGATATAATGTCAGCCTCATTCAGTGAAACTTCGGTGTGCTAAGGTCTCTGGGAAAAATTAACTTCAAAATGGCTACTCGTTGTCCAGAACTCGAGAGTGAAACAAAATCACAAAATCACTCTGATGGGTCTTCGGAAACTCAGCAATAAAATAATCTGTTTTTTTACTATCTGACATAGTGGAATTCTTGGATAATATTATCGTGTGGTAGTCGCGTTCTTTTTGTTCAATTGTCTTTAACGCGTGGTACCGTATTCAAAAACATGTTTTTTTGGTTAAGGTTCGACAGTAATGTCTTCGAATTGATTTGCGAGAACTGACTTTGCAAAATAAAGCAGTAAGCGAATAACAGTAACGTGGTCCTCATAATCAGAGCTCCCAGGGGAGCCGACATGCTATGAGGATTATGATACCTTACAGTTTTATAAACTTTTATTAGAAAAACCTTTTTTCTAAATAACTCACGCAGGTTTCAAGATTTTAATTTCATTTTTTAGGAAATATTAGATTTTATAGCAATCTTCCTTTTAGTGTTAAAAAAACTTTTTCACCAAACAGTAGCCCTCGGAAGGTATTGTGTAACCTTAAGCAATTGGAAAGAAGTAGCCTGAAAAAATCAGGGTTTAACGGGATCCGCGATACCGGTGCGATGCTCTACCAACTGAGCTATGAAGCCGCACATTGGGTGTGAGGTCAATTTATCGAGTTTTTTTTATCGAATATTTTCCCGTTTTTCAGGCTGATTCTTTCCAATTGCTTAAATTTGAAAGTCACTGCAATGATCATTCTTCACTTTCATCTACAACCACAGTTCAAATATGAATTATTTCATATATACTTCATGATGTACCTACTCTAAGATCAAAAGGCCTACAGTGTATGTAATTTATTTAAATTACAACTGTGTGGTGCTACAGAATTTTCTCTTCTTGCTACATCTACAAAGAAGTCCTATATATTTGTTGATTTATATTTTCTTGGTTTAGAGGTGCAGTGTGTAAGCGAAATGGCTAATCTTATGGCATGCTGGAAGAGTAATGGCTTTCAAGACTCCCGATGCCAAACAGAAACAAAGGCTTTCTTGGATTGTGTATCAAAACAGGTAATTTGTCTGTTTTATGTCATTCTATGAGGTAAAAAAATTTGTGTGCACACTTCTCATAAACACACAATCTGATCAATGATGTCTGTATTAAAAACACTGAGTAGTGCTTAATTACAGGAATGGCTCCAGGCTCAGAATGCACTGGGAACGAGTTTGGTTAGCTACATTAGACTACAAAATCACCCTGGGTAGCCTATTAAAACACTGCGGTTAGCCTACTAAGCAATCCGGTAGCCTACTGAGCACTGCGGTTAGCCTATTAAGCAATCCGGTTAGCCTACTGTAGAACTCCAGTTAGCCTACTAAGCACTTTGGTTATGCGGTTAGCTCTCAAGAATAGTAAGGGTAACACGATAATTTTCAGTGTTCGGCAGCCGGTGCTCGGTAGTGTAGTGGTTAGTGGGAATAGCTCGTGATCTGAGTGACCCGGGATCGATTCCACCTCTGTGCTTTTATAATTGACTTTGTTTTTTCTCTTTATTAGACGTAAACATCAGAGTCTAAAAAAATCTAAGTGTCCCGGAGCCATTCCTGCATTTAACGCCATGTAAAACATTGCTAGAGCAAAGGCAATACATGGGATAAGCTGTGATGGGTGCACATCTGATTCAGGGGAGTCAACAATCTGGCTCTGCTGATCCTTGCTTTTCCATTTTTCACTGATCTATCTAATGGCTGCCCAGTTCCTCATTAGCCAATACGTGGTTATTTCGGGCAGCCATGTACTCATTTTATTTTATATTGTCTAGTTTTGTAAACCTAATTAATTTGGGGTACAATAAAGTTGTTGTTGTTGTTTTTACTGTAGTCTGTGAGTACAAATTAAAATATGTATTTCTGGCTTTCTCTTGTCTCTGACTGCTGGAAATTTTTCTGCATTCATATTTTTCCACAACCCCTCCTCTCAATGTACAACAGTCATTTTGATTTCTATTGTTTTGAAAGGCATTGTGGGCCTGGGGAAAGGGGGGACTCGCATATGAAAGGGACGGGATGCTTGTCAGAAATTTTAAATTAATACATTGACTCCTGGAGATTCTTGAAAAAAAATGTGTTTTTTAGACATTCTGAACATTTTCTAGTCAGTTATTTATTTATTTATTACAATTTAATGGCTAAAAGAATATATATACAATGAGCCATAAGGATGGTCTGCAAAAGAGACTGGGTCCCCATGCTAGGCAGACCACCTCATCGAACATTACATTATAAACTAACCTAAAAGATAAAAATTCCCTAACCCCCCTTTTAAAACTCAAAAAAAAAGACTACATTAAACTAACCTAGAAGATAAAAATTCCCTAACCCCCCTTTTAAAACTTGAAACACTTGGTGCACTGCGGGTTAGAAATGGCAGAGAGTTCCACATATCCACGATATATAATGATAATGATAATGAATTTGTGTAGTGCTAAAACTATATAACAATTATTCCATGAGCCCACGTTGGATATGAAGTGATAAAATAACTCTCTTGAATTTTTGTGTGAGACAGCTCCTGAAACCTGCCCGTGTCGGCCATTATAGAGGGCTGAAGTTAAAAACTTGGCGCACTATTTTCCATATGACGTAAAACTCCGACTATTGGCTCATAGTCGGAGTATTTTAGCCAATCAAAAAGCTAGAAATGCAATAGTCGGAGCTGAGAATATACTAAAAAAGAATATTCAAAAGCGCTTAACATTAAGTTAAAATTAATGAATAAATAATGAGTAAAAAATTTAAAAATCCCTAAAAGCTATAATAATGCAATGATATGTATGCTATGATAAAATCTAAAAATGAGATTCGAAAATTCCAAACTAAATTAAAATTAAACATTAGAACTATTCCAACAAATCAAAAGCTTTCTTAAAAAGAAATGTTTTAAGTTCCTTTTTGAAAATGGTCTAAATATGCTTCAAATTTCTCCAAAATGCATTTGCAGAATGAAGGCATGCCAGGTTTTTCACTAGTATCGCATTTAATGATATTTTAGCCCGGGCATGCACACAAATCAAAATTTTGAGATAGTTTTTGGACGAGAAAGTGACCCACGTCTTTAGGCTTTTCGATTTCTTTATTTTTATTTTTCACTTTTCCTTTCTCCTTTCCTCATATCTTTTTTATGCTTTTGTTGGCCTTGTACTGGGCTTGCTTTCAGTTCAAGAATTGCCACGAAAGCATCATTGAGACGGGAAATACTCAACATGGAGTAGCCGATCTGGGCGTGGCCCAAGCTTTTTTGACCCCTAAAAAAGGAAATAAAAATATACATATTAAATATATATGTTTATATTTCTTCATGTGCAACCGTAAACGAGACCGTCACAGCTAAATATAACAGCATTTTGTCCAAAGCACCCTAAGTGAGACCAAAATCTGAAATTTTCACCCCTAAGTGAGATGACGAGCATCCCGTCCCTTTCTGTTTTCATATGCAAGATCCCCCCCACCCCCGGGATTGTGGAATGCCCAATAAGCAAATTAATCATGTACAGTATTTGCCACCCTGCATATCCCATAATAGCCACTGAAAACCATAGAATTCAAAATGGCTACATTATTAGTAAAAGTTCTTATACTATTGCACCACATGTTGCAAAATGGAAAGAAATTGTCATTGTCAACTGAGCATAAATTCTTGAAACTCAAATTCTCTTCTTGGTGTAAGTGCAAAGCCAGTTTTCAAAATTTCAAAATTCCTTATCAAATGCATTTACTTTGTTGCAAAATAGTGGAGATTCTAAATAATGGATTATTAGTAGCCAAACAAAAATGAAAATGTATTATAAAAATACTAAGTCTTCTCTTTGTATGTTTTTTTTTACAGCTGGAGATGGGCGGGTCCAGGAGATCCACTGGTTGGACACAAGCTGAAATAAATGCTACATTAAAATCATACACACCCTATGACACATGGAAATAATCTAAGCCCAGTGATGGTGACTAGGATAATGCTGTGATTAACAACTGTATCAATGATCTGTGTGTTGTATAAAAAAAGGTTTTCCTTGGTCCTCTAAACAGGCTCAGGGTTTTGAACCTCCAGCAGCACCCCTATACCCAAGCATAGGTCAAGTATCCCCCTCCACTCGGGGGGGGGGGGGGGGTGCTGCCACGTTTGAGAATTTAGGTGGATTGCTTTATTCTTCAATTTTGGTTCCTGTGTAAAACCAGCAAATAAGCAACCTTCATCATCAGAATTTATTTTATTGTGACCATTGTTCTGAAGAGTTTTTTTATTTTGCTGGGATCCAAGGAAAGGAATTTTTGACATTTTTTCTTGCCAGGAAAGGACGAAGTTTGTTTATATTGTAACATGGCAAAACAAGACACACTATCCACTGGGTAGTGATTTATGAAGTGGGCAACAGGGCCCTGGATGAATAATAAATACATACGCCCTATACAGCATTTCTGCGTTTTCTTCAGTTAATTTAGTTAATAAAAAACGATTTCTGTGTGCTGTTTTTTGTCTATTGATAGAAAAATTGCTGTCTAGTCATAAACTGTTCTGAAATCAAACGGGAGGTAAATCAATGCTACAGTGCGACCTCCATTAAGCGGCCATCTATTAGACGCCACCCGCCATTAAACACCCACTTTCTAAAGTGCCGAATTATTTGTCCAATTTATATTTTACCTCTATTAAGCGGCCACTTTTCAAAGCCGCGAGGGTGGCCTCTTAATAGAGCTCGCACTGTAGTATGCTTAGTGCGTAACTGACTCTGAACAAAATCAAAAAAAATTCCCCACGTAACGTTTACATGTATTACCTCTATAGAAAAGTGCACGTGCCTAGAGTCGAATTGGAATTTGGAGTGTTGGTGTTTATGGCGGGCCACATTCGTGGAAGGCGTGCACCCGGCCTCATCATTGAGCCACCCCTGCTTCAGAAGGCTAAGAAAAGGATAGGCTATCCCCCTTGATTTTGCGTTTATCGTCGAATGCGTTTCCTGATCTTAGGTCGGTCTGTCGGAAAAGCAGAAAAAAGGCCCAAAAAAGTCGAATGGCTGGGGCATCAACGAGTAAAGAGTTTGTGAAAGTAATTTAAAACACAGACACGAGCGTGGGACAAAGAAAAATTCCGTGTCCCAGACTGGAATCGAACCCATGACCTTCCGAACACCGGGCGGGCGCTCGGAAGCTACGAGAACTCCTGGAGAGCTAGATCATTTTAACTGAGTTCTTATGTGACACGCGTCCCGCATACTGCAGTGGATAGAGCGCCCGCCCGGTGTTCGGGTGGTCATGGGTTCGATTCCAGTCGGGGACTCGGAATTTTTCTTTGTCCCACGCTCGTGTCATGTTGATGAATTACTTTCACATTAAATTTACCGAGCTGAAAATTTGCCATCACTCTCATTTCCACGAGTTGGACAGCAAGCCTCTCTTGTGTGAGAATGAAACGTTAACTCTGGAGTTTAAGTTAAAACTGAAAATCTGTATGGGCAAAGCAGTGTCTACATTCCAGATTGAAAGTGAAAGTATGTTTGATTGGGCCAAATTAGATTCTTCATCACTCACAAAAAAGGAAAAAAATTGGGTCGGCAGGATAATTGCTTTATTATTCAACAAGAGTATTTTACAGCTAGAAAAGTTGCCGTTCTGTGGCGCTTTGCGAGACTGACCAGTTGACGGATATTGAGAGCATAATTTAGAGGGCTTCATGAATGATTTTCGTTTATTCGTACATTTCGGCTTGCAGCAAAATTCTCAAGATGCTAGTTTGTGAATGTGCGCGCGGAAGCAAATTTAGAGGTGAACAATAAAGCAGAGTGTTTCTGTCTGGAAATTTGAAATTTGATGTTCTTAAAACTAGCCTATTTGCCCTCGAAACTTCGCTTCTCGGGCAAATATTTGTTTTAAGAACATCAAATTTCCGCGGGGCAACTACACTCTATTGTTTAAATAGAAAACAGTGGGAGCACCAATAAGATTCACCGATCTCCCTCTCTCCTCCGCAGAGTCTCCGGGGAGGGGGAGAATTAAAAATCTGGGAGCGCGAACTCTGAATTCCCTTCTCCCCAGCCTCCACGCGCTTTCTTTTCACCTCTCCCTCGTCCCGAAAATGAAAGAGGCCTCTGCGGAGGAGAGAGCCGATCTCCAGTAGAGATGAGTTTCTACTAATGAAGATTAGAAAAAGATTCATAGATTGACATTAAAATGAATTTCTCTCTTATCTTTCAGAAAATTTTATTAAAAAACTCACTGTTGAGGAACACGATATGCCTAAATAAGAAAAACCGTAATAATCGGTTTCGTACCCAAAACAGTCTTCAAAGAGACCCTGGGGAGGTAGGCCAGGTGAAGACTTGACAGGATTTTTTTTTTCAAGGACTGGGTACTACTCCTGAAAATTATCCGCTGACCCTTGAAAACGGCTACATTACTTACCAAAAATTTCGGACGTTAAAATTTCGGACGTTTTATTTCGGACGTTTAATTTTCGGACACTTTTTCCCTCATTTCGGACAATTTTCGAACAAAAATTTCGGACACTGCGCTGAAACATGCCTAAAGTAAATTTAGGACTAAAAAACATGAATTAGACTGAAATAAAATCTGTGAAAATGATAGTTTTATTGTACCTTCAAGGTTTTGCAGCCGGATACACCAACGAGAAAATAACACAAACTCTTATGCCTCAAGCAGTGTCTCGACTATAGAGTTTGGTCCAGAAAGGGAACTAAGGGCTTTGAAGCTTAATGTGGCTTAATGATATGTGATGCCGTCTCCCAGAAAGTACTTTTAAAGTTTTACACTATACTGTAAAAATTTCGGACGGTTTTATTTTTGCCCGAAATTAAAATCGTCCGAAAGTAATGTAATGTTTTGCAAGTAATGTATTAGAGGCTAATTCATTGTTACTCCTATCCCAATGTCTTTTTTGATCGGACAAATAAGTTCAATTTGTTAACATTTTGTAATTATTGATCGTTGGAACATTCACAAAAGCCGCGTTACAGTTTTTGATGTGAGTTTCTAACATTTTGAAACCCTTTGTTGGGTTTTATTTATATTCCTTTATTCACGCAATGACTAAAACATTAAAGTTAAATATTCAGCTTATTTTAATTCCCGTTCAAAAAACAAATATCACTTTTTTTTAATTTCGGCTCGAATATTTCCTACTACTGTCTGGTATAACATGATGTTCAAATCTTCATAAAATTAAATTACGTTTCCTCATAATTATATAAGTAAAAACAGCTAGAATGGAGGATAAGAAAGTGGAAGTTGGCGAATAATGAATAATTATTTATCAATGACAGTCTCATTACTGAGTGATAAGTAGAGCACTTCTGTTCGTTGGTAAAATAAGTCAATAACCCTGACAACAAAACCAACAATACAAAAATGTGTCAACAAACGTTTTAGAATTCTATTGGTCTCAAATACAAGCAAGCAATTACCACGAAAACTAAATCCTCTTTTGCTCAATTCAATCCAAGTAGTTTCTTTTGACAGAAAATTCAAGCCAAGATAAAATCTCTTATCGTTGTGCTAAATAAAAAGTCGAAAACCTTAAAAAGTAAATTTGTATACATTAACACGATGTTATCTGCAAACATAATACAATTTTCGTTTGACGATAACCAAAACCAGAACCGACGTTACAATAGAACATGATTTTTTGTTTTCAAAATAAATTCACCGCACGACCAGGAAAGTGAAGACTCTTCGTTCATATTAACCATACTTTACTTTTTCCGTTTTGTTTTCCGTGATATTGCTCGTCGCGGAAAACTAGAGCACTCTGTTATTTGCAATAGATCAATAAATGAAGCCTACAGTTCAAGCTCCTGGTTTATTAATACAAACTCGGGATTTCAGTCTAGGTATATTTTGCCCGACAGGATGCAAGATTTGTCGGCAAGAGAATCAGGTTTTAATCAAATGTGTTACGGAAAGGGAAAGGTTTGGGAAGAAGCGTATTCGCTACAGTTTCCTCTGCAACAATGTTTTCAACAATCCATGGCTAAAAAAGCAGTCTTAAATTAGAAGTCGATCTGTGTAAGAGCCAAGTGGCCCATCAGGCCGGAGCCTATCCCGGTTTCTGTAGCATGAAGCGACAGAGAGTATTTCTGCTCCCTCCTGGATGAGATGCTAGTCCATCGCCGGGTTACCCCCATCAGTACATATACACCTGGGTGAAGAGAGGCACTGTGGGAGTAAAGTGTCTTACCCACGAATACGAAGAAGAGGAAGATAGTAAACCAGTTTAAAAAGAGGTAAATGATATGCGAACAAGGCGTAAAATGAACTGGAATAATGAATATCTGAATTAAGTTCGACGTGCTTTTCATGTATTTGCAATTGTTCAACAGGAAACACACTGACTATCAAAAAAAGAGTGAACTTGAATAGTATTCAAGCAAAAAAAAGCTTCATGCTTTTCAGAACCGATACACTTTTCCTTGGAAACGGTTTCTATGAACAGACAATGTTCGCTGACTGACGCATCACACTGAAGTCCAAGGATTTAACTTGTCAAACTCGAGGGTCGTGCGTTTAGTGCCTACTTATATTATATCGCTGAAAATTGGGATGGCTGTATTGAGATGGATCAGACCATCTAGGCTATTGAAATTGAAACGGCTAAGGATATGTTTGGTTGCATTGTCGTTAATGGGTATCTATTTTATTGGTTTTCCAAGTCAGACATTCAAATACCATGAAATACAGCAACCCATGGCGGCGGAGCAGGATTTGGCCGATTTCAATGAAATCCTTGGCGTTACAGAAATAAAGTCAACAGCGCGGAGGAACCTTATCATTGTGTCGCACGGCCGTTCAGGATCTACGCTGACGGGCGACATTTTCAACCACCATCCGTCGGTGTTTTACATGTACGAGCCATTACAGACGGCGAAACGAGTTCAGAATAAGTTGAAGATTAATGACACGGATTACAACAGCCTCGCCAAGGAGTTCCTGACTGGAGTATTTCGATGTAAATTCGATAAACCAGAGATCTTGGAAGACATCGAGAGATATTACCGAAAACCCGAGCACCCGCGTGTAAGCCACGCTATCGGATCGCCGCCATTGTGTCCATACCAGATGACAGACCCAAGATGGAGTCCGACACTTTGCAAGCCTATGACTAGCGAGGTATTGGGAACTGCGTGTATGGACAGATACGATTTAACTGTTTTGAAAATTCTCCTGTCGCGCATTCCTGAGAATAGCATCAAATCCATTTTGGATTCCTGCGTACACTCGGATACCGATTGTAAATTGATGTTTCTCGTGAGGGACCCCCGTGGCATGATCCCATCCTCGCTAAATATTGGATTCTTTAAAGAGAAAGGACACCCGAACGCTCACTGGGGTACGCGACTTTACAGCTACGAGCAGTGTAAGCAAACTGAAGACAATTTGGAGTTTGTCAGAAAACTACCGGATTCATTTAAAGACCGGATCAAACTTCTACGATACGAGGATCTGGCGATTGAACCGCTTAAAGCGCTAAATGACATTTACGACTTTGCTGGGTTGCCTGTGCTGGAGAGCGTGCGCACATGGCTGAACGAAACCACTCGGCAAAGCAGAAAGGCCTGTGATCAACAATTAGACGGGCCTCTAGTCACGTGCACAAAGGATGATGCCTGGGCTGCGGCAAATCGCTGGAGATGGAAAGTACATCCACACGAAATTGATATTATTGAGCATTACTGTCGGCGCGTGATGAATCTGATGGGTTACAGGCCTGTGGACAGATCGTATGATCTACTATCAAACTCTAAGATACCGCTCTTTAGCGATGACTACGAAGCCAAACATTGGTTTCTACATTAAGTTGGAGGATTCTGACTGATATACATGTGACACATTCCAGTTCGCGAACGTGATCTCTCCTCAAACTTCCTCGGAAGGGAGAGGCTTGGGGTGATTATTTTTATGGGTGATTATCGGCCCACGACACGAAAAATTTTCCAACTTTTGATTGGAGTAAAAGTGAAACAAATATGGATGCTTGACTATCTTTGACAAAGATGTCAAAGGTAAATAAATCCTTTGACATCGCTTTTGCCTGAGATTTGACGCGCGTGAAAGTCACCTTTGTACAAGTCAAAGACACATTTCACTGTAGCTTTGATATATACCGTTGATAAACGCCAAAGGCGTGCCGTCTTTGATTAAAGTCAAAGATGGCCTTTATTACCTTTGACGGCATGGTAAAAGTTTGGCAAAAACGGCCTTTACCATCTTTGACCCAGGTATGTGTCATTTTCGTGACGTGAGGGCGCGCATCACAAAATGGCGGATTTCAATTTGCTAGTAGCGCTTAATTCTCTACTTGCACAAATCCCATAATACACCTCTTTTACCCCCCAAAATTTTGCATAATCATTGTTTGCAATTTCTCCTGGGACATGAAGATGCCCCAAGGGAAATCTAAAACAATGCCTATGCAAATTTTTTGGGGGGTAGAAGCGGTGTATTATGGTATTGTGCAAGTAGAGAATTGCAGGAATGGCTCCGGGCTCGGAATGCACTGGGAACGAGTTTGGTTAGCTAAATTAGACTACAAAATCACCCTGGTTAGCCTATTATAACACTGCGGTTAGCCTTACTAAGCAATCCGGTTAGCCTACTGAGCACTGCGGTTAGCCTATTAAGCAATCCGGTTAGCCTACTGAGCACTGCGGTTAGCCTACTAAGCAATCCGGTTAGCCTACTGAGCACTGCGGTTAGCCTATTAAGCAATCCGGTTAGCCTACTTTTGCATTCCGGTTAGCCTACTAAGCACTGCGGTTATGCGGTTAGCTCTCAAGAATGGTAAGGGTAACACGATAAAATCTTAAAATTTTCGATGTTCGGCAGCCGGGCCTCGGTAGTGTAGCGGTTAGTAGGAATAGCTCGTGTTCTGGGTGACCAGGGATCGATTCCACCTCTGTGCTTTTATAATTGACTTTGTTTTTTTCTCTTTATTAGACGAAAAAATCAAAGTAAAAAAAAATCTAAGTGTCCCGGAGCCATTCCTGTATTTAACGCCATGTCAATTTGCTTTATGGCTGGAGATACCTAAATTGTCATTTTCCGCTCATAAACGAATATCTCACGTCATGTCATCTCATGTAATGTAATGCCATGTCATGTAATCTCATGTCATGTCATATCATCTCATATCATGTCATCATCGCCTTTATTACCTTTGACGGCATGGTAAAAGTTTGGCAAAAACGGCCTTTACCATCTTTGACCCAGGTATGTGTCATTTTCGTGACGTGAGGGCGCGCATCACAAAATGGCGGATTTCAATTTGCTAGTAGCGCTTAATTCTCTACTTGCACAAATCCCATAATACACCTCTTTTACCCCCCAAAATTTTGCATAATCATTGTTTGCAATTTCTCCTGGGACATGAAGATGCCCCAAGGGAAATCTAAAACAATGCCTATGCAAATTTTTTGGGGGGTAGAAGCGGTGTATTATGGTATTGTGCAAGTAGAGAATTGCAGGAATGGCTCCGGGCTCGGAATGCACTGGGAACGAGTTTGGTTAGCTAAATTAGACTACAAAATCACCCTGGTTAGCCTATTATAACACTGCGGTTAGCCTTACTAAGCAATCCGGTTAGCCTACTGAGCACTGCGGTTAGCCTATTAAGCAATCCGGTTAGCCTACTGAGCACTGCGGTTAGCCTACTAAGCAATCCGGTTAGCCTACTGAGCACTGCGGTTAGCCTATTAAGCAATCCGGTTAGCCTACTTTTGCATTCCGGTTAGCCTACTAAGCACTGCGGTTATGCGGTTAGCTCTCAAGAATGGTAAGGGTAACACGATAAAATCTTAAAATTTTCGATGTTCGGCAGCCGGGCCTCGGTAGTGTAGCGGTTAGTAGGAATAGCTCGTGTTCTGGGTGACCAGGGATCGATTCCACCTCTGTGCTTTTATAATTGACTTTGTTTTTTTCTCTTTATTAGACGAAAAAATCAAAGTAAAAAAAAATCTAAGTGTCCCGGAGCCATTCCTGTATTTAACGCCATGTCAATTTGCTTTATGGCTGGAGAAACCTAAATTGTCATTTTCCGCTCATAAACGAATATCTCACGTCATGTCATCTCATGTAATGTAATGCCATGTCATGTAATCTCATGTCATGTCATGTCATGTCATGTCATCTCATCTCATTTCATGTCATGTCATGTAATGTCATGTCATGTCATCTAATCCCGTGTCATGTCATGTGATCTCATGTTGTCTCATCTAATTTGAAGGGCCATTGTCACGATAATGCGCATGCGGAGCCTTAATTCGCACAGAAAGTGTTTTAAACAATAGAAATTTGGAAAGGTTGTGCACAGCATCCTGCTACGAACCGCCGTGGCCTTCTGCGATTGTTTTGGAGTTTTCACGTGTGCACGAACACCTCTTTGTCTTGCCTTGTCCCTTTGTTTAATTTAGCATTCGTCCCGAACCGCTTTGTGCATCAACCAATCACATTATATGTTAGGAAAGCTGCTACATCGCCCTGTGCATCACCCTTCGAGAACATCATATTTCCTGT
>OX393561.1:7190212-7237712 GCA_947652115.1 Blastomussa wellsi
AACTAGTAGGCATAAGAATATAAGGATTTACATATCAAAAACACGAGGGTTCGTATCAAAACAAGAACACCTTCAGCCAAGACTTGGTCACTAAGCACAGAATTATAAAATGGCTGAACACATTGTGTCTCTACCCCTGTAAGTAATCTTTCTTACTTGCACACAACTCTTTTTGCTTCTTCTGTGGCTGGTTCTTTTGTTGTTCGATTGGTCACCAGCTCAACTCCAATGTACAGCCCCATACCCCTGGCAAAGAGAAGGAATCAACAAACATTACAAAAAGATATACTGCAGCACATACAGCAACTCAGTTTCCAGTCTCACAATTAACCTGGAAGTATACCATTAGTTAGCATTTCAGAAAAGGGATTAGTCCTTTGGCTTCTTCTAATTATTAATTATTATCAATTACATTAATTATTATTATACTTATTACTATTATTATTATAATTATCATTACTATTATTATTGATTCATGGTTTAAAACACACAAAGAAAACAGAAATTATTACTCTTGACATAAAACTTTCAGACAGTTACAAAGTTAACCAAATGAAAAGTAGGTAATTTATCATTCAATTGCTATTAATGACAAAGACCAAATGTTCATTTCTGAGCCCCAGACAGGATCTGAACCCATGACCTCCCAGATACCGTTTGGGCGCTCTAACCATCAGAGCTACGGAGAACTTTGGTGAGCTAGGCCATTTACTATTAATAATTATGTAGGTTGCCTTATCTTTATTGACAAAGATATTGAATTAAAAGTCCAAGGTAATTTATGCCTTGAGAAATAGCATTACCATTGGATTGTGGTAAGTGATTAGTTCTTAACTGTTTGCAGTCTATCTTGTAAACAACCAACTCTAAACAATGACCACTTTTTCGAATTCCCAAGGTGGTCCCTTACCTGACTTCTCCTATAAGTCTGTGCTTGGTTTGCAACTGTAGAAGCTTTTCTTTGAGGTAGTCGCCGAGTTCAAGAGCATGTTGTTGTAAATTTTCATTCTCAATAATGTCAAGGACTGCATTACCCACAGCACAGGACACTGGGTTGCCTCCATACTGCAAAAAACATACACGTACAACATTTAACACAAATTCTTTAATCTTTACTTCAAAGTCACTTTCTTTGGAATAGGAATGCAAATAATCAACTTTTGCCAAGAGCTGAATCTTTTAATTAATTATTTTGTGTTTACAATAATACCTGTACCTTATGAAATTTTGTTGACAATGATGAACAATGAAATGACTGTTAAGAACTGTCAGTTGAGAAAACAGTCAATTATAGTTTATATTGGCTTACATTTGAGGCCTTTTAAACTTTATTCAAATTTACTGCATGGTACATACAAAACATCCAAACATCACTTTTTCAACCATAATAGAAACTACAAAATGAAAGTTTGGCCTTTCGCTATTTTAATAAAAATGTAAGTTGTAACAATTAATTAATACACTGCAATAAAAATGACAACATATTAAAAACAGAATAAGACATGCTTGTTCCTTGTTTTTTTCTATGTATATTGTTCATCCATGTTTCTATGCAGTAACGTTAAGTGTAATAAATTGGTGACTAAATTAATGCAATACAAATAAACATAAAATTAATGAGCACAATGTTACTGGGAGCTCCAGCACAGTGTTCTACATCACCAATCAACTGAGAAGAAACCTACTGTATTGAAATATGACATGCCCGTGGCAGCAAATGATTCCGCCAGTTCAGGTGTTGTTACGACAACGGCCAATGGATGCCCATTTCCAATGGGCTTACCTAGCGTTACAATGTCCGGAACAACACCTACGAAGATGCACAGTTATGATCTGGCATACTCCAGCATACAGCTAGCTATTGGCTGAACAGAGCTTTCAGAGCCGATTAATGTGTTACCATGCTGCATTGCTTTACAATTTAACCACAAAGCAAACTATACTGCAGGGAAGGAAATAAGGGAAAACAGATTGACAGGTGATTTTTTGTTTGGGTGTAAATGATCATGACTTCCCCCTCCTTTGATTTGATTTTTGTGAATTTTTTTACTGGCAAACTTGATCGGTAATTACTGATCACCGACCGTTATTTCCATCCCTGTACTGTACTACATGTACAGTACCGCTCAAATGTAAGTTACCACCTCTCGTCTCGTTTCTCGCGATACGAGTCTCGTTTCTCGCGATACGAGTCTCGTTTCCTGCGAGATGAGTCTCGTTTCCTGCGAGACGGTTCTCGTTTCTCTCGAGAATCACTGAAGCGTTTAGTATGGAATATATTACTCGCAAGAAGCCAGTTCCCATGGGTATGGCGACCGACGAGACGACGACACTTCACGGCAATCGCTGGCGGCCTTGAAAACTATTTCGATATGTCCGGTTTTATTTGGCACAATTGGATGATTCAAACACTGAAATAGTCCAAATTTACAGAAAGAGTGTATTATCGAAGTTCTTTAGATGCGCTGTTAACATTCATTCAATTTTTGACAGGGAAAAGTTTGCTGTCGGCACGCGCTGGTGAGGCAATTGAAAAAGCTCTTTGAAATTTTACGGCATGCCGGCGAGCTTTGTAAAGTATTCGATATCTCTCGTTCTATTTGGCACAATTGGATGATTCAAACGCTGAAACAGTCCAAATTTACAGAAAGAGTGTATTATCGAAGTTCTTTAGATGCGCTGTTAACATTCATTCAATTTTTGACAGGGAAAAGTTTGCTCTCGGCACGCGCTGGTGAGACAATTGAAAAAGCTCTTTGAAATTTTACGGCATGCCGGCGAGCTTTGAAAAGTATTCGATATCTCTCGTTATATTTGGCTATGTGGCTTCGCATGTGAATTCAAAATCAGTGGAGGCTTCCTGCTCAAAAGCGTTGCGGCTTTACTTTGTGAATGAAGAGTTAACTTGGACTGAATGTTCGAAGCGTGACCTCACATTTGAAAACGAGAACAAAAATAAAAAATCGATCGAGGACCGACGCTTCATGTTCAAAAGCGTTGTGGCTTCACATTGTGAATAAATAGTTTACTTAGATTACATGTTCGAAGCCTTGCTTCGCATGTGAATGCTATGAACCAAGTAATTATAAAGTCAATCGAGGTTTCAAACTATACAAGCTAGAGCGTGGCGCTACTGATGACGGATGTAGATATCCAGCACGAACAGACAACAAAACAAATTCCGATCAAGTCGATCACAGAAAAAATCAACGATACGACACGTGTCCGCTCGATGATATTCTCGGCCCAACAACGTAAAGTTGGTACTTGCAGTGCACTCGCGAGAAACGAGAACTGTCTCGCGTCTCGCGAGACAGTTCTCGTTTCTCGCGATACGAGTCTCGTTTCTCGCGATACGAGTCTCGTTTCTCGCGAGACGGTGGTAACTTACATTTGAGCGGTACTGTAGCTGGTCCCATGTAAATTGCAGCTGGCACCCATCTTCATAGCATAAAGAGATAAAGGGCCACTGCAAAATAGATCTTGCCGTTGAAAGTATTCTAGCCAGGTATTTTCCAAAATGGTTTTTTCCCAGCATTTTGTCAGATCATCCCAACATTTAGCAAACCCTATCTAATAACACTGGAAAAGGGGGGCCTTGGCATTACGAGAATAAAATGTCTTTTAAATGCCTAAGACAAACATAAGAGCCTATGACAGCAAAGCTAAATCTCAAGCTCAGATGGTGTTGGAGGAAAAATTATTTACAGTACTTTTGTAATAGCAAACTGTATAGGTGCCTGATACACCTGTAGGAAGTAATTCAATGTCACAGACATTTTTGTTCACATTGCAAAAAAAAAAAACAAGCAACAAGACAAACAAGTAAAATACTGGTGTATTTACATCAACATCTATCATCCATATGTTTGAAATGCAAACAGCCATACAACACCAGATAAAAACTACTTTTATTACAGATAATAAAACATCGAATTCTTCTAATAAAAGAGACAGTGCTCGACACTACCTTTTCAGCTTACTAGCCTTGTGGCTAGTGACAACTTAGATGTTACTAGCCAAAAACAATTTTCACTAGCCCAGCGTTGGTCCGATAACAACTGTTCCCTAGCAAGACTTGCAAGCACAAAGGAAGCGACTTTCTTTGAACACATAATGTTGGTAATTGCATTGTTCTGAAATAAGTTCCAATAATAAAACAATTTTTGTGGAGCATAGTCTGGTAGCAAGAACTGTCCATGATGAAATTCTGATCTTCAGTTTCCGAGCAAAGTGTTTGTGTTTGTCTTGCTTGAGGAAGACAGAAACTGCTTCGGCCAATTTCATTTTGTTTACTAGCTAGCCAAAGTGGCTACTGGAAATTCGAAAACCTACTAACCAAAACTAAATTTCTACTAGTCTGTGGCTAGTTGGCTACTGTTAGTGTCGAGCCCTGAGAGATTTCATTATTTGTAAGTCACCAAAGCAAGGCCTTTATAATTTGCCAGGCTGAAAGGTTTTGATTAACAATTTACCAGCCTTTCCTTAATTTTCTGATTTTTTCACTTCTCCTTAACTCTTATTAATTTTAGCACTTCTTTCCATCCCAATGCACCTTATTATTGCCATCCAAAACTTTTGAACAAAAATGAACCTTAAAGCAAAACTGGCAGAATTTGTTTATTTCCAAAATGTCTGATTCACCCCTGCCAACATCAACTTCTTATCAAAATCAATTTAATATGTTACAAACACAAATTAAGTTAACAACAATTTTGGATTGCTTTCATCCCCAAAAGTGCAACTTGAGACTGAACAGGGCAGACACAATTACTTCACTGCCCCACTGCTTGTCATTTCTTCAAAGTGTACGCCATCCACTTACCTTGGGACTCAAATGCCCAGAAATGCTTTCCTGCTCGTCCAAATCCAACTTGCACTTCATCAGCAATACACACACCTCCTGCCTCTCGTACATACCTTGATGGTAATCAGCACACATATCAGGTAAAGCCAGTGTATGACCCTTGAGTGGCCCATCGCACTGGAGCTTATCCTGGTTTCCTTAGTATGAAGCGACCCTACCCCTACCCCCCCTCACCTAGACAGGATGCCAGTCCACTGGCACAGGGTTACCCCTAGAATTAAATTCACTGGTACCTACAAATATATTTGCTATATTTTCACATGTGAGAAAAGTGATACGTCCAATCAGCTTCACATATAGCTTTCTTCACATGTGAAAAATATAACCAATCAGCATCAAGAGTAGAATGACCTAACCAATCAGAGCGTGAGAATTCAAATGGTTTCCAACAAAGTTGTGAAAACAATGAGAGGCACGTTTGCATGCTCTCGAAGGCAGTTTATGTTTTGGCTACAAATTTTGTCTTTGGAGAACTTTATGGAAAGGAAAGCCATCAGAAACACACTAAGCAAAACCTTAAAGGGGCATTGACACACTGTTAAAGTGTATTTTTAAAAAGCTTAAAACTGTCAATGCAACAAAGAAAATGTCATAATAATGGACAGGTCTAATTTTGTTGTCAAAGACAATAGCACTACACTGTATATTAAAACTATTGATTCTTGTTTGCTGTCACAGATGACGAGGATGGAAATGGATTGTAATTTGAAAAAAATCGCCAAAAAATATTATGGTCTTCTGTCCCTGCTAAACTTTCTTCTGAATTCATCTTGGTGAGTCTGTTGGAGCACTTTTTGCACAATAACAGGCGCAAAGCAGTGATTTTGGAAGAATTGGGTGATTCCAGAAAATATCCATACCCTTACCACGGGCGGCATCAACATTTTAACCCCACCCGCTTGCCTTCAAAATTCCAAAATGCTCTACCTCCCCATGCCTTCGTTAACCCCCTCCCTTTCAGAATTTCTGATTTCTTTTTTAACCCTTCGGAATTCCTGTTTGACGGCGTTAAACTTCCAACAAACAGGAAATTTTCTCTCTCCTTCAAGAACATTCTGCTGACAATTTTTGATCAAACTCAAGTTTACGCTTAACAGTGCACCATAACTTTCCCCGTAATAATGAATATTCTTTCCTGTCTTCTTAGTGTTATCTTTAAGTTGCTTACTGCCAAATATAAGTTCTTGTTCTCTTGTCATTAGCTTAATATTTTCAGGAGAGTAGATCATATTCATTTGATACTGGTGGAAGTCCAATGTTTTTACTGTTCAAGAGCAGTTACCCACCACCATATTGAAAATGGCAAATCTGTCAGGCATTCCATTTGGACTGGTGAGACTGGTGCGAGTTTTTCACTACAACAAGATCATAGGTCGACAATTGGAAAGGAACGTACAGTTTTTTATATCTATATTATTAACCCACGATCTTATTCATTGCCTTTAAGGCCTCCTCGATCTGGAGATTGCTGCACGTTTGATCTACTTTCGTCCGCATGAATGCTGCCTTATCGGGTCCTGCTTACAGTCGGCGTCAAGTTCGTGCTGGATTCACGAACTAATAAAGTAAACAGATAAGCGATTTCAAGCAAAGCCCTCGCCCTCAGCCCCCTCTGGAAATCCATATCTGAAATCCCCCATGCCTTTGGAATTCTGAACTGTGTTACCCCCCATGCCTTCAGAATTCCAGGCCAAGAAACCCCTCTCTCCCTCGGAATTCCAAGATGCCGCCCGTGGTACAGGTATGGACATTTCCTGGAACCACCCATTGATCAAAAAAAACTGCAAAAATCAAAAATCATTCTTCAGGCAGAGCGAAGACAAACTAAATGTCGATAAAGGAAAGCCAAAAAATGAAAAGACTTTCATTGTAGCTTTGATACAATGCAACCATGGACTTTCTAAATACCAGGCAAAAAAAGTTGTCCATAATTAATTATTAGTCTTCTCAGTTGTTAGTTAGTTATGGGGTCGAAAGAGTTGGCTTTGTCTATGCTTTGAAGAAAATCCAAACAATCGCAATTTTAACACAAGTCACATCACGCATCAAACTGCACATGGCACATCAATGACGCCAATAAGAAAAAGAAAGAAACCAATTCAGTGCTTGATCCTTGAGATTGCAACTTACTTAGAAACATGCAGTCTATTTGGAGAATGTTTAAGGGAGCTATTTATTAGTTTACTAGTTAACTCATAATGCTTACTTGTACACTTGCTTCAAGTAGTTGGGAGGGTAAACAATCTGGCCACCACAACCCTGCATTGATTCACTGATGAAAGCTGCAATCTGTAAATATCAGTCATACATTTCAACTGGCTAATAAATATATCTTATTAGATGTTTTGTTGTGTAGGGTGAGTCAAAATACAAACAACAAGTAAAAATTCTTAGCGATACCACACAACAAAACGTCTAATAAGAGATTTATTATCCAGCACACCAAATTGTTACGTAAATACGGGCAAATTTCTAACCGGTCCTCTGGAGTACAAATACCACGAGATATTTGTACTCGTTCGGGACGTTATTTGTACTCTACGAGTACAGGACTCTTCTGCCTGACAGCATAGCACCATTTCCTTGGCTGTTAACTGTTCTAAAGCTGTACAGAAATTGCTAATCAGACTTTTCAGAAATTTCAGAGTACTTACCTCTTAAATGTTTTAAGATTGGAAAGCAACATCCAAAATTTCAGAACCATTTATGTATTTTACTATGTACAGGCCTACATGTAGGTTTGGTTGACCACAAAATAATTAAGATTAAATAATGTAAGTGCCAACTCTTTTAGCTACAGATACCTTTCTTCCATCTTTGTGTGCTTGTTCAATAAGTTTCTTAACTTCCAAGGCATATTTTTCTCCCAGTTCTGGTGTGGCGTCACCTTGGAATATGCCACGGTAAGGATCAGGAGTGGGAGCAACATGAATATAATCCTTCTTTCCCTTTGCACCCAGGTATCTGTATTTGTAGGGACTGATGTCGATCAATGCTGTGGTGTGACCATGGTACGCTCTAATAAATGTAGAGGAATTACACAATAAAACTGGACAAAATTAAGGTCTGTCATTTTGTTTTTTTCACTGTATGCTACATGAAAATGTCAACTACATTACAACCGAGTTATGATGTAATATACTTGTAAAGAGATAAATTTACCAATAGAACTATGGAATGATTACAGAATGATCAGACATTCCTGGAGGTGTTGGGTTCTCAAAGAGCAAAAAATTCAAAGACATTATGTACAAAGCTTAACATTAATTTTGTAGAGGGGCAGGGGATTCTTGGGAAAAATCCCCTCTATGGGGGAAGTACATGTATGGGCATTTTATGGAATGACAGTTGACCAAAATTTTCCCAGGCATTTAATTACTTTTTTTTTATAATGTGCAAAATAAATGCTTTATGCCGATCCATAACACCACATCCTGTTAGCTGTCTTGTTCAATGGTCCACAAACCAATAAAACCCTGTAAATTAATAATCCAATTTTCCAAGTTTCATAAATAAAACAAAAGCAGTCTAAAAAACATTACCTATCTACAATAATGATGTCCTCTGCATTTGTGTGCTGTCTTGCTATTCTTAGAGCAAGATCATTTGCTTCTGACCTAAACAACAGGAACAGAAATTCACATGCACGCTTTTACTGAAGTTTGAACTACACACTTTAGTAATTAATACGTGATAGGTGATTGAGACAAGGGAAGCAGGGGCAGGGTTGCCACTTATCAGAAACTAAAAAGTTCCCTGACTTTTCACTGACCTTTGAACAATTTTCCCTGACCTTAGATTAGATAAATAAAATTAAAGAAACAACAGAAACCACTGGCCCAAACTGCTGCTTCTGTACATGCCACTAGTCTAGAACAGTATCAAAATCAATCATGTTACACCATGTTTTACTGAAAGGAAATACAATTCCCTGACTTTTCACTGACTTAAACAAACATCTAACATTACCCCTGACCTTTTACAAAATTCCCTGACTTTCCCTGACCTTAAATTATTGTTTTTCCCTGACTTTTCCCTGCCCATGGCAACCCTGAGGGATGGCACAGTGGTGAGAGCACTTGTCTCCCACCAATGTGGCCTGGGTTGATTCCTGGACCATACATCATATGTAGGGCCTTGCTGTTGGTTCTCATCCTTGCTCCCAGGGTTTTTCTCTGGGTCCTCTGGTTTACTTCTAAATTCCAACTCGATTGGGAACTAGAGGGCCACAGGTTTGTCAGTCGTAGACTGTTAGTGTTACCCTCGTTAAACAAAGTTATTTACCGGTATTTATTATACTGTTGTGTACACAACATTTTAGCAACTTATAAAAATAACAGCTATCATAATTTGTAAATAAAACAAGGATCCTAAACATTACACAAGACATTGTCTTTTGAGAGGGCCACTTGCCGATTGTACAATGTAAATATGTATAATATCCATTATAGGTTTGTCAGTCGTAGACTGTTAGCGTTACCCTCGTTAAACAAAGTTATTTACCGGTATTCATTATGTCATTGTGTACACAACATTTTAGCAACTTATAAAAATAACAGCTATCATAATTTGTAAATAAAACAAGGATCCTGAACATCACACAAGACATTGTCTTTTGAGAGGGGCACTTGCCTAAAATGTGAATAATGTATATTAGTAAATTCTCAACCTCGGATAATGCAATTCTAGCTTTCTCATTGGTTCACTGGATGTTGGGTAACCATCCATTATACCTGCGTTTGACCTTATATGGAAATGAATGCGGCAAATGTCGTTCAGCATATAAAATGTTTCACGGGAAGCCAAGTTCCGTCGACGTAAAATTGGATGAAAAAAAAAAGCATTTTTCACCTTAAAGCAAACAGGTAAACTCTACTAAGAAGCATGAAGTTCGATGCGAACCATTTAATCGAAAACAAAAGGGGTGAATATTACCACGGCGTTTACGGGAAGATCCGAAACTGATCAACACAAATTTGTCCAGAAAGTGAAAACAGAGTATCAGCATAAATATGGCTAGCAATACAGTAAAGTTTTTTACCTGGACAAGGCTTGTCAGTTCCAGCGGGTCCAAGCTTTCAAACGAGCACAAAAAATGTGGCAGACGAAAGGGCAATGTTTTTACAAACAACATCGGCTTCCCACAGTGAAATTATCTTTGGAGATCAATCTCTTCCTCCCTTTTCATCCGTGCAGCAATTCAGTGACAGTTTGCTTTGTCCTTTTCTTCAGAGGAATTCATCGGTTCTGAGCTAACCATCTTTGTTTCAACACAATCAATTTGGAATCAGTCATGATCGGGTTCTTAATCAACCGCGAGATCGTTAGACAGCTGCAAACAAGCTCGTTTTGTAATGCAATGTTCAGCTTCGCAATATTTCCGATCTTCCCGTTAACCAACATTGTTTGTCCAGATGTTCCGCGATAAAGAAAACTTTAAAGGAGATTGTGCCAGGAATATTTGCGAAGAAGCAGCTGTTTCTCTCGCTCGCCTTATTCCATTCAACTTACAGAGCGAGCAACGCACCGCTGATTTTGCCGCCTTTTCATAGCAACGCTTCGTTTAGGTCAAACTGAAATGTCTGCATTATTAGAAATATAAAAAATAGACTGAACAAGTGTACTGTTTTAAAATTCCTACGACAATAACCGAGGTTGAGAATTTACTAAAACAATTATTCCATTCGCCCTTGTTGGATATGAGGTGATTATAACCAACTTAGCGCTACACGCTCGTTGGTTATTTATCACCTCATATCCAATGCGGGCTCATGGAATAATTGTTAAATATCCATTATACAATTATACTTACCCAGTACAGGCAAAATGACACTGACTCAACTGAGGGGGAAATTTAGAAACCAGCCTTTGCGCATACTTCACAATGATGTCATACAGGAAACGGCTGTTGGTATTAAGTGTCGCCATTTGTTCATTACACACTTTAACAACATGAGGATGACAGTGGCCAACTATATCATAAAGAAGAGTGAAGTGAAAACTGAGCAAAGTACAACCACAAGCACAAGCGAAGTTGCATGCATAAAGCATATCAAAATACCACTGAACCCACAAGCACTGGAAATGCCCTTACAACTGGCCAGAACAGTGACACAATCCTGACAAATGGCCTCTCGCTGTAGGGGTGGGAGAGGCCCGGCACAGGTGGGGGATTTGTCAGTAATTATCTTCCAGTAGTGGGGACTTTTGACCGTTTTAGTGAGTAACAACTTTTAAGTTTTTGTTAATCTTTTGACCACCAGCATTTGAACAGAAAATATCAGCTCAGTTTGTTTGAATTAACACCTTTTTTGTGTTTGGGTCCCTCTCCTATGGCTATACACTGGTAGGTGCACGATATCAATAAAATATTTCCAGCATATCACGATGCAAAATTCAAACATACCATGTGTGACATTGTTGATGCAATCCAGATATTGGTTGTCCTCATCATCATACATGTATTGTCCTCTTGCATAAGCAATCTTAATTGGCTCATCTTTATAATGCACTCCACAGGCTTTCCTGTGTTATATATACAAATACTGTTATTTATAATTTTGATGGGGGGATAGGCCATTTCTGAGTTTCCTTTAATTTTTACCTGTTTCAAAATGAGTCTACATGTAAGTACAAAACCATTCATATGAAAATGAGTTTGTGTAAGGTTTACTGATGTCGCCATGTCGTAACAAGGACATACATGTATGCATCACACAAGTATAGGCTGGAGTAACAACTGAATTTTATTGAACATTTCACTACTTTATTCGCCATTTTTACATTGAGCAGGGGAGTGGGTCGAGTTGGTAGGCGCAAAGCATGCTGGGGCGGGTTTAGGGGACGCGTTTCAAGATGGCGGCAAAGGAGAAGGCAGGTGATACGACAATAACGCTTACAGAACATAATGGCGTCCCCTAAACCCGCCCCACCATGCTTTGCGTCTACCGACTCAACCCACTCTCCCGCTCAACAATACATGTAACAATCAATCATAGGTGGAAGTGGATCTATTAGAGGTTTTAATCAAATCAAGTTAACGTACTTGACCGTACTTGGCAAAGTACAAACTTACAATATGCCGAATGTCCTGAGTGGTTTTCTACTGGGTAAATTAAGGTAGGATTAACTACGATTAGCGTTGTGATTAAGCTGCGGCACGACACTGGAGCATGTATTCTAACAGTTTGCTTTGCATGAAAATGAAGATGCAGGTAAAACACATTTTCATAATGATGGTTTCACACTTAGACTCGTTTTGACACTGAGGCAAAAGAGAATTTGGAAATGGCCTATTGGGAGGGGGTAGTGGAGAGGGAGTAAAAGAGTTAGATGAAATAACAACCTAACTGGTGAAAGCTACAAAAGAAAATAATGTAAATCATATATCTGTGGGAGGGTGGTTGGGGAATTGAGGGGTGGGGGAGCTCTCTTATAAAATTGACAGAATTTGGTGAAGAACTCAGGGCCTGAGATTTTAACTACACAGGTTATTGTACAGCAAATTTCTTTGATTAGGTTATGATCTAATGTACTTAAATTTCCAAAACAACATTTATCAACCACCTTTATTCCAATGCCTGTTCTTTGATTAAAGGGCAGAGGTGCCAACCTAAAACAATTTAAATCCAGGGAGACCAAGATACATCCCTTCAGTCCTCCAAACAGAGTTAAAACTAGAGCACTGCCAATTCATCCACCAAAATGCGCCAAATATTTCAAAATTTCTTCACAAAATCAGCCAAAGTAAGAGTAAAAACTCTTTTTTCCTTCGTATCCAGGAGATTTGGTGACCCGTACAGGAGAACTGCCCAAAAAATCCGGAAATTTTGAATGGAATGTAAATAGAAAGATTAATATTGTCTCCCTGAACGGAAATTTTCTCGGGAAAATGGGAATTTTTGTAAGGTAGACCAAAATTCCAAAACAGAATTTCCAAATGGAAAATACATGTGTGTTCCATTTGCCATTCGCCACCAGTTCCAGGTCCTACACCAATATGTTAAACTTGTCAAAGGCTTGGGCTTGGTAACTTGAACTCGGTAAGTTGGGTCTGTTTGTACTCGCTAATCCCAAACGGAAATTTCC
Source organism: Blastomussa wellsi (assembly GCA_947652115.1). Taxonomy (NCBI): domain Eukaryota; kingdom Metazoa; phylum Cnidaria; class Anthozoa; order Scleractinia; family Plerogyridae; genus Blastomussa; species Blastomussa wellsi. The sequence goes on from OX393561.1 coordinate 7,203,168, forward strand.
ATTGGGGATTTTTGCTTTCCATTTGCACAAACCGTCGACCAACTGGTTTCCCCATGCAAAAATTAATGGTAAACAACCCCGGGAGATTACTTAAATTTTCTTGATATTAAATAATATTGGGTTGTTCCAGAAAAAATCCACACCCCCCCCCCCCCCCAACGGATGGGATTCTGGAAATTCTCGCAGGAGGGGGTGAAAGACTCTGGAAATACAGGCGAGAGGGGGGAGGGGTTGAACTTGAAAAAGTCTTCTTCAGGGATCATTTCGACCGATAGTTCAAACGATTCGAACGTTAAGTTCGGTGACATTTCAGCGCTCTCAGACCCTGAAAACAATAGAAATATTTTGTTCATATATTTCTCACCTGACATAAATAATAATCTAAGTTCTTTACAGGTCCGTTTAGAGCAAAAACGCGAAGAACAAGATACTAAAGAACGAACCAAAACGAACCCGTCCCAGCATTGCTGCAACGAAGAGCATGAACGTCTGACACATTTGTACTTGTCCCAGATCCAGCGCGCCACTGTTGTGTAATTTCACGTTTTGCCCTGTTGAATTGAAGTCGTTGAAATCTTGGTTGTTTGGTGTCACAAGAATAATAAAGAAAAGAAAAGCAAGTGATTTACTTTCACCCCGTTAGTGGGAACTGTTTGATTGAAGTGCTTTTGTCTTGGCTTCATTTTCTTCAACATAAACTTTGCCTTTCCGATTTACTGACGAAAGCCAAAAGTCTTTTTGTAAATATGGCGGACTAATAATAAAAGCTGTTCACAACACGAGTCTAATTGCCTTGCAATGCATATTAAAACTACAGGCCGTTTGAAGGTAGGAGATGTGAATGAAGTTATTCAGTCTTTAAGTTATAAAAGAATTTGAACGATAAAGAAGATAAGACTTTCGTTCTTCGAATGATTTTGATTTTAATAGAAGTTCCTCGATCTTCAGTGGACGAGACTGACCTTATGTCTCGAAAAGGAATGACTGTTGAACTCTTTTATCATATTCCATGCTAATCGCAGGACCGTATTTTGTGTTAAGAAAGTAAAAGGGTAACAGACTGATATTTTTTGAGCTAATTATTTAAGTAAACACGCGATCACTTTTTCGTATATTTGCTCCTTTATTGTTTCGTCCCATACGATATAGCGATAGTATTCTTAACTTAATATTAGCTGAAGCTTTAGAAATTAAAGAACATCTTCTAGATGTGATTGTGTGTATTTTCTATTAAAAATAAATTAAATTTAAGCCTAAATTTTTTTCCGGAAATCCAGGCGAGAGGGGGAGTCTTTTGTCTTAGAAATCCAGGCAGGAGGGGGGTCTTGTGCTTCAGGAAATCCAGGTGAGAGGGCGGGTTAAAAAATGACCCCATCCGTCAGGGGTGTGTGGATTTTTTCTGGAATAACCCATTTTAGTGCTAAGTTATACCTAGCTTATTAGTCCTTTAACAATTATATCTATTATATCTGACATTTTTAGCATTTATATCTTGTAATTCTTACACAGCATGTCTGAAAACCAGCTTGCTGAGCCATTTACCGTGTTTTCATTCATTCATTCCGTATCCCGGGTAATCCGGGAGAGTTGGCATGAATGAAAAGGCCACACTGTTTTGTAAAAGGGTGGTCTGATCAAAGTATTCACGTGATTATCCTCCAATCGAGCGTGTGAGGTTGGACTTTGACCACAAAGGCTTTATAAGCTTGGGTATCGCTCAACAAACCTTCTTTTCGACGTCAAACCAATGCCCGATACTGCGGAGCGGGCAGTGCCGCGTTTTGAACATTATTATTGCTGAGGAACTGTCGCCATTCAAATCGAGAACATTTTGTGGCGTTCCTAATATTAAACTGGACTACGAGATCGAGTTTTTCAGCGAGCCAATATGTCAGCTGTAAGGGCGATTGAACAGATCTAATGTTGAAAATCGAAATATGCCTGGAGGTTTACAGTTACTCAGAAGACGTACAATCGACAAAGTCTTCTCTTCCACTTTTTACATCGCCATCGACTTAATAAGCAGAAGAGCAACGTGTTGCGATTCCATTTCATGATTTATAAGCTCACAGCTGATCAAGAATCGAATGGGAACAAACTCCAGCAAATCGACATCTAAAAACCACTTGAAGAATTAATCCTTTCTAATTTCTTAGAGCAAAATGATAAAATTCTATATTAAACTCACCCAATATGCTTCTTTCGTAGTTCCATTATCTCTTGACGAGAAAGTACATCGGATTTGGTTTCGTCAACTCCATTACGACAAGGATGACCATTCTCGAGTTTCCCACCTTTTTCGCTCGCAGCTAAATCAAGCTTTGCTTTCTTCGCTAAACTCATGTTTTCTAGAAAATGCTCAGAATACACGACACCAAGAGCTCACGAAGATACGAACACAAGAACACGCCAACAACTCGACTTTTTTCAGTCGAACTTCGACTTTTCCTTGCTTGAAACAAAAATTTTCTGCGAGTGTTATCACGAGACTCATTTACATGTAACCGGTCAATCAAGTTTTTCGGTTTCTCTGTGTCACTCTTCGCGCCAAAATCTTGTTTCGCTCTACCACAGGTAGCCCAAACTCAAGTCATTGTTCACGATAGTATCCTTTGTCGGTTTGAAATACAGCAAGATTTCCGCCGAACGTGACATCACGATGGCGCCGTGACAAAGCTGTCGTGCTCTAAGAAAAGGTGTTTTCTCAAAATTTTCGCAGTTTAAACAGTTCAAGTATTAGAAAAGATGTTTTTGTGTGTATAGAATAGATCGTGAGGAAAGAGCAATGTTTTCACAGCAAGAGCGCCACATGTTCTCTTTGCAGTCTTTGATTTCCGACCGCCATGTTGGTGCCCATCAAGCTGGGCACCAAAATGGCGTTTCCATACTGAGCTCTTAAATTTTCGCGAAATGCTTCGGCAAATAATTCAAGAATGGTGTACCGCCCAGACCTGAGACTTGGAGATGTTGTTTATCTATTAATATTATATAACATTTGGAATTATCAGCATTTTTCATTTCATCACGGTTTCGATTTTATTTTTCATGGCGTGACAGTAAAAACCAGTGCCGAGCCTGAAATTCCAAAATCAAATTGGATGCGACCGAATAACAGATATACAATTTAAAAGAGTTGCGAATCCGATACATAAAACAAGTTATTGTACTTATTTCTTGCACGCTCTTATACACATTAAAGACACCAGTTAATTTCTGACCGTTCACACTCATCTGGAACTGAATGTTCACGAGCCTACTGAGTGGTGTGATTCTTTCAAATGTAGTAATGTTATATTTTGTTTCCTCCTTCGTTAGCATTCCTCCACATCTCCGAGTATCTCGTCTAAAACTGAACACAATAAATCAGCGTCTCTCTTTTCGAAACACATCGGAGGCTTGATTTTTATTACGTTGCTGTCTGGTCCATCATCAGTTAGCAAAACAAACTTGTCCTTTGCCCTGAAAAACCAGACGGGTTTAAGGTCTGTCAGCATGAAACAGATGAAAGATCACTTACGTTCTGCGAAAATAACCAATTCAAGCATGATAACAACAAAACTATTAAATAATTTGAATTTTAAGACTTCTGGTACATCAAGGGATCAACAAAATTAGTTAATCGGTCAGTACAAAATGCAGACTGAGAACAAAACTGATTTTTGCACTTGTATGTTAACACTTTTCTTAAGTCACCAGCGTTCACAAAAATTCGCGTTTTTAGCACATACAGTCTTCTCGTTTCTGGCGCGAGATCGCGGTAAAAATAAATGTTTACAACATTTATGACAATACGATAACGAGCAAGCTATAACACATGACCTACAGGCTACAGGCTACAGTGCGCAGTACTGCACGCGCGGCCTTTAAATCCGATATCAGATATACGGTTTTGCAGAGAAAACGCAGATTGAGGCCAAACCGGCCCTGTGTACATGTCTTGATATATTTTTTAATGTTCAACAGAGGAGTAGAGATTTGATTGTGTAGTCACCAGTTCGTGCGAGATGAAACCACAAGAAAATATTAAATAAATTTTAAGTTACGAAGCCACGCTTTGCAGAAGGCTTATCTTAGCAAAAAACCGGGCAACGTAACCCGCCGCTTATTACTGTTAATGTATTACATAATTTTATGTATTTGTTTACCACAGCTATTAAGACACATTGCACTTACAGGAAAATTCATTTTTAACTTAAGCCATTATCTTTTTGACCTCACTCGCTTCTCGATATCGACATCAGTTGCGATCCATGTGTGCTGTTATTGATACCAGGCTTAAAATCACGTTCATAATGAATTTTTCCTTGTCGCTTTGTTAAAAAGTATATATATTTCCAGAAAAGGGCTACGAAAGTTCCCGTAGAATGCGAACTTTCGTGAAAGATGACTTCAGATTGCGTGACAACAGGTTAGTTCCGGGTTGTGAATGAACGCTTTATGCAAAACTCTGTTTTCCTCTCAGTCTGCATTTTGTACTGACCGATTAGCTTAGTTAATTGGAGCTAAGCCAAACGTCTCTCTCCTCCGCAGCCTTGGCTCGTCACGTAATGTTTCACCCAAGAGAAGCATTGGGGATACACGTTGCGTGACGTTCTGTCCAAAGACCCAGACAAACGTTACACAGTTTCACTAGATGTGGCCACACAACTCTGCTGCTAACAGCAGAGCAAGAAAGTTTAATGTTTAAAATAAAAAAAAAATAATTTAGTAATTTATATAGCGCATATTTACATATTCTGACCAATAACTCTTTACAATTACAATGCTACGCAAGCAAATGGAGGCTGCAAATGTAGCTGGAATATCTAGCCAAGAACAATCTGTTAGGTACTTTTCACTTGCAGGAAGCAAATTAGAATAATAATTATATAACTACACCAAAATCCGTTATTGTCAGCAGATGTATTTTTTATTAATTTTTGCCAACTGTCCAAATTTAAAATAAATTGGACAGTTTTTGCTCAAACTGTCCAATTTAAGAAAAATCTGAATACCTTCTATAAACAAATCAATTAGAAAAAACTAGTTTGGAGGGCGAAACATTTGCCATGTTCATATATTTTTGGATGCTAAATAATTAATAGGTAACAGGACTACATGCCAGTCCAATTTGGAAATAATTGGATTCAAAAAATTCCTGGAACTGCCAAATTGGACTCGGCCTACGGCCTCGTCCAATTTGGCAGTCCTCTGAATTTTTCTCATCCAATTATTTTCAAATTGGACAGCATGTAGTCCTATTACATATACAAATTAGTGGGCATGTTGAAATGGTTGCATGCCAATAGAGCGATTTTTGATTGAATGTTCTAAAACCATTAAAGCACAGTAATCCCTCTGGCTAATTGTAAAGGACATGGCGCAAAGCAAGTCACAACTGGTTTTGGTTTTACATGCACCCGAGTGTCTGGTTGAGTTTATTTAAAGCATAGTAAGCAAATCAAAAGCAAAGGTTTATTACTTTTGACACTCAAGTGAAAATTTACTCAATGCCTCGTGCAACAATAGACCATTTTACAGTTCTGAGAAATGTAACCAGGCCTCTGTATGAAAGCAAGGTTTGGGGTGACCTTATCATGATAAAGACCAGAAACTAGTTAGCATAAGAATATAAGGATTTACATATCAAAAACACGAGGGTTCGTATCAAAACAAGAACACCTTCAGCCTCACTTCCACTCAAAGGTTTGGTCACTAAGCACAGAACTGCAAAATGGCCTATTGCAGAGATCTGCTCCCCTGGCTGAACACATTGTGTGCGAAGATGCATAGTGTCTGCCCCTGTTAGTAATCTTTCTTACTTGTTCACAACTCTTTTTGCTTCTTCTGTGGCTGGTTCTTTTGTTGTTCGATTGGTCACCAGCTCAACTCCAATGTACAGCCCCATGCCCCTGGTAAAGAAGACAAACAACAAACATTACTTTTACGTGTACTGTAGCACAAAAGGATCCAGTGTTGGAAATAAACTTGTACAGCAACTCAGTTTCCAGTCATGCTATAACCTGGAAGTATACAATTAGTTGGCATTTTATTATGGACATTTTGAGTTTTTACAAAACACAGTACTACTTACATCAATTACACACTAAGACTAATAACAAACAAGCAATTTACATTAATTAAGCACGCAATAACACACGCAAATTATTACAAAGAATTGCATTACTTAGATTAATTAAAGCCTAAATCCTTGCTAACACACACGCACAAAAAATGTAAACAACAACATTTCACTTTATCTTTGCCCTTCCAAACAAAATGATACAGTAATAATTGGTTGATCTTTGCTTACTATCGATTAGACTCATTAACGATATGACACCTTTGGAATAGCGAATGTCCTCATGATCTGTATTTTACCAATTCTCACCAGCTCCAACTATTAAGCGTCTTCTTAAGGGACTCAATGATGTCCTCTAAGTTAAGTTTAAATGCAAGCACACGATCATATGTGAAGTTTACTCCTAAAATTTTGACTACCTTGGATACTTGATCTACCCCTAACTCCTCTGCGGTGATGTTGCAAGAACTGAGATTAAACACCTCCATTTTTTGTGTGTTCACTTTTAGCCCCGAGCACTCACCAAAAATTCTCAATTTACCCATAAGCTGATGAAAAGATTCCACATCTGCTGCTAAGGCAGTTAGATCATGTGCAAAAATTAATGTTTTTAGTTCCTCTTTATCAATCTTAATTCCTTTAATTTATAGTTGGGTCATTTCTTATGCTAATAGCTAGTAGTTCCAGTACAAGAATAAAAAGATAAGGGGAGATGGGATCACCCTGATGCACTCCTCTATAGTTTGAAGTGGGGTGTAGCAAAGACTTTTGACAAGAAGGGATTACTCTGATTTATTTTAATTATTAATTACATCGATTATTATCAATTATATTAATAATAATTATAATAATAATTATTATTATTAAACACACAAAGAAAAAAAATTAAATTACTCTTTACATGAAACCTTCACAGACAGTGACAAAGTTAATCAAATGAAAAGTAGGTAATTTATGATTTAATCAACAATTAATATAATACTAAAGATGAAATTATGTTCATTTCTGAGCCCCAGGCAAATACTACTTGGGCACTCTAGCTACGGAAAAACTCTGGGTAAACTAGACCATTTATTATATGTGGGTTGCCATGCAATGTTTTTTGACAAAGATATCAAATTAAAAGTCCAAGGTGATTTATGTCTTGAGAAATATGTAGCATTACCAAGGGATTGAGCAAAAAACCTTTATGTCAAAAGCTCTGAGAAGTTCTTCAAGGTGGCCCCTTATGAAACTTTCCACTGTCTTTGAAATATTGTTACCTGACTTCTCCTATAAGAATGTGCTTGGTTTGCAACTGTAGTAGCTTTTCTATGAGGTAGTCACCGAGTTCAAGAGCATGTTGTTGTAAATTTTCATCTTCTATAATATCAAGGACTGCATTTCCCACAGCGCAGGACACTGGATTGCCTCCATACTACAAAAAACATCATACATGTACAACATTTAACACACATTCTTTTGTCTTTACTTCAGAGTCACTTTCTTTGGAATAGGAATGCAAATAATCAACTTTTGCAGAGAGCTGAATCTTTCAATTTAAAATTATTTTGTGCTTACAATAATACTTAAACCTGCACCGCAGACAGCCTAAATCACCGACCAAGGATTACACCAGTATTCGTGGAGGTCACCGGTTTGAATCACGTTGAAGCCCTGATTTTGTCAGGTTTCCTCTCAATTGCTTAAATTGGAATTTCACTTCTGTTCAATGATCATTCTTCACTTTCATCTACAATGCAGTTCAAAATTAATATGAATTATTTCATATATACTTCAGCTCATTTCACTCCAGAGGAAAATATGAACTCAAAAAATTGACCTCGCTCCCAATGTGTGGTTTCGTAGCTCAGTTGGTAGAGCATCGCACCAGAATTGCGGAGGTCACGGGTTCGAATCCAGTTGAAGCCCTGATTTGTTCAGGTTCCTTTCCAATTGTTTAAATTGGAAATTCACTGCGATAATCATTCTTCACTTTCACCTACAACCGCAGTTCAAATATGAATTATTTCATATATACTTCACAATGAAATTACTGATGAAGACCGTCAGTTGTGAAAAACAGTCAGTTATAGTTTATATTGGCTTACATTTGAGATGTTTTAAACATTATATAATTAAAAATCATTTTGAAAATATCAATATTCAAATTTACTGCATGGTATGTATAATTATGTCCTTTCGTACTCTTTGTCATTGTAAATATACTAATTAACTATTTTATCTTTGCTCCACCCAACTAAATTAGCCTTGCTAAATTTGGCTGGACAAACTTATCACAGTAACTAGTATTGTATATAATAAACGTTGTTGTTGTTGTTATATCAAACATGAGAGACAGTTTCATCGGGATATCCAAACACCGAGAAGAGAGCTGAAAATATGACGTGCAGCGGAGTATTTTTAACAAACTTCGAGGTGTTTGGATAGCTGATGAAACACTGTCTCCGCTGAAGTGTTTGACATATCTTCTCAATTGAAACAAAAACTAAGGAGTAAACGGAGATATAAAATTGTCAAAATCTATGCTAATTAAGATCCAGTATCCAAATCTTCTGCACGGTTATGATTTTCTTTGTTTTAATGCGGTAAATTATTAATGAGTTTGAGAAATATATATATTTAAACATCACCAGGGCTGTCATTAAGTTTTCTAGTAGAACTCCGTAAAATTCAAGTGCTTTATTTATAACGCCAAATTGACATCTTGACCCTTAACATGCAAGTGACCACAGCTGTAACAGGTGTTATGGCATATGGCCCTTAATGACAGCCTTGATCACTTTTTCAACCGTACATGTAATTAAATATAAAAACTACAAAATGAAAGTTTGGTCTACCCTACTAATAAAAATGAACATTTTAAACACAGAATAAGGCATGTTTGTTCGTATTTTTTTCTTTGCACAAAGCTAATCTATGTTTCTGTACATTGACATTAGTGTAATAAAAAGTGACTTAAAATTAAGGCAATACAAACAACATAAAATTAATGAGTGCAGTTAATGTTGCTGGGAGCTCCAGCACAGTGTTCTACATCACCAATCAACTGAGAAGAAACCTACTGTATTGAAATATGGCATGCCTGTGGCAGCGAATGATTCCGCCAGTTCAGGTGTTGTTACGAGAGCTGCCAATGGGTGCCCATTTCCAATGGGCTTAGCTAGCGTTACAATGTCCGGAACAACACCTACGAAGATGCAGAGTTAGGATCTAGCAAACTCCAGCATACAGCTAGCTATTGGCTGAACACAGTACAGCTTTAAGGGCTGATTATGTGTTAACATGCATTGCTCTACAATATAGCTGCAAAGCAAACTATACTGTATAACTAACTGGCCCCACGTAAATGCAGTTGGGACCCATCTTCATTGCATTAAGAGATAAAGGGGCACTGCAAAATACCTCTTGCCCTTGAAAGTATTCTAGCTGGGTATTTTCCAAAATGGTTTATCTCCCAGCATTTTGTCAGATCACCCCAACAAAACCTATCTAATTACTCTGGGATCAAGGGGGACTTGGCATTATGAAAATAGAATGGCTTTAATTCCCAAGACAAAAGATTTTGTTTGTGAGTGCCAATAATAAGTTGTGTTAAGATTTGAAAAGGACAAAACTGATGAGAATTGCTATTTACCAAGGAGAGGGCATGGAACAGTTAAGTCAAAAAGGTTTTCATGATCAGTTATCAGCCATTACTTCACAAAAACTGGATTTCTTAACAAGCAGACCTCTTGGGAAAAGACCTATATTACATGAATGGTCAGTTTTGATCCACAGACATTTTCTCACAACAATGAAAGCGGAATTTTTCAGATATCAGTGAATAGTCTTATCAAACGTTTTGTGGAACAGCATTTCTCTTTTGCAATATTTGAATTCATTGTCCTAAATACCAAAACGATGAATTATCAGGGGCGTAGTGACCATATACGCACATGTGTATGCATATGCGTACCTCGGAAATCTTATTTATTTATTTCGTAGAGGGGGTAAGTTTCTAAAGAAACTGTGGTGCTGCCTGCGTCAGTGGGAAGTATAGCAAGATAATTTGGTTTTATCAACTGGGTTGATAATGTAAATTGGCCACCGTACAGAGATTCGAAAGCTGACATTTCGAGCGTTAGCCCTTCGTCTGAGCGAATTGACGAATTGTGGGTCATGTGTGGTATAATTTATATACAGAAAGATGGAGCTATGCTATTGGTTGGTGCCTGGTAACGTGAAATACAAAAGAATAAATTACTTGAATGAAAAGCATTCGTAGATACCGTAAGGATTAAGAGTGCCAATTTGAAAAATGAAGTTTTGTTCTAGAGTTTTGCGGCTTTCTGTGCTTGCTTGATGAAGGGAAAGGCTGCAGACTGCCATATGTTGCTTAAAATCTTGCTGCGTGGGCCTTGTATTAGCTAACTGTACATGTATAGGTGCAGTGATACAAAGGAAGTAATTAAAATTGTCACAGGCATTTTGTTCACATAATTTGCAAAAAAAGCAATAAGACAAACAAGTAATATTAAGTAAAATAAGGGTATATCTACATCAACATCTACGCATCTTCCGCAGGTTTGAAATGCAAACACCCATATAACACCAGATAAAAACTTGTTTTATTACAGATAATAAAAAGCTGAATTTTTCTAATAAAAGATTTTTCATTATTTGTAAGTCACCAAAGCCAGACTTTTTAATTTGTAATGCTGAAAGGTTTTGATTAGCAATTTACCAGACTCTCTTTCCTTAATTTTCTGCTTCGTTCACTTCTCCTTAACTAATCTTTCCATCCCATCAGATTGTTCTCAAAATCAATTTATGCACTAACAAACACAAATTAAGTTAACAACAGTTTGAATTGATTTGAATTGCAGCTTGAGACTGAACAGCCATCCACTTACCTTGGGACTCAAATCCCCAGAAATACTTTCCTGCTCGTCCAAATCCAACTTGCACTTCATCAGCAATACACACACCTCCTGCCTCTCGTACGTACCTTGATGGTAATCAGCAAACATATTAGGTAAAGCCAGCATATGACCCTTGAGTGGCCCATCATGCTGGAGCTTATCATGGTTTCCTTAGCATGAAGCGGCTAGAATTGGTTCTACACCCTCTCACCTAGACGGGATACCAGTCCAATATTTGACACAGGGTTAACCCCAGAATTAAACTCACTGGTTCCTATTTATACGGCACCTGCGTTGAGAGGCACCATGACTAAAGAACACAAATTATGCAGTACCCCTGCCAGGGCACGAACCCAGAATGTTCCATCTGGTGTCCAGCAGACACTAACTAAAAGTTAACTGTACCTCTCATATGACCATCTGTTAACATTATTAATAGAAAGTCAAGAAGACAAGCTAAATATATGATAAATGATATACATATGTGTATCAAAACATGTCACCAGAATCTAAAAAAACTCAATCAATCTCTTTTTGAGAATTATCAAGGTGTCAGCTATTCACAAATTTGCAGTCTAATGTTTAACTTACTATTCTTGGTTTGCAAGTGACGTCATCGACGCCATGTTGGACAACATGAACGAAAGATTTCTGATTAGTCTCTTGTTTGGTCATCCAACATGGCCACCATGCTTATTGTCATTTGAATCTCTTGGGATTGGCTGATCCTTGATATAGCAACTTACTTAGTTAGAAACATGCAGTCTATTTGGAGAATGTCTAAGGCAGGTGTTTATTAGTTTATTTAACTCATAATGCTCACTTGTACACTTGTTTCAAGTAGCTAGGAGGGTAAACAATCTGGCCACCACAAGCCTGCATTGATTCACTGATGAAAGCTGCAATCTGTAAATATCAGTCATACATTTTTTACATACATGTAATTAAGGCTAATTATGTTTATGTACCCTGTGGAGCAGGGTACATATGGTGCACCCTGGCTAATAAACATAATTATGTACAATGCAATTATAAGCCTAATTATGTTAATGTACCCTGTGGAGCAGGGTATTAACTGCTCTAAAACTGTTCATAAATTACAGAGTACCTCTTCGATGTTTTGAGATTGGAATGGAATACCCAAAATTTCAGAACCATTTGCACATTTTACTACAGGCCTAGGTTTGGTAGAATGAAGATGAAATAATGTAAGTGCCAACTCTTTTAGCTAAAGATACCTTTCGTCCATCTTTGTGTGCTTGGTCAATAAGTTTCTTAACTTCCAAGGCATATTTTTCTCCCAGTTCTGGTGTGGCGTCACCTTGGAATATGCCACGGTAAGGATCAGGAGTGGGAGCAACATGAACATAATCCTTCTTTCCCTTTGCACCCAGGTATATGAACTTGTTGGGACTGATGTCGATCAATGCTGTGGTGTGACCATGGTATGCTCTAATAAATGTAGAGGAATAACACAATAAAACTGGACAAAATTAATGTCTGTAATTTTTTCTGTATAGTATGTACTTAGTCTAACACTTTAATAATACATAAATAAACAATTATTACTGTAAAATGTCAACTACAACCAAGATAATTTGGTTTTATCAACTGGGTTGATAATGTCAATTGGCCACCGTAAAGAGATTCAAGAAAACTTCGGAATAAGTTTTCACATTACCAGGCACCAGCCAATAGCGAAGCTCCATCTTTCTGTATATAAAAACACACGACCCACAATTCCTTGATTCGCTCCGACGAAGGGCTAACGCTCGAAACGTCAGCTCTTGAATCTCTTTACGGTGGCCAATTGACATTATCAACCCAGTTGATAAAACCAAATTATATTGTTATACTTCCCACCGACGCAGCACCACAGTTTCTTTAGAAACTTACCCCAACTAAAACCAAGACACAGTACGACATTACAGTACTAGTTGTAAACAGATGAAATTTACAGAGATAAAACCACCGAATGATTACAGTTTCTAAAATAATAAATAGCAATAGTAACTAAAACTCCCAATGTTCGTCAAATTAAAGTAATTAATGTGTAGCTCCAGAAAAATTATCTCCATGTACATACAGCCTCCCATGCAGGCATTATTAGAGGACTGCATTGCACTTGTGCTTAACCCGAGACCAACATTCCTTTCTCATTGGTTTACTCACCAGACAAAAAACCAATCACCACTGCTGAAGCACTGTCTGGAGGCATTCAAAACGATTAATGTTATAAAATATCCCATGAATTGGGTCTTAGGGATGCCAGCACTGTTGGATACAATATACTCTGGTGTATTTTGATGGTTGAAACACCAAAAAATGATTTAATATGAATTATACAAGTGATTTGCGTACGAGTCTTTGATTCTGTCATAAGTTGGAGGGGTTTCTATTTTAGCAAAGATAATCTCTCTCCCCTGAACACTGAACAGTGGATCCGAAACGTTTATTTAAACTTTTCCTTCTAATAGTTTATTGGTCCGTCGATTTGAGGCTAGGTTTGAACAACCGACGATCAATGAATGGCACACAAAATTGAACTAATATTTATCTGAACACCAAAATCACTACAGACTTGTTTAGAGTCTGAAATCTGGAGACTTTGATCCATAGTCTAGCTTTTCATTTGGCTTAACTTCCATAATTCGTTGCTGGACTGTACGTCTGTTTTTGTGGGGCTGTGGGGAAAAATATGAAAGCTGAAAATTAACGAGACTGTCAAAAACACTAAAGGAAAAGCTTAATAAACAAGTGACTTACTGTAGCCAGTCAATAAATTAACAAATGTATCTCTTTTCCCTTTAGAAAGTATGTTTCCCTTTCCAAATTCAGAACTTGCTTTCATTTAAATGAACTTACTAGTCAGAGAAATCTCTGAGTTGGAGCAAGATCTTGAAATTGCCTCTGGCACATTTGATCTCATATCATGTGTCTTGCACAAGGAGAGGCATTGTGCAGTCAGGGTGAAGGTTAGCTTTCTGGATTGAATAGGTTAAATATGATTGGCTAAGTGGTGGAAAGGAATGTTGGTCTTGGTTAAGCAGGCATTAGCGGGGACAAGTGTAATGCAATCCCCTAATAACGCCTGTGCGCGAGGCTACCTCAAAGAAGGTATTGGAAATTCCTGGAGGTGTTAGGTTCTCAATGACTAAACATTTTAAAGAAATGTACAAAGCTTAATTGGAATTTACAGAGGGGTAGGGATTCTTAGGAAAAATCCCTTCTGTGGAGTCTGGATAACAACTTATCAAAATTTTCCGAGGCATTTAATAATGTGCAAAAATAATCCTCTGAAGATGCAGAGGATGCAGTCATTGGAGAATTTATGCAGATCTGCACCACAGTAGCCTGCGTGCATCCGTTTCCTATTTCCTAAAGCACAAAAGTGACGTCTGTGAAACGGCGTCGCTAATCGTGTTCCAGTATCCTGCTGTTTGAGATTAAATTTAGCATAAATAGAATTAATTTAGAGAGCTTAAGCAATATAACTAAAACAGAAAAACAGTACTAGCAAAAACAGCGAGTAGCAAAACATATGACAAATTACAGCTCATGATCTGCCAAGTGTCAGAAAAAAAAATTCACAGGGTTAAAGAAATGGTGAAGACCTGTGACCTCAGCTAAATATATGCTAAATTACTGAGTCGGACGGGACTGTTTGAGTTGAAGTTCCCCCTAATTATACGGAATATAACAAGCATTCAAAAAACACAAAGCAAAATAGCTCGAAAACGAGTTTAATCTGAGACAAATGTCAGGAACCACAAGAGTTATATACCGCAGCCTGTCAACTCCTTTAGTAACTTTTAGTAGACAATCACGAAAGCGATTCATCCGAAAGTACTCGCCCTTAAAGGATTCCACACTGTTTATTCCAAGTGTTTGGAACTCCTTATTCACCAGCAGCTCAGCCTTGAAAGATTTATAACCGCTTACATGTAAGATTTCGTCTTCGATCTTTCATAATAATCCCCGCGGGTCACTTCCGTAGTTTTCCAACGCATCGATTGCTTGATACACAGGGATCTTGAGTATACAGCAAACTGTACAGAGCGGACTTTGTCACTTTGAAATTCTCCTCTACCTTGAACCAGACTTCTGTAGTTGTGATTCACAACAAGCGAAATAAACGGCACAAAATCACACGTGAGTTACGGTTAATGTTTTCCTCTTGCATGTTAATAAAAACACAACGCATAATTATGTTAAATATTTTACGATGACTGCAAATCAGGGTTGATTCTAACAATGCCTACTGTCAAAGCAACCAATGAGAGAGCGGTCTCCAAATTCTGGAGAAACAGCAGGATACTGGAACACGATTAACGACGCCGTTTCGCAGACGTCACTTTTCCGCTTTAGGAAATAGGAGACGGCTGCACGCAGGCTACGTATACACCACAGCTGCCTTGTTCGATGGTCTAAATTGACCAATAAAACCCTGTAAATTCATAATCCAATTTTCCAAGTTCCATAAATAAACTAAAGCAGTCTAAGGAACATTACCTGTCTACAACAATGATGTCCTCTGCATTTGTGTGCTGTCTTGCTATTCTTAGAGCAAGATCATTTGCTTCTGACCTAAACAACAGGAACGTAAGTTCACATACCGGTATATGCTTTCACTAAACTTTTGAAACTACAAGTTAAATAATCAATACACTGGTAGCTGGTGAGACAAGGGGAGCATGGATGGTGCAGTGGTGAGCAGGGATTTCAAAATGTTTTGAAGTAGGTGTCAATGACTGGTAGAGAGGGCGGCTGTTATAAGTGCCAAGCTTTTTGGTCACAAGCTGATTGCAATGACCAGAGTAGCCAGCAGCATAATAGTCAAGTAGCCGGTGGAACTTCAGCAGCCGCCGCCTTGTTGTGAAACCCCTGGACTATGAGAGCACTCCCACCTATGTGGCCCTGGTTTGATTCCCAGACCTGGCATCATATGCAGGGTTGTCCCTAACAGCCAGCAACCAGCTACTTTTTACAGTTTGTTGTTGGTTCTAGTCCTTGCTCCAAAGGTTTCTCTCTGGGTAATGTGGTTTTCCTCCCTCCAGAAAACCAACACTTCTAAACTCCAATTCGATCGGGAATTCGAGGACCACAGGTTTGTCAGTTGAAGACTGTTACCTTTGTTATTTAATATTTATTTATTATATATTTTCTTAGGAAATCACAATTTTATAATTATTTTGTAATCAACATTTTATCGACATATATGAAATAAAAGTTATGATAATTTGCAAATAAATGAACCAAAACATCACACAAAACATTGTCTTTTGAGAGGGGTAGTAATTGCTTACAATGTGAATATACACCATGTTTAAATTATACTTACCCAGTGCAGGTAAAATGACATTGACTCAACTGAGGGGGAAATTTAGAAACCAGCCTTTGCGCATACTTCACGATGTCGTCATACAGGAAACGGGTGTTGGTATTAAGTGTCGCCATCTGTTCATGACACGCTTTAACAACATGAGGATGACAGTGGCCAACTATATATTATAAAGAAGAATGAAGTAAAAACTGAGTTAAGTACAACCACAAGCACAAGCGAAGGTGCATGCATAAAGCATATCAAAATACCACTGAACCAACAAGCACTGGAAATGCCCTTACAACTGGCTGCAAAATGCTAAAGGCATGCCAGCACACTAACAACTTCCTGACAACAAGCAATAACACCCCACCAGCCACTGAGTAAACATGCTTAACTAAATGTTATTATATTATACCCCCTCTCCCCATGCAGGGGGGGGGGGGGGCGGTTTACCTCTATTTTTCTATCTTGAACCGGCGAAATGTCTTTAAGCTTATAATTTTTGTCTTGGTTCGAATTTAGCAATAAATTCATTCCTATAAAATACAGAGATTAATTCTCGGGCTTAAAAGGTCTGACACAAATTCATGACATTGACATTTATAGACTCTGACTTATCTGATATGATAAGGAATTCTTGGTAATGCACTCAACAAGACCATGTGCAATATCAATTTCTCTCTTATTCTACATCTCCCCGCAGGGGTATCTTGGTATGTGCGTTAATAGTCATCTTGACCAAAACGTTTTTTTTTTTAAATTTTACAGTTCAATCACTTACAATTCTTACAGACAAACATTACTTACGGGATCCGGATAATTACTTACGTTACTTACAGTACAATTACTTAATACATTACTTACACTACAATAAATTAACACTACCTAAAATACATGATACTTCCAAATACTTACATATACAACACTAGTTAAGGTTGACCTACAATACAATATCTGTTCGTAGTAATAGCCTTAAGTTTTATTTTTTTTTTACATTCGCCTGCTGGTATATACATATCATTTTAATTTTTACCCACATAAATTTCTAGATATTATCATTTGACGCTGCTCCAGTTTTGAGGCTGCTGTAACATGCCAGAAAGACAGAGAAATGATTTATTTCAAGGGAGAAAGTTGCGCGTCCTTCAGGACCATATATATCTTGCCACAAGAAAATTAAAATTAAGTTTCTGTTTATTGTTTGATGTGCCTGGCCTTAGGCCTAATATTATATCTAAAGAAAGGTCAAGTTCTCAATACAAGATTTTGGCTTTCAAGAAGCTCCTTAAAGTTTTGCCAAAAAGTAGAGACAACTCTGCAGGATTGGCCAAAAAGTTGTGGGCCTTGCTTGTACCTAGCCAACCTTCCTATGATTAAACCCATTTATACACCTGGGTGAAGAGAGGTAGAGTGAAAGTAAAGTGTCTTGCCCAAGAACACAATACAGTGCCGCAGTATCTCACAATGGAAAATTCAAACATACCATGCGCAACATTGTTAATGCAATCCAGATATTGGTTGTCCTCATCATCATACATGTATTGTCCTCTTGCATAAGCAATCTTAATTGGGTCATCTTTATAATGTACTTCGCAGGCTTTCCTGTGTTATACAAATACTGTTGTTTAGAATTTTGATATGGGGGGGATTGGTCATTTCTGAGTTACTACTACCTCTGTTTCAAAACACGTCCAAGTGCAAAACCATTCATATGAAAATGAGTTTGCTTTATATGAAAAAGATGCAGGTAAAACACATTTTCATATCACTGCTTTTTCACTTAGACTCATTTTGACAAAGTATGAGGCAAACGAGAACATTGGGAAAGGGTTTGAGAGGGTGGGGGAAAAGTTTAGATGAAATAACAACCTAACTGCTGAAAGCTATAGAAGAAAACAATGCATCTGTGGGGATTGGGGGGGCTCTATTTTATAAAATTGACAGAATTTGGTAAAGACCTCAGAGCCTGGGATTTTAACTACACAGGTTATTGTACAGCAAATCTCTTTGATTAGCTAACGAGTTTACGGTATAATATACTTAAATTTGCAAAATATTTATGAACAACCTTCATTCCACGAATCAGCGCAGTAATGACTTGAGAATTTGTTTTCCCGATATTTCGGACAGTCAAGCTGTCCTTCCTCGGGAGATTTAGATTCTATTGAAAAAGGTCACACTGTTCTGCAAAAGGTGAAAGTGCACATGAAAATCTGAAGACCTTTATCCTCCAAAATTATCAAGCGTGTGGTGGTGAAGTTGGACTTTGACCAAAAGGACTTTATAAGCTTGGATACCACTCACACTACTTTCTTTTCAACGTCAGACTGCTACTACTCCATGCTATGGATCGAGCGGACAGTGAAACGTTTCAAACCTCATATTGCTGAGGAATTGTCGCCATTCAAATCAAGAACATTTTGTCGTGTTTCTAATGTTAAACTAGACTACAATGTGTCGACTGTAAGGGTGAGTGTCAGGCCCTATTTACACGGTCTCAGGTACCCGATACAGCCCTCCCCCGAGTTACTCTTGGCAAGCTAACTTTTCACTCAAATGTTACAAAATTCTGCCAACTGTTTATATGATCCTACCCGATTTGTTTCAGGGGATGAGACAACTCAGGAAGGCGAGTTGTCTCATCCCATCAGGTTGGTTAACCCTGGAAGGCGGGACAACTGTTTTCTCATATAAACACTTTGGGTCACCTACCCAGGACAACTCTTCACGTGCCAAGTGTCACAAACTGTTTGGATTTCATGTTTTTAAACCAAAAAATTGTACTAAAGAAATCTTGATATAAAGAGCACTCTGATTGGTTGAAAGAGCATGCTTTATCAGAGTACAAAGCATGATCACTTCAAAAATGGCAGACCAATTTTTGCTTCGGCATTTTGACAAACACATACACACACAAAAAACGAGCTATTTATCTGCAATAAACATGACCTGCATTGACAGTAGGGTTAAAACTGTATGCAATTACAAGTAACTGTTAAGTTTCCAACAAATTGCAGACGAAAATACGGTAATCCAGTAGCAAAAGCACTCAAGAAGTTGGGAAACACTCACGTATTGGCTCTCGTCAAGACGCAGTCTCGGGCCAGCATAACTTTGGATAATTCTCCCAAACCACCCGAGTGTTTGG
Organism: Blastomussa wellsi; assembly: GCA_947652115.1. Taxonomy (NCBI): domain Eukaryota; kingdom Metazoa; phylum Cnidaria; class Anthozoa; order Scleractinia; family Plerogyridae; genus Blastomussa; species Blastomussa wellsi. Next base: position 7,222,607 of record OX393561.1, read on the forward strand.
ATAAGGCTATGTAAACACGGCAAAAGTCCACTATTGCTTTTATAAAATATTTCTTTCTTTCTACGCACGAAAACTAAAACGTCACAACCGTGTTTACATTCTGTCATCTAAACACACCTATTAACCAATGAGAGCACGCGTAGTATCTCAGTTATTCTATAAAACTTGATATAGCACGCGCTTGACCTAAGTCCCGTGCTTTATGGAGATAATGAACTTGAACCAATCATAGTGTGTGCAACTCCTCCAGGTAGCCGGTCGTTTTGCCTAACGTCGATTCGCCTGACGTCGATTCGCCTATACTGGATACTTGTTCAGAAAGTTTTAATTAACTCAAAACTCGCTAACAGCACGCTAACATGAATATACCTCATTCTTTAATCCACGAGCCGAAAGATGAGAGCACCTACATGAATATACCTTGTTCTTTAATCCATTTAATGTAGGCGAAACGACTTGCAGGCGAATCGACTTGTAGGCGAAACGAAAAACATCCCTCCTCCAACATTTTATAAAACAGAACAGAGCACAGTCAAAGGATTCTTTATTTATTAAATAATTTAACTGAGCAAAGCCACCAGTGATCAAATATACAAAAGAAATTCAAAGGAAGAAGGATAACTGGTTACCGGTATTTGAATATCAAAATACTTTATGAATAATCAAACAGGGTCAACAGAGACAGAGACAATTTTTTGTCATATATTAAACGCACGGTAAAGTTGTCTTGGAAAGGAGGGTTGTCTCGGGCACCTGAGACCGTAAAACTGAGGCCTCAGAACAGATCCCATGTTTAAAATCAAAATAAGCCTCGAGCTTTACAGTTACTTGAAAGATGTTCAGTCTGCGAAGTCTTCTTTTTCACGTTCTACATCCCTTAAAGTGTCTATACGACCAAAACTGATTGTTTTGGTTTTGGCATCTCTGGAATACGTAGAAAACTTTGTTTTCCGATTGTCACTTTCCCTGTAAAAGAGGCCAGAAAAAAGTTTGCTCATGCAGCTTCATGTCCAGGATTTAATATTTCAAGGTTTGATAAAAAACCAAGTTGGACCGTTTCTTCTCTAAACCTTCATACATCCATTTCGAATTGGACTTTTCCCTTTTAGGACTGTCCAATTGTTTCCTGGCAATAAATTAATTTTAATTCAAAGGCATAGACAAAAATCTATTGTTCATTTACTGTCTGCCATGGTAATATCTGAAGTGGACAATAAATGTTATGGAAATGACTTTCCAGAACAGACATAACAATACCTGTACAATCTTCCTGACAATCCGCCATGATCACGAGGAAAGATGAAACCGCGTTTTTGTGCACAGCGTTAGGGCCCTGAACTGAACACTCGTTGTCATGTTACGCGATGCCTTTCTGCGAAGCACAGGCAGCCCAAGCTCACGTTGTGATCAGGATCACATTGCATAATAGCTGTCGTGGCAAAAATATAACAGTTTGTATGGGAATATTTTACAACACCTTTAAGCAAACCGAAATAACAAGCTATACCTCACCGGAGTACCACACTGTCAATTGCTCTCAACAAGTTTTGTTTGACTCCCCTGGTCCCCTCAGGGCGATTGTCGAGGCGGGGTTACCAAGGAGTTTTTGTAACGGTCGTGTGTCGTGACGAGCGTGTACAGGCACAATGGAGATCTTTTTGCCTTGGATTTTTTAAAGCAAACGGCCGCTTGGCGTCAATGACAGAGTCTGGACTGAGTTGTTGTTGAGTAGAAATGAAACTAGAACATCTCTTCTTGGAATTTGTGATGGATTTGAGTTCGTTTGACTATTTTAATCTGGTATTTTTCGCTTGGCTCGTCGGTCGTTCCGAACTGGAGTGTGCAGCCTTGTTCTTTTCTTTGTAGTGGGGAACCTAGAAAGCGACGACTCGCCTAAATGGCCAAGAATCGGCAAAATAAGCGTTCAGACAAGAATAAAAACGCAGTGAAAGAAAGGTAAGGCAATTTTATTTAAGATTTGGCAGTATTTCGGTTTGCTAAAAGGTGTTGTAAAATATTCCCATACAAACTGTTATATTTTTGCCATGACAGCTATTATGCAATATGATCCTGATCACAACGTGAGCTTGGGGTGCCTGTGCAGAAACCTGTTAACTATTGTATGCAATATTTGTGAATGTACAGTGTAGATAGATTTAAATGTTTTTCACAAAAATTGACTACATTTACATTTGATTACATCTGTAGTAGCCTGTAGATGTTAACGGACGGCAAAAACGATTGTTAAAGCTACGAGAAAGCAAGCAAGATTCAAGTACAAGTTTGCTAAATGACACTTTGCTGAATGAAGAAATTTAGCTTTTTAAGCGTACGCCGTACGTTTGCGCCTGTTTCGCAAAATTACAACTGATTATGAGAAACTCAAACTGAAGCTCCTTTTAATACTTACATTCATGCTAACGCAAAACGCATGCTTACAATTCTCAAGATTGATGTATAGTTTGACCTGATACTGCAAATTGGGAATAGGACCGTAAGTGTCTTGCGTAAAAATCAGTTTTCTGTTTTTGGGTCACGTGACTTCATCAACCCGTTTGCACCCACACTCATAGTCTACTGTCAAAATTTAGTTTCACAAAAGCAATGCAAAGTCAAGTTAGAACCGACGGAATTTTCCCTAGCAACGGCACAAAAAGATACTGTTCAGGGCCCTTGATACAACTTCTATACTCCAGTACAAAGTCCATTTATTTTCCCGCGGTGCAAGGCTTTCGAAAATTCGACGATTCGCTCCGACGATGGGCTAACGCTCGAAACGTCAGCTCTTGAATCTTTTTACGGTGGCCAATTGACATTATAAACCCAGTTGATAAAACCAAATTATATTTCGAAAAGCAAATCTCCCTCATTTCCCTGACCCCCGGTGTTGTGTTTGCTCGCCACCCCCCCCCCCCCCCAAGGGATATCCGTTGATAGGTGCATGACTTGGGCCGAAAGAGTGCCAGCTATTAAATTCACGTCTTAAAGCCACCTGGAGAATTACTCCATTCTAATTTCTTAACTCGATTGTTCTATTGGAAATCCGCGAATCTGATTGGCTCTCCCACTGTTCTCCCGGGTGCACGTAGCTCTTTTAGCGGTAGTTTTTCTTCAATTTTGGCTCAAAAGTACACAATATTGTAAGTTTTGGACTGCAATCCTTTAGAGTTTCTACTAAAACAATATTAGACTACTCGTCCCCGTTTTCTACGAGCGATAGTCAACTCGGCTGCGCCTCGTTGACTATTCGCTCGTAGAAAACTCGGGCTCGTAGTCTAATTGTTAAAGAACAAAATAATACATTTCTATCTTAAATTCACCCAATATGCTTCTTTCGTAGCTCCATTATCTCCTGACGAGAAAGCCCATCGGATTTGATTTCGCCGGCAACTCCATTACTACAAGCATAACCATTTTCGAGCTTCCCATATATTTCGCTCATCTTTTCTATGAAATGCTCAGAATAGACGACACCAAGAGCTCAAGAAGACAAGAACACGCCGACAACTCGGCTACAGTCGAATTTCAGCTTTTCCTTGATTGTAACAAAAATTTTATACGAGTAATAGCCCCGGGAGACTCATTTACATGTAACCGGTCAATCAAGTTTTCCGGTTTGTTTGTGTAATTGTTATTCACTCTTCGCACCAATGTGAAATTAGTATTCGCATGTGGCTTCGAATCGGTGCAAAAAGAGTTGATTTTTTTGGACTGTTTTTATCAAGCTAGCTAGAGCCCCTTGTTCATAAATGGCGGTTAGACAAGTCAAGTTACGTAACTATTTTCAAGCCGCCGCGCCAAACTTGTCACTTGGACAATATAGCGATAATTCTTGTTTACAAAGATTGACGCCACATTTCTTTTGATATTCAAATTTGCCAACCACGGAATTTGATTCAACAGCCAATTAGGTTCTGGTTGGCATACTAATAACAATGGGTGGCGTCACGAGAAACATTGTTATAATCACCGGAGGTGAACAGTTTCGGAGATCATCACTCGCTCGCTCGCAAGGGAGGCTCGCCATCGTCCACATCTTCAGACTGACCAAGTTGTTCGCTATAATCAAAAAGAAAGGGGAATGCGCTTTGTAACAGTTGTAACATATATAGATGGTTTTCTTTCACGTTGTAAGGCGATATTGGTGGACTAAACAATACAAAATTGTTGCGCAAAATATTTTCAAAATTTGCATAAAAATGGAGTTTAGTTCCCAAAGGAGAGAAAGTTCATTGTTCTAGTCCACCAACATGGCCGCCATGACGTCACGGTTTAAAAGGAAACAGGAACAGGAAAGGGTGGCCCCAGCCTGCGAATACAGCCCCTGTTGATCGCCATTCTGTTTTTCGCGTGCACGTGCATATTTCCTTTTAAAAACAAGAAATGATCAACTTCTATATCTTCTCATTGTCTTCTGGGGAGCTTGAGCCACGACAGCGAATTACTGAACAATACAAAAGCAGAGACCGATAGCACGTGGAATGGTTTTTTTAAGGTGTACTATAGTACACCTTAAAAAAATAATTCTACGTTGTATCGGTCTCTTGTAAGTAAGTAAGTAAGCAGGATCATCGTCCGCGGTTGCTTTCTGAAACATTTGACAGCGAATTACTACATTTCTGTTCAGTTTAGGACTCAACGCTTTCTCTGCGCATTCGTTTAAGAATGGCTGTGACACCGACAGAGAAACTGAACAAATCTACAGAGACGCGGAATTCTTAAATAGAGCATAAATATTCAACGTTTTAAGCCATCCCCAGTCAAACATGAGTGAAACTAACCGCAAGCAGACATCAGTAATGAAAGCAAAATGAGTGCATTTGGCTAACAGTGAATTCAGCATTCTGCAAATTACCCCGCCCGCGTCGTGGTTGCGTAACCCATTGTTACTTTGGGGACGAGTCAGAAACTGTTGGCTAAAGAACAAATAGCTCTTTTGTTTAACTTGTTGGCGATTTAAATAACAAAAACAATGTTTGCAAACAAATATCTTCTCTGTCGGAAATGACCACTAATGTTGTGTTTTGGTAGCAAGGTTTGATACCAGAAAACGATTATGGAGTCTCTTTACTCCTTCGTGGGCATTTTAACCATATTCTGTTCTAAGTAAATAAATCAGTTTTTTGGGATAACCAACCCTACTTCTCGACTTCTACTGTTGTGCGACCGTTTTTTGGGCGTTTTAATAAACAACAAAACGCTTCCAAGGGGGAGTGTCTTGCCGTTTTACAGGCTCGCTTCTTATTACAATATAATTTGGTTTCATCAACTGGGTTGATAATGTCAATTGGCCACCGTAAAGAGATTCAAGAGCTGACGCTCGAAACGTCAGCAATTGAATCTCTTTACGGTGGCCAATTGACATTATCAACCCAGTTGATAAAACCAAATTATATTGTTATACTTCCCACCGACGCAGCACCACAGTTTACCACAACTTACCCCCTCGCTTCTTATTACATCGGAAGGATCTTAGGGAATCCCACATCGATCACTAATAACCACTGATATACATCCAAAATATCTGGGGTTTGACATTGATATTTAATGCTCTTAAAAGCATAGGAATTAACGCGTGGATTACAGAAGTGTACCGAAATAATATCCCCTCTTTTCTAGTAATCAGTTTTCTTAGAACGCAGACTGACAAATATCTTGCACAAAAATATCTTGTGTTGCGTGAATTTTGTTATTAATTTAAATATTAACGACTGAACGCCCAGTGAAGGTTTCTTTGTTCTGTTACTCTCGTGACACTTTATTTTCTAAGTGTCACACAACCGAATGTCACATAAGGTCTCTAAGGAGTATAAGCTTTGTACAACTGTGAATCATCATCTAGATTGTAACTCAGTGTAGCCACACTTTCGTCATTTTTTGCTGCTTGTGCTTGCTCATACTCAGTATCGTCCTCATAGTCGTCTTGGAGCTGGCGCATAAATGGATAAAGTTTAACTGTCACGGAGCTGGCCGCTCGAATTTCTTTGCCGTAGCGGTACATCATCTTCCAAACATCACCTGGAAAAAGAAAATCGTCAAATGTAAATAAACAGAGAAAAAGTTGAAAACATGATTTCTGCATAAGGTAAGTCTGCAGTCGCGCCTAGTGGCCCATCAGGCCGGAGCTTATCCCGGTTTCTGTAGCATGAAGTGACAGAGAGTATTTCTACTCCCCCCTGGACGGGATGCTAGAGTCCATCGCAGGGTTACCCCCAGCAGCAAATTCACCGGTACCCATTTATACACCTGGGTGAAGAGAGGCACTGTGAGAGTAATGTGCCTTGCCCAAGAACATAACGCAGTGCCCCGGCTAGAAACTCGAACCCGGACCATCCGATCCGGAGTCCAGTGCACTAACCATTAGGCCACTGCGCCTCCCACGACTTGTACATAAGACAAAGAAACGACTGAGATACACCAATGAATGAGATATCCTTAGGGGGAGGGGGGTTCGGGGGGAGGGGAGGGTTGAGTCGCATTAGCTTCTTTAATTCTGGACCCCCCAAGCAGAGGTCGCAAAAAAAAGAAAAACAGTCTGTTTTTACAAGAACACGAAAGAGTGAGAGGAGAGAGTGGGCTGTAAGTTGTCGGTTTATGTTTTCTTCCACACTATATCTTAGATTTTTCTCTGCAGATGTAACAACAACTTAATCTCCTACCCAGATCTCACTCTGTCTTTTGCTGTTGTCCGTGGGAGATCTGGGTACGAGATTAAGAACAACTGCCAGGACTCGTACGAGCTGTTGTGTGACTTTCGGTTTGCTGATGTCAGTGATTGGTAGCAACAATCCAAAAAGATTAAGTCACGCAATTAAGTCACGCGGCTCTGCTTACCAACAGTTAATCTTCGCTCTGTGATAAACGAATGGATATCGAGAAGATCTTCAGCTAACTCCTAAAACGAAAGATACGACATTTTCACTGTATAGTGATCGTTAGTTTTACTTTACAATGGTTTCCATTTATGTGCTTGCCCGCTTGACCTGTTTATCCTTAAAGTGCAAGTTTAGAACAGCTGCAAAACATCCATTAGCTTTCTCAATGTTGAACTCCCAACTGAAAATATTGCAAACACAAGAGGGAGGAGACATCTAAAAATACTTGCATGTGAAATACCGAAAGATTTAGCATAAAGTATCCGGGAAAAGGGAAAAGGGAAAGCACTCAAACTACTTTTGTCTATGGTTATTGATCGTCGAAGTCGTAAGGATCGCAAGGACAAAGGATGTGTACTCGGAGTGCCTGAAACTAGCACTGTGTTTGGTTTATTTTTCCGCTTCTGATTGCGACTCCGACAATCTAGTTTTAACTGGATCACAAACGATGGTACGGAAGAAAATGGAAACCTTCTAATTCTTCCGAATTCGATTCCTCGAGCTTATGACCGGGGGGTCCGATTTGCGATCAATTTTTCTAGGTAGCACGCACTGCTAACATTTTCTAAAAATTAATATGATGAAAACCACCATGGCGAACACCGTTAAACGATTTCCATTTTTGAGAAAAACCGGTAAGAATTTTACGCCAAAAGGAACAACGTTTTTAAGCAAATAAAACGGCATAAATGTACTATTTGAAAGGCGGATGGACGCAATCATTTTATCTTTTTGCCTACCAGAACTTTCCTACAAATACTTCGCAACACGTAAAGAAGGGGCTCTCTGTAGAGTAGGCAGATTGCTGGGAAAATAAAGAAAAGAGACAAATCTGCAAATTCTACTTACAGCATCTCCAAACGTGAAATAGACAAGATCCCTGGAACACGAATAACTCGCCATCATCTGAATCAATCCTGAAAGATATTAGACCGAGTAAAATACAATTGCCCCTGTAAATTATATTTAGTAAAAATACTTGAACTGAACGGAAAGAGGTGAGGCCTCGTGTCAAGCGGCCCGATGGCCAGACTGCCTGAGTTTATCCCGGTTTCAACACCTCCTGCATGGATGGGATGCTAGTCCATCGACGGTTACAACCCGGGCATTATTTCGCCGGTACCCATTTATACACCTGGGTGGAGAGAGGCACCGTTCGAGAACAGTGTCTTACCTAAGAACATAAAGTAGTGACCCGGCCAGGGCTCGAACCCGGAATGGCCGGAGTCCAGCGCATCCATTAGGCCACTACACCTCCCACCTTGCTACTATTTTTGACGCCTTACAGCAGAGAATGACATAAATGGTCATAAATAAATACCTTTGACCCTCGAATCGCCTCCGAACGCTCCACAGCCCCAGTTTCCTATGGCGAAGGGAGCAAGTTATGTTAGCGCGATAATCAAATCAGATTATTTTAAATTGGAAGTTTAAACAAACCCACGCATCCTGGGCCTAACAGAGTCCAGGTGGTAAGCAGTAATGTGTATGAATAACGAGTTTTAACAAATTCCTTTCATTTTATTGCTTTACTGTCTTGGTATCTGGACGCTTAAAAGCTCAGAGCTGTTACAAGTTTACAGTGTTTATAGCGACCTTACCAGTGGCAATTGCTGGACGATGTTTCTTTAATTCGGGAGAATAGAATCCACAGTATGCCTGGAAGAGAAAAACGTTTACTTATTAATTCAATAAAAAATTTAACGTTCTGATAAAAGAATAGACTTGTTTCACGGTTTTTGACGCCATCTTCATCTTGGTTGGTTAATTTTCCACGCAAATGTCTGTTTTACAGACAAATGAACGGAGAAATGGATTTATTGTCCCCCTGTAGTAGACCAGCATCTGATTCAAGGGGAAGTAGAAATTCTCCTTGTCGCTTAACGGAGTTACCGACGCCGTGATGAATGGGCACTTTTCTTTTTTAAAGTGTAAACAGGGATTCTGCGTAATGGTATTTTTATTTCCTTCGCAGCCGTTTTTTGGGTCGTCACGCCACGCTTCTCCAACTGGGGAAGGAACGTTGCGTGACGAGCCCAAATAATGGCTGGGAAGGGGAATACTCCTTACAAGGCCTCCTGCAAACAGTACCTTGTCGAGTTCCCTTTTGAGCAGTCCAGCTTGAAACTGGTCTGTGTAACAGCGGAACACGTGTGCATCTATGGCAACAATCTTGGAATGTCGTCGACCCCACGAGTCCCTAAAGGGAAACCAACAAACACACTGGGTATGTCACTCGCTTACCCACAAGTCAACTCGCCTGCGTTCAACTCATAAAAGAGCAAAAAAATGTAAACAATATCCCATTACCTTCCTGGCAGCATGCTTTAGCATGAGAACTACTAGCGTTATAATTTGTGGGTGAATTGCTCGTGGGCGAGACGACCAATTCTCTCAAAAGAGAGATTTCATTTCTTACATGGTAAAGAATGCAGATAAATTAAAATGTCCATGTTTTTTTCCTTCAACTTGTTTTTACCTTGTTGTTCGATCGACATGGTCCCCAGCCCATCTGAACGTGTGCGCATAACCAACATAATTACTGTACCGTTCAGCTCCTTAAACACAACATGCCAAATATTAGACTCACGTTTTAAGAGCGGTTTTCAATAGGCCATTTCCTAGTTCTCTTTTGCCTCAGTGTCAAAACGAGTCTAAGTGCAAAATCATTCAAATGAAAATTTGTTTCACCTGCATTTCAAATCTGATGCAAAACGAGTTCATTTCCATATGAATAGTTTCGCACTTCGACTCGTTTTGAAACAGAGGCAAAAAGGAACTCGGCCAAATGAGTATTGAAAGTGATTACTTTGGGTTTGCACTACTATGCTCCGTGATTAGTTTAAAAATCTCGCGCCACTTTTTCAACCATTCAGGAGTAAAACCAAAAACCAATCGTGACTCGCGCGCGCACGTTTTCCCGCGCTTTTTTATCATTTCGAGTTTTGATTGGTTCACTGGATTGTCTCCGTCCATTTTGATTGGCCAAACGAGGCAATAGCAGAGTTCTATCAGCAGACTGCTTTGACACGGTGATGACGAAATTCATAAGAAACATGAAAAACTGCCATCAATTTGTCAAGTCTACACGCAGTCTAGCAAACTACTAGTCCTGGTTGCAGAGTCCGGCACAACCGAGAATTTGGCTTGGTGTGATTGACCTACTGTCATAAAACAGTTATTTATTATTTCGAGTCTTAAGTTGACGATCACTCAATTGCTGATGAAATATTCATGTTCATTATTACACGAACGTCGGACAACGATAAACTCCGAAAAAATGTCCCCCACAGGACTGGAACCCACGACCTGCTAGATGCTGGTAGGGCACTCCAACCACCTGAGCTGCTTGGTGAGCTAAAACCATTGACTAGGTACATATATGACAAGCGTCCTGTATAGTGCTAGGATCAGCAATGTCTAAAGCGTCACGATTCTGATATATACAAAAGATTGAAGAATACACGATAAAGATGCATTATTCACTTTGGTCATGAGTGTGAGACAGAAAAATTTTTGTCCACGCTCGTGTCAAAATTGATCATTTCAACTTTATTATTTATTCATCTTTCGTTATTTATTACCCAATTATTGCAAAAATTAAATAGAATGGTTTAATTGCCATATTGTGCAAGTGACGTTTACCTGTTATGATGACACACTCATTGCTGTCGAGTCGCTCACAAAACAGCCGTGAAAGGATTAGTTCAGGACATATTAGGAACCTGATTTCTTCTTGTACACAGCCCTGTTAGAAAATGAGATTTGTTTTAAGTTATTAGTTTGTAAAATGACAAATACACGCATTTGGGTTTTAAGTTTTTTCTCAATAGCAATAACTTGGCTTTGAGTTGCAGTTTTCAATCGAGTGCTATTAAACCAAAACCATAGTAACCATTCTGACCAATCACAAAGGACCTAGACAATCCAGTGAACCAATCAAAACACGAAATACTTTCAGGCGGCACAAGGCGCGGGGAAACGTGTCACAAGTCACAGTTGGTTTTGGTTTTGATTGGTTGAGAAAGTGGTGCATATATTGTGAGTCAATTACTATGTACCGTAATCGAGGCAAATGTGAATTAATTTCAAACACTCAATGCAAGTACACATCGTTCTGTCTTGATTTGTGGTTTTCATAAGACGATCAGTCTATCAAAAATACTGAACTCTACATCACAACTATCAACTAAAATACTGAATACAAACACCCATGTCGAGGAGGGGGAGTTTGAAGCGAAAGAACTATTCATCGTTTTTGCTATGACTGAAAGACAAAAGATCTTTTAAAACATCCCTAAAAGGAAAATTATTTGATATACTTGAAACTGTAGACTCCTATATTGAAGTGTAAATGATAATTAACCAAATGAAAAACTGATCCTCTATGTCCTCCTCTTAGTATAGTCTGATTCCCCTTTTCCCTCTTCATCACGATCTTTTCAATTGTAATATTAATAACAATGAAATTAACATCTGCGTTATTATGTAAAGCTAAAGTTTTTTCGTTTTCCAGTATGTTTGTAATTTATTGTGATTTGTTTTTTCTATAAATAAATTGTTATTGTTGTTGTTGTAAGACAAGGACGATATATCCAGCATCATAGGTTTGCAATGCGTGCAGAGATATCATAAAGTGCGGTCCTAACTCAACAAGCTAGTGATACCTTACCTCTCCTATAACACCTCCCCCGATGTATTTGTTAGCAAAATCAACCTGAAACACAATTAACGAGAAATATTCAGTTCCAAGACGTTTAAAAAAACCTTTTACTATCAAAATCACTGGAGTGATAAAAGTGTAGTTATGTAAACATCGCTTTTTCCAGAATTTGTATGAACAATTATACAATGTTTTGGCTGTACACCAATAAATTGAAGTACAGTAGGGTCAAGCATATTATCAAATGTAAAGTCATTGGTATCATGAACGTAAAATTATCGTAATTTAATAACACTGCAGTTGATATAAAAGTTTTTAATTCACATGATCCAGATTGGCACAGCACGAGAGGAAATTTAGCGACTGCATTTTACCACTCTAGACACTCTAGTGATTTTATAGTAAAATAAATTGGGAAAGGTGCTCTCATCAGACAAGCATTTAATCCAGGCTGAAACAGTAATAATCCTAGTTGCCTTATGCCACGGACAACAAAGCTTATTGCTTGTAATGTGCGCAGACTTTGTATTGATTGAATTTATAGGTCAAAGCATTGCACCTGAAGAAATCCTGTTCCATCGTCTTCTATTGTTCCCTTTGTGGAGACATGTAGTTTGCCAAACAGAGCAGTGCATCTGAAGTACCAAATCAGAACAATTATAGATTTTATAGATTTTTGCAACCGGTAATAAATTGCATTGGCTAAATCACCCCTACTTAGGCTAGGTGGTCGCATGTGTGAGGATACCAGAATTAAAATTTTGAAACAACCTTGTGACATTTATCTAAAAGTACTTTTTGTACCATCCACCCACCGCTCCCCTCCCCTCCCCTCCCCCCCCCCCTCCTTTAATTTCCAACCCCTAAAGCAGGGCCCAAAGTTGTACCTTCCTGGTCACTAAAGCCACCAAAAAATGCACTACCGACCAGAATTTTAAAACTGGTTGCCAGTGGGTTACAAACTATTTCATAAAATCAACTTTTTAACTTCCCACAATTCTGAAATAGAGTTGAAAGAAATTTTCCTGTTATTCAACGATTGTAGTGAGTTCTACTGCCAAAAAACTTTGGTTACTACAAATTACATTGCCAGCTGGCGACCAAAACGTTTTATTAAGTAAAAAAAATTGTTAATTTCGTACTCTGCAAAGTATAATATGGTTAATAAAGCTTTTGTTTTTTTATGTAAATTATACTCACTTTTCCCATTCAGGCATGTTGCTAGATTTCACCATCTGTCGTTGAAAAGTCAAGGTTCCTGTAGGCACTATTGAATAACAAAAAAGGATGCAACAAAGAAGATAATCATTCAGGCCTGTAGGGCAGCAAAGGTTTGTTTTCCCATGAAAGGACCTGTATCCAGTTAAGTGAACATCTTGCTCCATTGATTCATGACATAGTGTGCGTGACTTCGCACCAGTGCATGCTTTAATTTACACATAGGCTGGAGGTCGGCCATTTTGATTGCCCTTGTCAGAATGTTATTTGAAGCCCTGGAACAGGGGCGTAGCCAGGATTTTTCAAGGGGGGGTTGGGGGTCACAGGCACTGATAGAATGTTCAGCACACGAGTAAGTAAGAAGCTGAGTTTGACAACTATGGTTTTTAAGATGTATTTTATAACACATGTAATGTATTTTAGAACACATGTAATGTATTTTATAACACATGTAATGTATTTTATAACACATGTAATGTATTTTATAACACATGTAATGTATTTTATAACACATGTAATGTATTTTAGAACACATGTAATGTATTTTAGAACACATGTAATGTATTTTAGAACACATGTAATTCAGCCGTAAAGCTGCGAGTTGTTAAACGTTTTACTTACTTACATACCAATAGTGTAATGTCATTCTTATTACTTACTTTCCTTTGTTATTCTTCTGAAGTAATGAATAATAGCTTGAAGTTTCTCAGTTTTCACTGAATTTGTTCCTCCTTTTCCACCTTGGAACAACCTTCAAAATATGCACAGGATATAAACATTTTACATTTTGTATGTAAGTTCTTTAATATAGAAAAGGGCCTTCGCGCCATGCATCTGGACCTGGGTGTCGTGGATCCTTAACTTCTTCATGTATAAAATACTGGATAATGTTTTGTAAACAGTAATATTGCCCGAATAGAAAATTATCTTGCGGATAACAATACGCTGCACACCCTTCAAACAACAGGGCCAATTAAAGAGTGATCCATTTACTGTAGGCAAAATTGTGGGGCTAGTCATTTACTGCAACCCATCATTGGTGTTACATCCAAGATTACAAAATAAGGGCCTTCCTGATTACATGAGTCGAGCTGGCCCGGTTAACTGGGCTGGTTTGCTTTGTCGGCTAACTGGGCTGGCACGGTTGTCATGTAATCACAAAGTTGATTTTTCTTGCGTTTAACAGACATGCCGAGACCTCGGCAAACTGAAACAAGCCCGGCTAACCAGGCTTGCCCGGCGCATGTAATCAGGCCTTAAGTGTTTTGATGTTGTTTATGGGCCTCCACACCTGAGCTTGTATGATATACCGCTCAATTAGTTTGATTTGGATTTGCAGCATGATTTCATCCTGTGCTGTTCAAGACAATTAATGGAATTTGTAGTATTGTTCATTTAGCAGGATTATGGAATCTAGAAAACGTTGACTGAAAATGTAAATGACACCCAATGTGGCTGTGAGAATCAAACCAAGGCACAAGGAACACATAGACCTCATTATTCTTTTGTAGGCATGTTAAGTGGCCTACCTTACCTCAATAGCATGAGCGAAATTCAAAATAATTTGTACTCAAAAATGAGGCTAAAAGAGCCAATTTATATATGCACAAATCAGTGGCCATTTGGGAATAAGGTGTACTATGGGGATCAACTTTGCCCCCTCCAGATCTTAATATGAACTGGCCAAAATACCTGTTAAAATTGATGTCTGGAAATGATGAGTATTCAGAATGTTTATAAGAGTTTCTCCGTGGAAATGTGCAAAAGAATGCATTGGCTAACAAACAAGCTGCCTGCAACATAAAATTAATACCATCACACATACTGCTATTGAAATTAAGAAACAACAAGAAATAAGAAACAATAGTTTTTGGTTCTGAAAGCAGAGAGTAAACATTGTACATATGGGTATTAAGAATGTTTGTAACAGTTTTAATTAGAACTCGGGGGAAACATTCAAAAGAATGCATTTAATTAGCTAACGAAGTGTCTGCCTGCAACAAAAAATCGATATCAATTAAATTATTAAAACAATGAAGCGGCAAAACCTATAAAATTAACCAACATAAGGAAATAAGAACCAGTAATTCTTGATTCTGAAAGCAAATAAAGAACACCATGATCCTGACCTGCTCTTGGCTCATTGTTATGCTATGGTTCTCTCGCCGTTTTAGAAGAGGAATGGCCTGAAAATATTTACATTAACACAAAAACTCAGATGATGTGAAGTACATACATGCATATATGAAATAATTCTCATTTGAACTGCGGATGTAGATGAAAGTGAAGAATGATCATCGCAGTGAATTTCCAATTTGGGCAATTGGAAAGTTTAGACCTGAAAAGTTTA
>OX393561.1:7242712-7305212 GCA_947652115.1 Blastomussa wellsi
GGAATGCAGGGCTGTCACTTAGGACCGGGGAGCTGGGGAATTCCTCCGACTACTAAGAGTTTGAGCCCTGGCTACTTTGAAATAAAACCAGAACACTGGAAAGTGAAAAATGTATCAAACAACAAAATCCCCCGGCTACTTTTTACTTTCCCCACCTACTTGAAAAGATAGTGTCAGCCCTGGAATGACGCAAATTTGCATGCCTAATGGCAGAAGGAAACCATCATAATATTACTTACTCGGGGAAAAGTAACGGAGAATCATTATCAAAGTCAGCAAGGATATCGTCATTGTCACTCAGCCCATCCTTGCTGCCGCCTTCAACAACCATGTCGGAACTAGCAGTAGATGTTGCTGACGTAGCTGCCGTGTTTGATGCGCTTCCTCTGAAAAAATAATTAACAAGCGAACATATTGATATACAATCACAGTCTTTCATTCATCTGAAGATTGGTCCCAGCCAGCCTCTGCTATTTTCAAGACCATCAAAATTAAAGAATTTGTATGGTGAAGTGAAATCTTATTGCATTGCTGTAAGTTATGTTCCTGGAAGTGTTTAATTACAAATTTAGCAAGTTTCTCAGTGATCTCTTTCGTTTCGACACGCTCAGCGTAAAATGTAATTATACTGAACTCTCGCATGTGAACAATAACAAAGGTGGGGCTGACTAGGGCCCTTTAAACAAGAAGTTCCAAGGGATAGCCCCTCCCACATCTCACACCTTTCGGGCACTAAATGCAAATTTGTACTCTTGCATTCATAACATGTTGAAGAGTCAAGCGTCCTGCAAACTAAACACGTCTGCATACGAGCCTAGGCCGGAGCTTATCCCGGTTTGCTTAGCATGAAGCGACAGAGAGTATTTCTAGTCCACTACAGGGTTGCCCCAAGCAGTAAATTTGCCGGCACACATTTATACACCTGGCTGAAGCTAAGAGAGGCACTGTGAGAGTAACAGAGCGCAGTGCCCTAGCCGGGAACCTGGACAGTTCGATCTTGAGTCCTGCGCACTAACCTTGAGGCCATCACGCCTCCCATTAGGCCAACTGACCCACACTGCCAAAGCTTATTCCAGTTTCTGTAGTATTAGGAAACTAGGAATATTTCTACTCCCCCTGGATGGGATGCTAGTCCATCGCAGGGTTTCCCCCAACATTTCGCTGGCTCCCATTTCATCTGGCTAGAGAGAGGCACAGACTATGAGAGTTAGGGTCTTGAGCAAGGACACAACACAATGTCCCAACCAGGTACTGAGCCCAGACTGCCTGACCATTAGGCCACTGGATAATCACAGCACTTACAGTGAAACCTAAAATCAGGGTCCGAAATTGCGACCAGCTGGTCACCAATGCGACTGAAAATTGAGTGTTGGCGACCATAATTTCATAGCTAGTCGCCAACAGGCAAGATTCCGGTTAGATGACCTTCTGACAACAACTGTTATAAACCACGTACTTCAATCGACATATGATATTGTTTCGTCTAAAAGCCATACCGTGGGTGCATTTTTGTTCGGAAGTGGCCTGGAACAAGCAATATGGCCACTTGTTCGGAAGTGGCTTCTTGAAGGCTTCGTACTACTGGTCAGTCTTCAAACTAAACTTTTGGCGACCAGATTTTTTCATTTGGCGACTGAAAAAATGTTCAGTCGCCACTTGGCGCCTGCATAAAAAAGTTAGTTTCGGACCCTGAAAATTCTGGCTGAGAATGAAAAAGCTTTTTGAAACGTGCAAGATAAGTGATATATAGGTAATAGATGCAAACCGTCTTCTTTCTGCAGCATCTGCCAGGAGAGCTCTTTTCTTTTGTAATTCATCATCTTGGGCATTGAAGCACTCTGATGGAGATGCACTGTGTTGCATCTTTTGATGTAAAAATGTTTCTTTCTTAGCTGGAGAAGACAGAAAAGTTTGAAATCATACATACCTGTGATTGAAGTTTATAAAATATATATGTAATTGAGTTACTATGTGTACTTTCTGCTTGGTCAACAGGTGTGTTTAGATTCACGTATATTTTGACAAAATTTATATTTTATAAAAATAAAATATTTTTTGTTTCCTTCAAAAATTTAAGCATTTGAGGACATTTTCATGTTTACATAGCCTCATCTAAACACTCGGGTTTCGGAGAATTCTGGAAAGTTATCACATATGCAAACCCGAGATGCAGTCAGAACTGTCTCCCAACCACCCTTTGAGGCCATATAAACACGGGCAAATTCCTCCATTGCTTAAATTTCGAAGGAAAGGTACAAAATTTATATTATAACATAACGTTCCAGCTAAGTCTGTGTGTCATTCAAGCAAAGAGAACGATATGCTGTTGAGCAATTCCCTGTACTAAGTCTATTGTACAAAACTCTGGATTCTTGAGCTCTTGGATAGAATTGTGCAAAATCGGAGAGAAAAGGTACTCCTGACCAGTGTATATCTCTTTGAAATTGTCATGCACAAAAATTAAATAGAGATTAACCAACAAAATTAGCCGGCCGATGATAGCCATCACAAACAGAACGTTCTCTTGATTAATCGTTCGATTAATCTTCACAGAAACAATATAACCTTTTGAATCAATTATTGAGAATATCATTTCACAAAACTTACAAACAATATGTATTTACTTTCCAGTCACGATCAGCGGTACAAAGTTAGAAGCGAGGATCCTTTACTACTCATTAATCATTCATTTTGGCGTATCGCCTCCAATCGGACACGTATCATCAATCCGATTAATTTTATGTAATGTACATGTTTGAAAACAGCCAGTCTGGCGGTTCGCCTTGAAATAAACCTGATAGCGACTGGTAGGATTCTAGCAAAGATAAGTGACTTAAGAACGACAATTTACAATGATAAAAACATAACCTAGCACTCTGGCTACTAAAACAAAATTCGCTTTATACTAAAGACCAATCTACCTGGGAGGTGAAGGGACTCCTTTGACATCCAATTCGATCGGTGCCGTTTGAAACTCTCCTCGATGCTGCTTTGTTTGAGCTTTTTCCGCTTAGGTTGCTCATCAGACCTTACATTCATGATTTCTACTGAAGCTACAATGCATGAAGAATACAAATAATGTGAATTTGCCCGTTGTCAAAGCATAATTGTTGAGTAATTTACGAACGAACACAACAAGCCACTGTCCTCCACCACCTCGGCCATCGATGCTGAACTTGGCCTGGATGCCAAGTTCCCGCCAAGGAAGGCCTGGTTACTAAGGATTCTTGCTGATCAAAAAAATGGCGGCCCTCAAATAGTAGGAAAAAAAAGCGGTATTTTGACATATAGACAAACATGGGCGATAGATTGAAGCAGATCAAGGAAAAGTCGAAGCTGCGACGACAAATTCTTGCACAACAGGTAAGTAATACTTAGGACTACTCTGTGAGGCAGTAGATGAATATTTTTATATTGTTTACTGCAAATAAAATTTAATTTTATAATGCTGATTAGAGCACATACAAAGGCTGGTGTTTAAAATGAAAAGTAGTTTTAGGTGTTAGAAAGAAAGACAGCGTTCCTGCACGGTAAGCTGTCAGTTAAGTGTTAAGGCTCATGCTTGTATTCTAACACAGAGTAGCTATGAAAACTGATATCCATTTAGTCATTGGGTATTTAATTTTGAGGGCGAAGGAATGGTCGTATATGATATGAATGATAGTGAATTAAAGCAATGCAACATCTATACCAACCGTGAGCTAATGAAACAATAGTATGATACTAACATACCTTGCAGTACCCCAGACAAAGGGTTACGGAACCCATGATAAACACATTTGCCCATTAACCAGGGTTTTCATTACTGGTAATCTTTTTAAGTAGGAGAGGATGTGTAGATTAGTAGGTGGACAGAACAGAGTGCAGTGGAGAAATTTTTTTCACTTTCAAGTCGAAAGTAGGTGGGTACTGACTTTTGTACACCCTGATACTGTTGCCTGGGTCACACCTTGTAATGACAACCTCACATGAACACAACACAGTGCTATAACCAGGGCTCTAATCTGGGCTGTCTGATCCAGAGTGCAGTGCACTGACCATTAGGTCATGGCACCTCCATTATAAATATTCTGGTCAAAATGATATCAAATTAGTTTCATTTACATTTCTCTTTGTTCCAGGTTGGTTACCATCTGTCCCTAAACAGAGACAAATACAAATTAAACTGGTCTGAAATCATTTTGAATTGATTTTTTTTATCCATATTTGCATCAAAACTGGTGCATTCTCTTCTTCAGCTTGGTGCATCAGGTAGTGATGCTATTGGAGATCTTTTGACCAGTAAACAGGAACAAGAAGTTAAGAGATTGAAGTTAACAAAGGAGAAACAAAAAAGTACTGACCAGTGTGGAACTGATTCTAAAATGCTGGGGACAACAGAGGTTTCATTGCCTGGTATTCCTGCAGGACCAACCAAGGTTAGTTTATTACGTTGTTATCATAGGCGTACGGGACAGGGTGGCTGCTGCCCCCCCCCCCCCCCCCCCCCGCAAATGTTGCACAACTCAGATTTTTGGGCAGCAAGAGAAATTTGGACAAGGCAACATGGCGGAATTTTTTTGGGCAATTGGTTCACCGCCCCCCCCCCCCCCCCCCCTGGCAAAATATTGCCCATACGCTTATGGTTGTTATGATATTATACATGAAGACCTGTTTGGCCGAATTCAGATGTCATACTTTGACGAGTCAAATCGAATAAGATGAATTCAATGTTTGTGTGAAGTATTGTATCTGAATTAATTCAGAATGGCTGATTGAGTTCGGATCAGCTCAGCCGTTCTTCTCTACTGGCTCAGTCAGGAAGAATGCTGGTGAGATGAATCAAATGAATAAATATTTAAAATTTATTTTCTAGCTTTAAGTTAACATATCATTTTATGTCAGCTGAATGAAGCTCTTAAATTAACTTGGGTTGGCCCAAATTATAAATCAGTTTAATTTGGCTAATCTGAAATACAGCACCCATGGCAGACATATATAAGGGTTTGTATGGAATAACATCAACATTATTACAAGTATGTACTGTGTATGATGGTGTTTGTAAATTGCTTCTTGTTGTTTAAAGCTTACTACAGTTTAGATCCATCATTCAATCAGTTGATCTATTTGATCAGTTAGTCTGACAGCCAGCCAGTCAGTCAGTCATTCTGACAGTCAGTCAGTCTGAGTCAGTTAGTCAATTATTCTGACAGTCAGTAAGTCAGTCAGTTAGTCTGACAGCCAGTCAGTCAGTTATTCTGACAGTCAGTCAGTCAGTCAGTCATTCAGTCAGTTAGTCTGACAGCCAGTCAGTCAGTTATTCTGACAGCCAGTCAGTCAGTCAGTCTGACAGTCAGTCTACCAGTCAGTCAGTTATTCTGACAGTCAGTCAGTCTGAGTAAGTCAGTCAGTCTGACAATCAGTCAGTCAGTTAGTTTGACACCCTGTCAGTCAGTCAGTCAATCAGTCTGTCAGTCAGTCAGTCTGTGTGAATCAATTATGACTTCAACAGTGAGAATGACTTTCTTTCAGGTGCTGACATCAAGAGAGGATACAAAAGAAGGAAAAAGTCCCGTCCAGGGTGACGATCCTGGCAAGGTAAGCTACAGACTTATATTCACAGACAAAAGTAGATTGGGTAGTGACCCACAAAACATGAAGTGGAACCTCCTACAGTGAAACCGTGATATTGGAAGTATCGTGGGTTGGCAAAGTGTGTTTGTTATAATGGGACCCATTATATTATTGGGCTGAAGAATGTTATTTGTTATACTGTCTCATGTTACCGCGCCATGTGCCACAAAATTGTCATTTTATTAATGGAACTAGTTTGAGTACAATGCAATTACCAACAGTATATATTCAAAGAGAGGTGCTTGCATTGTTCCTTCGAGTCTTGCTAGGAATTGTGCTATTTCTGGACCTAGCCAACATCGACGTTGGGCTAGTAACATCCAAGTTGTCACTAGCCACTTGGCTAGTAAGTTGAAAGGTTAGTGTCAAGCCTTGGATTTCTTGACAATGATTAATTATACACTTGGGTAGAGAAATGCTGTAGTTATATGATAATACAACAACAACACAACACAAGCTTTATATAATTATGGTAAAATGACTTTCCAGGCACTAAACAAAAGCAAACACCAACTGAAGGTAGTGTGAATGGCTTGAGATCCAAGTAGTTTCTGACTGAAAATGTACTGTTTTATTTTGTTTTTTTTTACAAGAGTAAAGAGGACTATGAAGAGGAGGATGTAGAGGAGGTTGTCTATAAAGATTCCAGTCATTTCTTGAAGGTACCTCAGTTTTTATAATTAGCTTGAATTACTCTAATTAATCACTGCATGGTGTGGTATCCTGCCAATGTAAGGTGACATTTTTGTTCACCACTACTGGTTGTACACAGATTTTATTAGATGTACACAGATAAACATACAATATTCAAAGTTTTTTAGAGTCATTCAACAGTATTATTTTGTGATTATTTTAAATACATGACCACTACAGCTAAAATAATCCTTTCATTTTATTTTCATGGAGAATAAATAGTTAAGGGAGAGATGTATACGAAAGTGCACACCCTGGTGAGAACTTCGCTATATCACATTGACTTCTGGATACTTGTCCATAGTAAGTAATCTTCTTGGTTCCTCATTTTTCAGGGAACACAAAGTGCCAACCCCCATAATGATTACTGTCAGCATTTTGTTGACACAGGACAAAGACCTCATAACTTTATCAGAGATGTTGGTGAGTCATGTCAGAGGTACACATGCAGTAGTGGTGCTGCGTTCATGTCATTGTCGTCAAGGAAATGTCTGAGTATAGGCGGACCTCTCTATGTTTGTATGTGTTGCGTGACATCGATCAATGGCATTTACAAAAGAAATATATTAGATAAACATAAGTTTATCCTTCATGTTCAATAAAGGTTCAGATGAAATGTTAAATGAGTCTTGTGTGCTATTGTTTTTGAGGTGAGAATTATGATGGTTTAGCATCAGTTTGCACTTGAAGTGGATAAGGTCACGGTCACCGGCAGTTGTGCTGTCTGCCTTAATTATCTCTCTTTCTCTTCTTACTTCTCGGGGATCAATAAATCAGGTGGTCTGCCTGTGGTCTGAGTCACACATGGAGGTTGGGTGACTAGGAAGGAACCTGGGGACTAGAGCTGCAGACTCCAAATGCAACAAGTACTCAGGACCCCCCAAAGTTCTGCTCTGCCTGCAACCCAGCCATGAGCTCTGCCTGCAGAACCTAGCTCCAGCCCTGACACCTGTTACACTGATCAGGAAATTCAGTGGAAGAAACTACCAAGAAAATTTAAGGGAAAGAATTGAGGGAGCACCATTACTTTACCAGTACCCATTTATACTCCTTGTTGGAGAGAGGCACTGTGGGTCTTGTCTTGGCTAGGAACACAATGTAATGACCCCAGAAAGGGTTTGAGCCCCCCCTCCTCCCCCCGCCCCCCAACCCGACTGCTGGATCCAGAGTTCAGTGCACTTCCCATTAACCATTCCTCTCTTGCAGTAAAGGGCAATACTTGTCAAGGGGCCAAGAACACCTCAGAGAATCTCTGTTTTTATTTTTTTATTAGGTCTTGCAGATAGATTTGAGGAGTATCCCAAATTAAGAGAACTCATCAGGCTCAAGGTAAGGTTCTGAATTTGCTTATAAATTTAATTTACTAAGGAAGCCTGGATATGATTTGATCATTTTATGGCTGTCATTTTATGGCTGTACACCCAGATTATCTGGGTGTAATTAAAGGGACACTGTTGTGGGTATAACTTCAAAAAATCAATAGACCAAAAACATGTTCGCACCATTACCAATGAAACCTACAAACAATGGTCTTAAAGTTTTGTTAAAATTACTATGCCAGTGTACTGACACTAAATATGGAGAGACATCGTTATGATAGCATCAGAAACTTTAGATCTCAACTTGAAAAAGTAAGGCTGACTTTTTCAGGTTCTGTATTTGTGATTTGGAAAAAAATGATGAAAATGATGAAAACTAATTACAGTCACCCTCTTCCTTAAACAATTTGTTTGAGTATGATATCCAAATGTTCTAGGAGCATTTTGTTTATGTGTGTTAGAACTTACACTGTTACAATATTGCACCCATTTCACTAAAAAAGCCGAAAAATGCCTGTAACCGTGACAACCCTTCAAACTTCTTTCAGGATGAGATCATTGCTGAGAGAGCTACCCCTCCAATGTAAGTATGGATAACAGATTAATTTATTGTGTTTAAGATTTTCTTTTTTTTGTCACCTGTCTGCAAGGGGATCTTTTACTCCTAAAAACAATATGCCAGACAATTAAAATTTTCATATCAGTTCCTCATTCCAATTTTTGTTGCTCTCAGGTATCTTCAGTGTGACCTTGACATGTTTGATCTCGATGATCTCGAATGCAAGTTTGATGTGGTGTATATTGACCCACCCCTTGAGGAATATCAGCGCCGTGCTTCAGGGACCACCTTCAGCTGGAAACCATGGACTTGGGATGAGGTCAGTTATAGTGCAATTTACAATGTACTTTTTCAAGAGTGAGAATCAATATATGTTGCGTGCAAAAATTTTTTTTTTATTTATATTTTCTTTTATTTTAGATCATGATAATCAATCTAAGGCAATGAAATCTAAAAATCAAACCAGTTAACAAATTTAAACCATAACATAATTATTTGTACAGTCAAGAACAATTGAAGGGTATGTTGCAGGAACATGTGGTGAGGACTGAATGCTTTCCAGGGGCTAGTCACTGCAACATGTTCCTTTTTTTATTGCATTTTATTGTGTGTGTTCACATTGTGACATCCCTGCAGCATATCTCTTCAAGTGTCTGTACCTTAACGTATGGATGGACACAACATGTGTATACAAAATGTTTCTGTCTATAATAATTTACTTTTTTTGCACATTATTCATTAAGGTGGTACAGGAGGCTAATGTTAACAGTTCAGATTCCAACCTCGTTTTGAGAGCTTAAAGATTACATTAAAAGAAACCTACTCAGTAAATTTCAACTCTTGGAGCCATTGCATTTGCGAGATAAAAGTGAGAGAAGTTTTGTTTCTATAGCCAATTTTGCGGGGAAAAAATGTGGCTGCATACTGCGTTGAATGTGATCATGGTGGTTTAGGATTTCTGACAGACCATCTTGTTGACAGATATGTCAATTATGTGACTGAAAAATGAAACTTCTATTTATTTGACCAAATAAAAGTTACTGAAACCCTCTTTCCCTCCCCCTTCCCTTTCCCAACTCGATAAAACCCTTTGCAGGATGCACAGTACCGCTCAGAAATTAGCAAGCCATTATGGGCAGCCTATTTATTTTCATTGCTTTAATTTACAGATTATAAAACTTGAAGTCGAAAAAGTAGCTGCCCAGCGGTCATTCCTGTTTCTTTGGTGTGGCTCACATGAAGGGCTCAATGAAGGAAGAAAGGTATAAGAATTGTCTTGGAAATGATATTGTATAGAGTAAAGGTAATGTCTGTGTTCAAGCTGAGTAGCCCGGCTAGCCAGAGCATGCCCCAGTTTCCTTACACGAAGTGAGAAATGACTGGGAGTACTGCAGGTATTTCTACTCCCCCTGGATGGAATGCCATTTTCCTTAGGCGGTAGATGTTATTTTTGTCCTAAAAAGGGTCAGGGTTTCAAACCTTCAGTGGCACCCTGATACCAAACATGGGTCAAATGCCCCCCTCTCCCCCCCACCTGGATGGAATGCTTGTCCGTCACAGGGTTACGCCTCAGTATGAAATTTTTTGGTACCCATTTATACAACTGGGTGGAGAGAGGCACTGTGCGAGTACAGTGTCTTGCCCAAGAACACAACCCAGTGCCCAGCCAGGACTCGAACCCAGACTGCTTGCACATCATCTTGACCATTATGCCACTGCACCTTCTGATTTAAGTTAAGAATTGTCAAATAAGTATTTTTTTAACAGTTACAATATAATTATAATTACCCCTCAAATGTGGAGGTCAGTCAAGCATTTCATTTTCCTTGCAGTGGTCATTTTACTTCAATTTATTTATAATAATACAATGTACTTCAATCCTACTAACTTGCTTTCCTGTGAATAGTGCTTAAAGAAGTGGGGCTTTCGTCGATGCGAGGACATCTGCTGGATCAAAACAAATAAAACCAATCCTGGAAATACAAAGTACCTTGAGCCTGATGCTATATTTCAACACACGAAAGAACACTGTCTGATGGGAATTAAAGGCACTGTCAGAAGAAGCACTGACGGCGACTTCATTCATGCAAATGTTGATATTGACCTCATTATTACTGAAGAGGTAAATATAATGATTATTCCTTACAAAATTTTTGTGACGTCTTACATGTAATCTCAAAACTTTAATTCTAAGAAGAGTGAAATTTTGTGGCACTTACTGGTAATTTATTTTAATTGGTGAATTGACTACGTTGTTACTCAATGAGTCATGATTGATTGACATTGTTCTTTTCTTGATTTGCAGCCAGCACTTGGAAGCACTGAGAAGCCAACTGAAATATTCCATATAATGGAGCATTTCTGTTTAGGAAGGCGTCGACTTCACTTGTTTGGCAGTGACGACACTCTGAGACCAGGTACAATTCGAATATTTGAAGATGGGCAATTTAGTATAGTGGAACCACATCAATCCAATGACCAACAAGCCACAAGACTCTGGCTGTTACTGAATGACTGAGATTTCTTTGGGCCAAAATAAAATGGCCATTATAAACAGTTTGTTTTTATTATTATAATAGGTTGTCTGTAATGCAGGATTCCACTGTAACTGTATAATCGGAGGGCTAATGCTCGAAACGTCAGCTCTTGAATCTCTTTACGGTGGCCAATTCACATTATCAACCCAGTTGATAAAACCAAATTATATTGTTATACTTCCCACCGACGCAGCACCACAGTTTCTTTAGAAACTTACCCCCTCTATCCATTTGTATAATCTTATTGCCAGGGGTATATCCATTATCTTTTTCACCATGAAGCCTCCCCTCTTTAGAGAAAGAAATTTATTAAGCCACCCCACCCCTCCCCCTTTAGAAAAAGAATACACTCCATGTTACTTAAAAGTCCTATTATTTATTCAATTCTTGGAAGTTCAGTTTGTAACATTGATTTGGTGAATGATTTAAGTGTTGACTGATTTTTATCATCTCTTCAAGGCTGGCTTTCAGTAGGACCAAGTCTATCAAGTTCAAACTTCTCTGCTGATCTGTACAATTCATACTTTTCTGGTGTACCAGAAGACCTTATTGTCGGTAGCACACAAGAAATAGAGACTCTTAGGCCAAAATCTCCCGTAGGCAAGCACAAGGGAGATGGAGGAGGACGTGGGGGTGCAAATGCACCCAATCGTGGTGGCACAGGTCCCAGAGCAAGGGGAGGAGTCCGTGGGGGAATGATGAGAGGGGCAGGGTTTCAAGGGAGGGGTGGTAGGGGTTTTGTAAGCTTCTCTGTTAGGTAGTTAGGATTGTAAACAGTGATGCTGGTAGTCAGCTGTGATATTTTACTACACTCTGGCCAGTATACAGCAAAGTTTCCACCTCCTTAGTTTTTGTTTCATAGGCTAGTTTTGAATTACACTCTACAGATCCCAAACAAAGGAGTGAAGTCGAGGTTGAGGGGTATAAAACAAAATTAATATGACTGCTATGTCCTTGGAAGGACACAAATATGGTGTCTCCACACTGAGCTTCATGAATTTATGTGGAACGTTTCGGCAAATAACTCACAAGCGGCACACCGCACAGGCCTGAGACTTGGAGAAATTGTTTATTTATCATCTACAGTCTCTGAAATTCTAAATTTCTGTAGTTGATTTGTTTCAAATTTAGTTTTTGATTGCGTGATAGTGAAAATTACCAATTGACTGGTTGGTTTGCTAGTTGTTTCTCTGATCTAAGCACACAACAACCAATTGCATAGATCTTTGTAGTGCAAGATGATCATTCAAGTCCAGGCTGATTAGTTTTATAAACACGATACAATACATTATATTGTAGATTATTTGTAACTGTTTTACTTACTGATAACTTCGGTTTTGCATTTCAAAAAATAAACTTTTTCATGATAAATAAAAAAAAGGAAGTCAACTACATGTACTCAAGTGAAATGTGTCACTGTGTTCTGTTATTGCCCAAGAATAAATTGTAAGATTATTCATTGCTTAACTTAACAGACTGAGAGCATCACTGAGAAGAGTTCAGTTTACTTTAGGTGGGTTTAGGTGATAAACACAACCTTAATTGTTTTGTTCATACATGCATGCTATCCCTGTATCATTAAATCAAGGGTTGTGAGAAGAAATGCAACCTCCAGAAGACCACTATAGACTCGAACAGTTAGAAAAATAACTTGGTTTATTACACTTTGTGGCTGATACATTCAGATACAACAATTAGGTTATAAAACCCTTACAAAATAATTTAACGTACAGTGCTTGTAACACTCATAAATTATTGTAAGTAACAACATTAGTCATGTTGCCCTCAACTGATATTTTTAATGAACTTAAGCTTGTATTACAAGTTTTAAGTACTGGTACAAACATTCTTACTAAGCAGGTCACTTTAGCTACCAGATAAGAAAGCCTTACACTTACATCAAATCACAGCAATAATAATCATTAACAGTAGATCGCAACTGAACTAACATAACAAAACATTTATATAATTTGCAATAGTAGTTTTCCTCAAAGTGTATGACATTCAGTGAATAGGCCATATTTGAGTTGTCTTTTGCCCCATTGTCTGATGAATATAAAGTGAAACCATTCACATGAAAATGCTCATTGTTAATAGACCAATTTCGATATTTTAACATTCAGCCTAAAACAATAGACATCACTGAGAGGCTCCAGGGAATAAATCCCACAAACTCTAATTTATACCGCGGAGCCTTGTGCTGAGGTCTATTGTTTTAGGCTGAATTTTAAAATATCGAAATTGGTCTATTTTCCTGGAATCAAACTTGCATATTTTCATTATGAATAGCTGGGCATGAAGATTCATTTTTACGGAGGCAAAAGGTAAATTGAAAAAGGCCTCATTTTTTTGCGTGCTCTCAAAGTTGCCCACCTCGGGAATTCAAAAAAGTGAAAATTTTTGCGACAAGCTTCTATTTTCTTTTTCAATGTGTCATTCTAGTCCCCAGAGCCTGCAATCCTTCTGGTCATGATCTGCACCAGGGGTCGAGACCTCTGGCCGCCCCCAACACTGGAAGTCCGAGATTCACGGACTGATTGCCAAATCTGACCAATCTGATCAGCTGAAAATTACAGAACAGGTACTCTGTGCATGCTCACAATTTGCGAGCAGCCATGTCTCAATCCCTGGCGCAGAACAAGAATCATGGGCTCTGGACGAGAATGACACCTTGAAAAGAAATAGAAGCTCGTCACTTACTAGTGCTTCTAGGGTGAAGCTTTCTCTTTAAACTGGCATATAAATTGTCTAGATGAACTTTTAATTCAAGTGGCAGGTATATTTTGCAGGTTGCAGGTTCAAAATGTAATTAAAATTGGGAAACCGCTGTCACTAGGTTGGAAATAGAGGTCACAGTACGTGTCATTATCAGTATCTAGGTTATTCGCGCCAGCGGTTTCCCAATTTTAATTACATTTTGAATCTGCAACCTGCAAAATATACCTGCCATAATTCAAGAGCTTTATCAACAATCATTATCAAAGGAGTGGTCAAAAAGAAATATTTGACTGTAATATAATTATAATGTCAAAATTACTGCATTCATTTTACACCATTGACAATGTGATTTCTATAACAGCTGTTCAAAACCAATCTAACTTTGTGTTAGAGGGGGTAAGTTTCTAAAGAAACTGTGGTGCTGCGTTGGTGGGAAGTATAACAATATAATTTGGTTTTATCAACTGGGTTGATAATGTCAATTGACCACCGTAAAGAGATTCAAGAGCTGACGTTTCGAGCGTTAGCCCTTCGTCGGAGCGTTATGTTACCATGTACTTAAAATACCAATTGAAAATATTTTTCTTCATCGGAGCAGTTACGTTACCATGTACTTAAAATACCAATTGAAAATATTTTTCATGCAACCTGCATCAAAATAAAAATGTTAACACACAAATTATGTAAAAATACTGATTGCAGAAATGCTTATTAAAAAGTTGATCTTGACACAATAATTAGTGTACACTGCCACTTCTCATGAATGGAGGTGGTCGTTCATGCCTTGGGGTCTCTAGAAAAAAAGAAGAAAAAATTAATTTACATGTAACAGTAATTGATGTGTATTAATTAGCTACTTTGAAAACTATCTCACAGAAGGAAGGTTACATCACAATAAAGGAAAAGTCATGATGCAAGATCAAATTCTCCCAGATATAACTAGAAACAATGAATGGAAAACAGTTGGATGAATTTTGACCTTGAACTTTCTATACTTCCTTTTGCTTATTAAATTGTGTACAATTAATAATTTGGTTGAAAGTTTCCAGATGGCCAAGTAATACGCAAGAAAATTGGTTATAGATGAGGAAACAGCAGAGGAAGTATTGTTTTAAATCATTAATTTTTTTGTGTCTAAAGGATCGGGTTGAAATTTGATGGAGAAAAATCAATGTTGGTTTGCTAAATGTGAGGTGGTACAAGTGCAGATGTGAATGGAAGGCCTTGCATGAGACCATTCCCCAGAATCTTTTTCACGTTTTAATTAGTAGTTAGATGAGTATGAAAATAATGAGCTGTGTTAAAATAATGGCAGGAGTGGAAAACAGGCAGAACATGAAAGTTATTTATAAACTGAGTTAAAAAGAATAGCTTCCATCAAAAATGTTACACACTTCTCATCCAGGGTTCATGTACCCATTTTTGGACAAAAAATTCAAGGATGCATTTCCATTTTTCAATGACTCAATGCACTGCAAAATCCAAGGTGTGTGCAAACCCTGCTAATAAAACAGTACCACAATGGCAATGAAAAATGAAATGCTTTGTAGCTTCAAAGTTGGCACAACAGGGTGAGAGGGGATGAGGGGTTAACTGTGCTTTTCATAGCATAGCTGTATTTTGCTGTTTTTTGCCTCAAGTGTGTATTTTGGTTGATCTAGTAAGTTTTTTCAGTCCACATTGATTTATTCTCATATACCTTGTACATGTTTTCCAGTGAATCGTTAGAAAATAATAAAGTATGAATTCGGACTGTGAGTGTTTGCTAGATACTAAATAATGTTTTTAAACATTTTCTTCAATAAACTTGTGGTATTTGTATTCAACAATGACTAAAATAAAATTGAGAATGCTAACAACTTTCTAGTGAGATGAAATGTGTTGTTCAATGAGATGTTTTTGCCATATGGATTAAATTTGCATGTATTTCAAAAACATGATAATTGAACGTGTAAAACCTGTTTGCTCCAGGGCTGTCAAACCTGTTTTCCACTCTGCTCTTCTTGCAGTTATCAAATCAAAAATTCTTACTCACAAAGGCACCAAGCCTTCAGTCACCTTGAGCTGAGCCTGGGTAATACTGGTTGTTTCCGTTAGATGATGACACATTCATGCCGGGTTGTGGAGGGAGCTGGTATGGAGGGGGTGCTCCCATGGGAGGTTCTGGTTCATATTCTTGTTGGTTCGGAGGAGGTTTTCTGGTGATGAAAGAATCAAACGTGATGATCAAACTACAGTCATGTAGATCTCTCAGAGTTGCATTTTATAACTGTTAACAATTACACAAAACAGGGAAATTAGTTTAAGGTAACAACATCACACCAACCAAACAAAAAACCCAAAGCTGATTTTTAAATTCTAACTTGGCTCCAAGGCTTGAGGAATAAAACAAAAGATACTGTATCCATCAAGGTCAAGGGGTGAATAAATAATTTATGAACATGTTTTATTCTACCAAGTCTTAGAAACAAGTAAGAATTGTTTGTACAATAACAGAATTGGCCTATTTCTAACAAGAAATAGTTAAATTCTAACAAGGAATTAAGACGGAATCTGCCAGGACTTCGAGTATTTATTGGACAAAATTATGTACCAAAATTATTTACACTTTATTGCAAGCTTTTGTGTTACAGCTTCAAATATCTTATCAAGAGAAATGTCTTCTAACAACACCAAACATCGAAAACAAATTTCGAAGTTCCACTGAATTGCTTAAAGACGATTTTACAAAATGGCTACACGTAAGATTTTGCCTATAGCTTGTGAGCTTTAAAATTCATTTTCTCGGGCTCTGATAAGAAATTGTTGTCGGTGTTATCACGGATAATTACTTACATACATCTTTACCTTTATTAAGGATAAAAAATAACGCAATATGACTTACATTACTCTGGTACTCGATTTTTTCTCCAACTTAAATAAATATTACCTACGCGACTTCCTGATGGATTCCATCTTAAAATAGCTTGAGTTATTGACTGGGTGAAATTAGTAACAAAATGACTTGAAGGAGAAACTTAGCTGAATTTATTCTCGTCCCCATAGCCCTTTTCGTTTCTCTTAGCCGGCAGGGCCTTGGCACGAAAAATGAAGGGCTCTGGGGCCATACGATTTTCAAAAAAATTCGAATGTTTTTATTGGCTTTCGAGAACAAAGAAATCTTGAACATAAATCAAAATGTTCGCCGGCCGCCTTATTACAACACACAACATGTAGAAACATCAATGCTACATACATGAAGTCCGGAAGTCCTAGAATCTCGGACTGGAAATCGTATGTCTCCAGAGCCCTTCGTTTTTCGTGCCAAGGCCCTGTCGGCTAAGAGAAACGAAAAGGGCTATGGGGACGAGAATGAGCTGAATTGAGTTTATTAGTAGTGCCAGTCTGAGTTATCCAGTGTTTGAGTTCTGGGGATGCAAACTCATGCACGTTACTTACTGTTTATAGGGTGTAGATGTTTCTCTAGGCTGGGGAGCATGGGTTGGGCCATCGTGTGCAGCATCTCCATTTTGATGTGACAGCTGACGCAGGCGGAATGTTGCCCGTAATATGGAGTCATGGTGAGATAGCTGACGTCTGCCAGTGATAAAAAGGAAAAAAACACTTCATATACACTGACCTTAAGTCCTGGATGTTTTATTTTGCAGTCCAAAGATTCTGAAATAACTTTCAAGGCATTTATATACATTAGAGAGATTTTGGTGCAATCTGGTATGTTTCTAAATGTTTTGTATTCATTTTGAATCACATAATTATTTTACCATACCACCAAACAAAAGAAATACCAACAGGGTTCGTACCCCTTTTAACAAACAAATTTCCAGGACTCGTATCAATTTTCCAGGACTCCAAAATTCACATTAAACCCTTTCTCTTCCAAGATCCCCATATAAATTCTCCATACTGTAAGCCTTGCATTACTTATAAAATTCATTTCTTGAGTTTAACAGATTTCCAGGACTTTCCAGGACCTGTAATCTTTTTCCAGGACTTAAATCCAGTCCTAGAAAATTCCATAATAAAATTCCAGGACTTTCCAGGTTTTCCAGGACCCATATGAAACCTGTTGCAACTGAAATAATACCAAGGGTAAATTGAAATTGGACCACAACACCTGCAGCAAAGTAGACCAGGATTAAATGACAAGAGGAGTTACTAACAGTTGAAAAAGGTAAGCACTAGCAATCTCATGCAATCATGCACTCTCCTCTAACAAACTGTTGATTTTTAGTTTCATTTGAATCACCCTAAGAACACATGTTTAAATTGTCAGTGACTAACCTTGAAGTCTCTGCATCTCTCTTTGGCCTAAAAAAGAATAAATTTAAAACATTATAACTTATAATAAATTTTATAATGTTCATCATTTTATTATTAAAATATAAACTTCCAGGGCAACATTATTACTGTTGTTTGCATCTGTGTGTGAAAATGTCACTTACATAAAGCCATGGTCATGTGAGTTAAATTTAATAAATTAATTTAATTTGTAGACCAAATGTGATCTCACTGTACAGTCACCAAACTTTCAGAGGTTAAACTTTATGACAAACTTTCTCACCCAATTACCAAATCAAAATGAATTAATCTTGTTTTGAGTATAATTTTGTTTAGCATTCAGGAAATGACATTTCACACTGTAGTCAGCTGGCTGAAGTCCTGAACACAGGTTATGTCAGTCTGTACATTGTAACATCACAGAAATTCAAGATGAAAAATGCTTGTTGACAAATGACATTATTTTTGATACCTGTGCTACATTTCAGTGTAACCATGGAATTTTTGATGTTTAATGAATATATTATATGAAAGACATCACAGGCTAACATATGCTGCATTAAATTTATTGCTTATTAATTGCTTTCAAACTGCAAGGACCACTGTAATCATTTTATCATGGAATTTTTGTTGTCAAATTGGGCATGTTCAATACAAAATGATACAGTTAAAAACACCTACCTTCCTTCACGGAAACAAAACAGGACGATGGCCAGAATGATGGCAACAATAATGACGATGATAAGCGGCAGGACCAAGATAAGGATAAAGTCATTTCCAAAATCCCTGACAGAA
Organism: Blastomussa wellsi; assembly: GCA_947652115.1. Taxonomy (NCBI): domain Eukaryota; kingdom Metazoa; phylum Cnidaria; class Anthozoa; order Scleractinia; family Plerogyridae; genus Blastomussa; species Blastomussa wellsi. The sequence goes on from OX393561.1 coordinate 7,261,225, forward strand.
GAGTCATACACTGGTGCGACATACGTTGATTCATCAAACCCTTCTCCACTCAGCTGTTGCTTGGTTGCGTTACTGACGGCAACAGCTTTTTTACTTTTATCCATCTAGAAAGTAAGAAAAGAACCGCAGGCCTGTCCTGTAATCTAACCTTGAAAATACTGTGAGCTTATCGACTGAGTACAAGGAACAAGGAAAAGACAGTGAAAAGACCTGATGCAGCAAGGTGCATGCAAAATTGACAAGAGTCAACTTGAACAACATCAGGTTCAACGCAAGCTAACTCAGTAAATGAGGTCAGTGTTCCTTTATTCCTTTCTTTATCGAGCTTGATTTTGTTGGAATGTTGTGACAATTTTCAATGGTGAATATGGTAACAACAACAATATTTTATTCATCATCATCATTACTGCCTGTAGCCCCGTCTGGTGTATAGGCCACCAATTAACACCCTCCAGTCATCACGGTCCTGGGTCAATTGTTGCAGGCCCTCCAGGTTGGGGGTTGGGCGTGGGGCTAGAAACCCTACCCCATAAAAAATTGCACTGCTACAGAAACGTCAAGACGCGTACCAATATTATTACCTGCTTAATGACGTTTCAATCATCTGGCCCAGGATAATCAGAGAGTAAAAGGTAATTAATGAATTTTTCATGCATGTCAAGTCTGCCTTCAGCAAAGAAATAGGCAACTCAAAAGAGTATAAATTTCTATTCCTTCATATACATCACTGGAATATACTTCAATGGAATGCTTGTCTGCACCACTTAATTAATGGTGCGGAAATTAATGCTCACAAAATTAGTGCGACTTAAATTAAAGGAGCAGTGTCACGGCATTTGAAGTCATTTTCCCATTTACTTTCAAATTGAAGGAAATCTAAAAGTAAGCGTTTTCTAATGCCGAAAAACACCAACGGGATAATAAAATGCTGAAATTATGCAAGGATTGTTTCCAATGAAAACGTTACAGACCGATTACAAACGACAAACTTGAAAAAACTTGCCAGTTTTTTCAAGATGAGTTTCCGTGACGTAGCTCCTTTAAGGCAAATTTCCAAAATTTGTATTAATTTCATGAAGCATTAATTTCCTATAATAAGGTAATTTATACTATGGTTTTAGCATGATTGGATATGGTGACGTGATCATAGGAATTACATGTTCACAAATAATATTGTGCAAAGTCTGCATCCTTTTCATTGGTAGGTGTAGTTGAAATAAGATTGTAAATGAATACAATGTTAACTAAAGTTAACCTCACCAAGGTAAATTCGCACCAATCAATATCATAAGGTGGCTCCAACTGCCGGTTTGATGAATCTTTTAAACCACCGCATCCCTTGTATTCTGATTCGAGGACTGTGTAGTATGTTTCTCCGCCAACGGCTATGTAGACTCTGCCAGTAAAACAAAATAATTAGCAATATCAATCAACACCAATTTTCACTAAGATGGACCAGACGTATAATTTAATTTTGGAGGATGGAAATCAGATTTTCCCAGCTTATCATTGGCACAATTCCCAGCCCCCATTCCCATTTTTTGTTTGAGATTCCCAGCCCCAGATGCAAAATTCCATTTAACAAAATCCCCTCAGTGAACTCATGTCAGGTTTTACGCAGCTAAGAGAGATCCTAAATTCTAGTTTGGACAGGATTTTAAGGTTTTGAAAAGTAATTAATGAGTCTGGTTCTAAGTGAAAATGACAAATTTGACTCACCCCTCCTTCCGTGGTGGGATTGGCACCCTGCCATCCCTAGCTAATTTTGACTCCACTAATGTGACTTTTAAACCACCTTTTGGCTGCCAAATAGCATTATTCACTTTTCTTGCAAAATTCACACTTTCCTTTCCCTCCAGAAACTCATCGATGCTACTGTTCTGTATAAGAAACTCTGCCTGGAAACGTGGGATGTCTGCAAGAAACATTTGCAGAAATTATAAACAACTGAAAGTAACAAATTATTTAAGGTCGGTTCTCACTAGCAACAGAGTAAGAGTTGGAGTCCAATCAGAAGTGTTATGATCTACAGTGTGTGTGTGGCTGATGAAAAGCATCAACTACTTCACTAAGAGAAGCCAGCTACTCTATAAGATAACTTTATTTATACACGGTATTTCCATCAGCTTATTTAGAAGTATTTATGGTAATCAACTAACTACCTATCTTCCTAGCTACAAAAAAGGTATAAAATACAAAAGAATAAAAACTGCTTTTCATGGAGGCCACGTTCAAAAAATATACATAAAAATTTCGCTTAGGAATTATAATAAAAATTTACTTAAAACGGTGGTGACTTAGTTTTGTCTTAAATTCACTTAAGGAAGTCATTTGTCTTAATTCTGTGGGTAACTTGTTCCACAACTGAGCTCCACTGTATGAAAAACTTCTCCTCAGGTAATCAGTGCGAGGTTGTGGAAGAACTAGTTTGTTTTCGGTATTCCTCAAACGATAAGCACTCGAGTTGTCGCGATAAAAGAATTTTGGTTGTAAGTATTCTGGTGTCATCCCAAAGCTGAAGAAATTAAAAGAAAGATTCTTTCAAACAGTTAGCTGCATTACTCATACTAGCTACCTACTTCAAATTTTATCAAAACCCCTAACTGTGGAGTTGTAAGCAGAGTTCCAATTCTGTTTATGGTCTAGTGTAAATTAAATTCAAACAGAACTTGACTGGAGGATAAGCAACAGAGTCATCTTGTGACTATGATTTTATTGTACTTTTTTTATTTGCTTGTGACTCCAATTACAACTCTCAAGTATGAAGCAAACATTATGAATCTGCTTATAACTTTGACTGTGTTGCCAGAAAAAATGAAATGAAATCTTAAATTTGCGAAACAAATCTTAATTTGCAAACCATACAAAAAACAACAGACGCGCACAAGCATCACTACATACAGTTGCAGCTTGCCTCCACATGGGTCTTTACCCCCACCTGCACTCTTCCCTTGACTCGTGTACTGTGTTTGTTTTGCTTTTTTTGCTCCCCTCTGTTACTCTCAGTGTGACCTCAGTAAAGTTGCTAAAACAATCCCAACTAAATATCGACTTGCATGGACTTGCACTGTCTGCCAATCAATTACTAGTTACTAATTACTGTCTGAGAATCAATTACTAGTTATTGGATCCTAATTATTATAAATTAGTACTCTGTGAAATAGACCAATAGCTTATTACACTAAGTGTATTCATGGCACAAACCTTTGGACTTGTCAATATTGATGACCACATCTTGCCTTTTTGTTGTGTAGTCCTTTTTGTTCCATGCTGTAACCTTAAAACAAAAATAAGAAAATATTATTTCTTCATTTCATTATATATGCAACACACCTGACTATCAATCTCATATCTGATTTAAAATAAAATTTAACTCAGTTTATCCTAGTCAAATTAATATTATTATTATTATTATCATGGTACCGGTAATTAGGATTGAGTGGAGTACAATTCAGTCTATACATACAGTGTACAAGTTGTAGGCCATTACCTATTGAACAGTTAGTAGAAACTCAGCTATATGATGATGATGATGATGATGATGATAAACTTTATTTCAGTGTAAAAGTCTTCTAAAATCTTGGACAAAATACTTACAAGTGAGTGAAAAATGTTTAATCCCCCTCTCCCCCTGCTCAATGTTGTCTCGTGTGATTTACAATTCACTCGGCTTTGTTCTGGCAACACAAAAAAATCGCCAACATTGAAATGGGGGAGGGGGGGTTGGACAATAGCAGCTGTAGTACCCAAATTGGTGGTAATTTGCAGAAGTGTCTCAACAGTTTTGTCCAAGATTGTGTTTGGTAAAAAATGTCCCAAGTAAAGGGAAAAAATGTGCATATCAGCATTTCCCTGAGTTTACAATATTTAAGTATCGCCAAGATTCAGTCCAACTATTTTTGGCCAGAACAGCTATTTAACACGTCAATTGTAATGGTTTTTGGATGCATATTCGCAAATGGTAGAGTTGAACTAAGTCTTGAGACTAAAGTCCTCCTGGATATCGAGTAAGAAATTGTTTGGTGGAGGGGTGATACACGTTTCAATGCAATTCATACATTGAAATGCTTCAAATAAAATTGAAGATGTCAGTTTTTCATGCACTAATTGGTGGAAATTAGAAGAGAGTGTAACGCTTGTCTCTTGTGTACATACAAAGAACAGGGTAAACAGTGTATTGTGTTACAAGAGGAAACTTTCAGTATAGAAAACCAAAAGAACGTTACATATTCACCAAGTAAAAGGAATAGAACGAAAATTTATTTGATAAAAATCATCCTTTTTGCGCGAGTTACACTTATTGCACTGTTGTCACGCGATTACGTTGCCAGCGTGACAAATGGAATAGCGCGTGACTTACAGTCGGTTAATATCAAACTATTGCAGACAACGGTTTAGACAAAACAAATCACAGTTTTCTGTCTCAAATGGCACCAATTATTCTAAATTGCCGGCCAAAACATCAAATAACTTTAAATAACGAGATTTCGAATGGTTAACAAGAGGTTTTTTGGTGATTTTAACAGTTAACAAACAGACTATTTTGGAGGTATGAAGCATTCAGCAAAAGCAGCTTTAGGATAATTGACATGTATAAATTGGGCTCTTTACTTCACTCCCAAAAATGCAGATCCATAAAATTCTCCAAAACGCCCTATCTACAATCTTGGACAAAACTAGTTGAGACAAACAAATATTGCACTTTATTTGAGAATGCCTTGACTTACGAGTGAGTGAAAAATGTTGTCTCGTGTGATTTATAATTCACTCGGCTTTGTTCTGGCAACACAAAAAAATCGCCAACATTGAAATGGGGGAGGGGGGTTGGACAATAGCAGCTGTAGTACCCAAATTGGTGGTAATTTGTAGAAGTGTCTCTGTCAACAGTTTTGTCCAAGATTGTAGCTTGCCACATCAGGCCTACTAACAGGGGACACTATTGGAAATTCTTGAATCTGATTGGTTCTCCAACTGTTTTCTATTTGCCGATAGAAACGATCGCGTGCATGTTGCTCTTTGAAGACAAGATTTTTCTTTATTTTTGGCCTAAAAATACATAAAATGGTAGCTTTTGGAATGCAACCCTTTAGAGTTTCTACTACAACAATTAGACTCCTTGCCCCTATTTTCAATGAGTGATAGTCAACTCAGCTGCGTCTCCTTGACTATTTGCTCATGAATAGAAAATGCAGGCTCGTAGTCTAATTGTTAATTAACATGCAAGTTCATTGGTTTACATACCTCCAAAACAATTTGATTGGATACTCCACGTCCAGGAGTACCATAAATGAAGGCTCTATCTGTTGGATTCTTTTGCTCAAGACGTAACCAAGGAGGGAGGTCTGGAGAACCTAACTTGGATGCTATAAACCTAACTGGATCAGCTGAAAGATATAGTGTATTTAGCAATAGTACATGTAAATGAGAAAAACTGACACCTTCCTTTAAAGAACCTAAGAAAGTGAAAAACAAAGAAGCTTATTTGAAAGGCCTTTCAAATTGAAGAAGAATGGCATTACCTTCTAGAGGTATCTTTCTTATTTCACACATATAATTAAAGTTTATTTAAATTTGATAACTACAGTAATGATGTCATGAGTGTTTTATGGTATGGGTAAAAAAACTAAAAACTAAATAATTGTATATAATTTATATCTCTGCAAGTAATGAGACATTGCAATTGAAACTTTGCACTGGTTTTGAACCCTGGGAAATACACCACACGGTGCATATTTTTGATGCTGCTAAGGCAGCACTCTTGGTTCCAGTCTCTATGACTCTATAAGGAGAAATTCACAGTTCTATTCAAAACATACACAATGTCCAAATAGCACTGAATCACCTTATTAAACTTTTAGAAACTGGATTATGCTTGGTAAAGATCAACAACAGGAATTTCATTTTTTCATAGAAGACATCTGGAAGCAAAGCGGTTGCCGTTTATGGGTGGTTTGTTTCTCAACTGGCAGACTGAGACTTACAGTATTACGTAACCATTTACATTATTAAAGCTGGTAGTACAAAGTTGATCCATGGACCTTGTCAGTGACACACAATCAAGTCACATGCAATCTGATTCTCTTGAATTTACAAAGGTTTATTATAATCCTAATTTACAAAGTCACAAATTATTTGTACAACAATGCATATGAAACACTATCCTGAAAGGGAAAAGGGAGCATTGGGAAGGCATTTGGCAAGGTGGACTGAATATACAGGGCGCCTTTATAAAATGTCATGATGTCGAAATAGGATACCACTCAAAATATCAGAAATGAGATTGCATGCCAAGTTCATCATACATCCACGTACTTTTTAAAATTTGATTTGTTTTTGAAGTAAAATCATACTCATTGCAGTACTGTGAAAAGAGACATCAAAATTAATTTAAAAAACTCTGTCCTTTGGTAGTTTTATTCCACATGCCACAAATGCTGTAAAGTTAAAACTAAAATTTAACACTTGCTACAGCTTACTGGTCCTTTAGACCCTTCATCTAGTCGTTGGCATGAAGTAAAACTTACAGGGATTTGGTATAAAATCAGAGGTAAGGAGTTCTTTTTGAAGAAAAATTCCAAGTGTAGCATCTGTTGTGATATTGACAGCTCTGCATAGCTGTATGCACATGAAAAGGAAACCTGTGAAATAAGATATTAACACAATATTCTTAATGTGGAATTAAGATCATTGTTAGTCGATATTAATTATGTACACATAATACTACGTTTTGCTGTCTTTTTAGTGTCTTTGGCTAAAGTGCACCTAATCCCAAAATATTTTTTTGCTGAAATAAACCTTTGCACCTGATTTCGAAACGCATTGAACCTTTTGTTTCTCCTTTATACCAATTCTGACTATTTATACATGTAGCATTCAAAGTTACAAAAACTATGCACCTTTTTCCCATGACCGCCAGGGGCATTGGTCTATTCCTGAATTGACACCACAAACTGATTTGCATGCATGTTTACAAAGACTTGATGCGATGCAAATCAGTTGGTGATGTCAATTCGGGAATAGACAGGCCTACGCCCCTTCTGACTCGGTCGTGGAACAAATGATGCACAGTTTTTGTAAATTATAAATAGTCAAAATTTGGTTAAAAGGAAAAATGAAAGGTGCAATGTGTTTCTAACTACAACTACTGCAAAGGTGTACTGTAGGGAAAAAATATTTTGGGGTTAGGCGCACTTTAAACTTTCATTTGATTCCTTGCATAATTATTCCTTCCCAGAGTAACATAAGCTCATATAAGTAGGAAAAAGATTTCTTTCTAAATTCTGTGCACTTCATATGCAGACAAGTTTATAGCGAAAACATGTATGATAATTGCAACTTTAAGTTAATTAAATTAGTAGAAATACTGAGCCTTTAAACAAGGCAGCAAAACAAGGCAGCAATAGTCGAAAGCGAGGTTCAATTTAATATGACGTGAAATTAAACATAAATTGCAGAAATTGAACCAAAACTTTAACTAATAAACTAACGCGCTATCGAGAACATGTGAATAATTTTATTAAACTTTATCGAAAATAGCGTACCGGTTAGTTAGAGATTTTTTTCAGCTTAACTCAGGACATAAAGAAACAGAACTTATATATGCACTTATATATGGATTCGCTCCGACGAAGGGCTAACGCTCGAAACGTCAGCTCTTGAATCTCTTTACGGTGGCCAATTGACATTATCAACCCAGTTGATAAAACCAAATTATATTGTTATACTTCCCACCGACGCGGCACCACAGTTTCTTTAGAAACTTACCCCCTTTATATATGCAAGGCCGTCTTTAATTAACTCTGTTAAACGCAATTGTAATGTTCGCCCAATTAACCCAAGGATGATTAGGACACAAATTAAGCTTACCAAACCAGCTAGCTTGATTGAAATTCATCGTGTCCTAGCTAAAAGAGCTTCTTCGAGAATCTGGAAAGAACAAATTAACGCCCTTCCTTTAAATATGAACGTCTAAACTCAACAGAGCAAATCGAACTTGTTCAAAGCATGCCGTACTGAAAACCACCTCAGATTCTTCTGGATTCTTTGACGCGTGAAGCTATTGTCAGCTACAAAACGGTTGATGACTGTGTGAGTCACCTGGAGTGGCAAATATAAACAACACGTTCTGTACTTTAAGCTCTTAAGCGATGAAAATATCACACAGATGAATATTCAATTCAAGCTGTATTTGTGGCAAAACAGCAAAATGCGACGCCTTTTGGGAATGTCCGCTGATCAGATAAACAAATTCCCAGACCCCTTTGCGCGCTACGGTCAATTATCCCGGATGCTCCCTTCTCTGTCTTCCTCTTTCGTGGTGGCTGTGCAACATTGATTTCTAAAGAGAATTTGGTCGGGTTTAAAACACTCATCCACACAGCCATCAGACCTCAATCACACAACAATCCTTTACAAACATGCCTCCAAAGTTCGATCCTAACGAGATTAAAATTGGTAGGTTAATTTTTCTGACGTTTGGGCGGATAATTTCAACCTGAGTCACTGGTGTTTGTAAAATTTTTACTGTCTTTTCTGCTAGTCTACCTCCGAGCGACCGGTGGTGAAGTTGGTGCGACATCTGCTCTAGCCCCAAAGATCGGTCCTCTTGGCTTGGTGAGAAATAAAAATTATGATATTGATTTATGAAAATAATAAGCTACTGTTAATGGGAATGCCTTTCACACGTGTGGAATTGTGTCTGGCAGTATATTAAAAACCAGGTTGAAGCCCTTCCATGAACCCAGTTCTGGTAATTTATATCTACGCAGCTAAACTGAAAAAACTTGATTAAAAAATTGGTTGAGTATATTTTGCAACCAAAAATTACCCACTTGTTTATTTTTTAAGTATCCTCATTCCCCGAACCTGTGCCCCCCTTGACTAGCAGTTAGGAAATGTATGCATGACATCTTAGAGATGGGCGCACAAAGTTGAATACAACTACAATGACTCCCTGTGCTTAAGTCTCGTAGAGGGAATCAACCATTCAAAAACCAGGAATGGCTGATTCCCTCAATGAGACAGGTGCGCAAGGAATCATGGTAGTTGTATGCAACTTCACGTGCCAAGTCTCGAAGATGTCATGCACGTGTCCATCCTTGAAGTGGACAAATTTATTGCATGGTTTTGCGGTTAAAAAAATCAGCGGCTTGTCTGCTTACATGTAACTTTTGACCAATGAAATGTTTGTGGCTGGTCGCATAACTTACAATGTTTTCGTTAACCTGAGTATCAGGCCTTCCTAAGAGGAGGGGAGTGGGTGGAGGGGAAAATGGGAAGGAAGGCCTGAGACAAACATTTTTATTGGCTTGTGACAAATGTACAAATTCTGGACGTTGTGCTGATTCAATAATACACAATGCAGTGTGATGCCATTAAGAAAGTTCCCATCATATATTTCTGTGGATTTTTTATGTATTGATGGAAGGCGACGACTTTAAAAAGGCTCTTGAACTTGAACTTAAAAGAGAACAGGAGTTATTCCTAGAAACAAGTTACACGAAACAAGTTACACGTAATTGCCTAAAACCGGATGCTTACGACTCGAGGATAATTTGGTATCAGACTGTTTATTTCATCACCGACATCCATGTATTTTTCAGCAAACAGTTCTCTCTTCATTGAAGGTTTGGCTGCCCAGGTCCTCGAGCTTTACTTTCACATGTGATTGTGCTGTACTTCAAATTTGACATTAAACCTTCCGAGTTAATTTGAGGATCACTGGTGTCAAACAGAAATTAAACTCCAAGTATCTGTCATAGGAATTTGTGGCTCATCTTTTCTTCCGCTGAACCAACCACAAATGCTGTCTTAAATTAGCTCTGTGAAATGGAAAGATTGATTTATTTACTGCATAACCTTTTTTGTTATAAACATTTCAGTCTCCCAAAAAAGTTGGAGATGATATTGCCAAGGCAACACAAGACTGGAAAGGGCTGCGTATCACAGTTCAGTTAACGATCCAGAACAGACAGGCCAAGGTTTCAGTTGTGCCAAGTGCGTCGTCACTTATTATCAGAGCTCTGAAGGAACCCCCTAGAGATCGCAAGAAAGTGAAGAACAGTGAGTGATATGCACATATCCTCCCCCTTGGACGAGGAATTTTATGAAGCCCCAAGTGTTGACTCCACTTTTTCCCACATGTAATAATCTCATATTTCATACTTCATGAAAGTGCAGTAAACAGATGTTACTGGTAAACTGTAAATCTGCCAGAATTTTAGAGGATAGTAAGTTTGACCACCACCTTAGACAGAGAAAAAAATGTCAACACTGTATTTTCCTGCTAAGACACTTCCAGCGTTTAATGAAAAAGTACAGTATTGTCAAAGTGCGATTATTTAAAATCTAAGATGTAATATTTCTCATGTTAACAGTCAAACACAGTGGCAACCTGACAATGGATCAGATTATGGAGATCGCAAGAACAATGAGACCAAGGTCAATGGCTCGTAAATTGGAGGGTACAGTAAAGGAGATTCTTGGAACGGCCCAGTCAGTGGGGTGTACTGTGGAGGGACAACCCCCTCATGATATCATTGACAAGATCAATGACAATGAAATGGAGATTGAGGTATGTTTTGAAGTAGCTTCTTGTGATGTCTGAACATTTTTCATATTTGTTCTTAAGTGGTCTCCCAGATCCAGTGTGCCTTTGTTTTCCACATCATTAAATAACTGATTGTTTTTGCTAACAAATCACATTAGTCGGTTCACTTTGAAAAACACTCCTAGTCAGTTAACCTCCTGTGAGCAAGTGATATAGCGCCAATTTGTTTTATACGTTTACTGCATCTACACACTGTCGCCAGACAGGTGAAATGGTTATAATTCAGAGAAATTGTAAGTTTTGAAGGACTGCTAAATTTTTGTCTAAGATTAATATAATTATCGAGTTTGCAAAGGGTGGTCCTTTTCAGCAAGAGAACTGAATGTTATGCATTCTTTTGACTTAATGTTTTTCTTTTCTTTTCAGGATGAATAAACTTGTTCTCTCAAGAAAAGCAATAAAATATTAAAGAACCTCCTGTTAGCTTGTCGTCTCATTGTTTAATCATTCCACCAATTTCCATGGGGCAGGATGTCTAAAATGCTGCAAATGAATCATTTTGATGGTGATGAACAAAACACTGACCCCCAGTCCATGGACTACCCGATGGACTACCCAAATGGGCTACCCTACCCCTAAAAACTCTATTAGGGTAGCCCTTTTTAAGAGGTTTTTGGGGTAGGGTAGTCCATAAAATGGCATTTGGGTAGTCCATCAGGGTAGTCCATGGACTGAGGGTCAGTGTTTTGTCCACCACCCATTCTGATGTTGGATCATTCCACCAATTTCCAGGGGAAAGTAAGGGCCCGATTAAATGGCAAATTTCAGCCTGGCCGGAAAACTCTCGGTAATAATTACCTACTCTGCTGATTATGATATTTCCTGTTTATGAATTATGAGTTACACAGATAGCACCCTTTGCATGCGTCATCTCTAACTAGGTCTTTTCTTCTTAGAAAGGCTGCAAATAATACTCATTTTGACTGTTTAAAGCTCGGCGTGACACGCAAATTATGACTGGTCTCTTCTGCACAGAAGCAGTACTAAAGACACTGTTCCTCGCACATTTTTGCCACTCGTGTTTTGGCTATCCTCCTCCTCGTAATTTTTTCTTTCTCACTTAGTTTTCGGGAACGTGGCCTACCGTGTGAAAGCACAAACCGATGGATTCGGTCGCGCCCTTTTATACTCCGGGTTTGGGGGGTATCTAACAGGGTATCAAAGAAGTTTCACACCAAAGCGAATGCCATTTGATGCGTCATGGGTAGCGTCATGAGCAAGTGTCATAAAAAGCCGCAAGAGACCTTTGGATTCTACGACGAGTACGAGATTTGACTTGAAGGTTTTTCGCGCGTGCCAACAAAATAGCCTCACCAGAAACTTCATTTTTATTTTTGATCAGCAGGAAGGTTAGCACGGTCATCTTCATCGCAAGTTTATTAAAGAGGCTTTCCAAGGGGTAATGCACCTATCAATGTAAATCCTGCAGGGGGGAGTGCGGGCATAGGTGGGGGATTTGACAGCAGTTACTGTCCCGTAGTGGGGACTTTTGACCGTTTTATTGGCCTTTCTTGCAACATTTTATTGACTTTTAGTGACTCTTGACCATCTTCAATAGGCCATTTCCGAGTTCCCTTGAGCCTCTACTTCAAAGCGAGTATAAGTGCGAAAGTTTTGTGATGGTAATTAGTTTTGCTTTCCATATGAATGAAAACTCATTTTCATTACAAAGACTTTGCACTTAGACTCGCCTTGAAATAGAGGCACAAGCGAACTCGGAAATAGTCTATCCCCCGGGGCCGGGCAAATGAACAAAAAATCTCAGCTCAATTCAAATCCCCCACCTATTCCCGCACTCTCCCCCTGCGGGATTACATTGATAGGTGCATAAAAGCGATTTGCAACACTGGCGTGGGGACATTTAAAAAGGGACATCAATACGCTGCTAAAATGCGACAGCGACACAATAAACAGTGAAAACGACGGTGACATTGAAAAGTTGTATATATGATAAATGTAGCATAAAAGTGACTCAGAATACAGGAAATGACATTTCTGAGGGCTCAGATTTTCAAAATTTCCCGGCGGTAGCCTACTTTCAAGCCCCCACCCCCTAGCCTACTGAGCACCATGAAAGTCCGGTTATAGCCCTGTAGCAAAACAGTCTCTCGCAAAAAAAAAGTGGCGGGTACAGACTACAAGAAACGACAGCAATATTTACAGCTGTCGATTAGGCGACATTGGTCTTCAAAAACAAGCAACATCGCGACACAGCTACCCCCCTTGGAAGGCCTCGTTAAACTAACAGATTGAACGCACAGGAACGGAGCTGGAAGAAGAAATACCAACCCACGAACTTTTCGAATTACTCGAAGAGTTAATTTTTTCAGAACAATAATACTTTGGAAGTTTTTGATTATTTGTATGCCCAGTTTAACTATGAATAAATCCATGGTAACGAGTCAAATCAAGTTGTTAATTTTTTGGATTGGCAAACGGGAAAGGTGGGCAAACGAAGTTCTTGTAACAAAGCACATTTGTGCAGAAAAAGATCCATCCGTATTTCAGGTACCAGAAGCTACGTACTTCTCCATGGGCTATGACAAAAATAGAGGGGGTAAGTTTCTAAAGAAACTGTGGTGCTGCGTCGGTGGGAAGTATAACAATATAATTTGGTTTTATCAACTGGGTTGATAATGTCAATTGGCCACCGTAATCTCTTTACGGTGGCCAATTGACATTATCAACCCAGTTGATAAAACCAAATTATACTGTCTGATAAATGCTTATTTACCTTTCGGGTTACTTTTGATTGTTTTTGAAGCTATTTAATTCCACTATTTGCTACTGTTACATTTTCTATTCCCCAAACAACACACTTATTTGTTAAAATAGTTTGCAGCCCTCTAGAACCTCTAATTTCATTGGATCTTAATAGCACACAGCTCTATTGTGTTAGGGCAAGGGTCCATTGTTACTGTTATCATTTTTTCAGCCAATACGGTGGGACCTTGTAAGGAGCTGTGTACTGCCCCTATTTGTTATTAGATTTTGGACATCAATTGCTAATAAATTTACATCTTTTCTTATTAAAAAGAAAGATTATAAGCACTTTGAATTGACTTTATTTTATTTTAATTTTTTTTGCTCAGGGGGTCCATGGACCCAGTCCATATATAGAGGGGGTCCATGTTTTGTCCTCAGCCTGCATTTTGCTAGAAGGCGTTCGAATAAGCAAACCTTTCCTCGTTAGTTTGCCTCCTAGCCCAAGATAACAGTCACACTCCCACGCTGTAGGCATCAGCTCCCTCCAATAAGTATATGGGAACAAATATTACCAAAGTTACCATTTAACTGCTCTCTAGTGTATTGGGATGCATTTTTAGGGTTATTTTCCGGGTGGGCGGGGGTCTGACCCAAGATGGCTTGCACTGTTGGCACATACTACATCAATGACATTTACATTAGCCCTCTTCCCCCCAGTTGCAAATATGCTTTGTGGTAACTGCTTGTCCCACTCCCCTCCTCTGACTCCCAGTTTCCACTCCACCCTGTTATCACTTAACTCTCAACCAACTGGGAAAAATAGTGACTCCATTAGAGCCAGAGTTTTCTATGAGCGAACAGTCAACAAGGCGCAGCCAAGTTTACTCTCACCCATAGAAAACAAGGGCAAGTAGTCTAATTGTTTTGTAGAAACTCAAAAGGTTTGCTTTCCAAAGTTACTTTTTTTGTGCTTTTAAGCCAAAAATAAATAAGAAAAGTACAAAAAATGACAGCTTTTGGAATGAAATCCTTCAGAGTTTCTACTAAAACAATTAGACTATTAGCCCTTGTTTTCTATGAGCGATGGTCAACTCGCCTGAGCCTCACTGACTATTCACTCATAAAACTTGGGCTCTTAGTCTAATTTAATGAGTTAATTGACATTCAACCACAAAATATTATACATGTATTATAAGAACAATGATCGACACATTTTGATTGGTTCCTACCTAAAACAGATAGACTCCATGTTGCCCTGCATCTGTCATGCAATTGATCACAGGAGATGTCAAAATGTGGTAACAACATACATGTAAGTGACACACTTGGCTATCATCTACTGTTCCACTTTCTTGTTCTTTTCAGATTTTGACATCATCAGCGATTTATTACTGACCAGACGTACGGCAACATGCAATTAATTTGTTAAATGGATAACTGGTACAGTTGTTGATAAAACATGCCGTTTTATTACAAACAAGTTAAATCACATGGTTTGTTAATGGATTTCGCTTCTACAAGGCCTATGGATAAATTAAACTTATGAGTGTAGTATGATTGGTAGTATCATTGATCAGGTCCAGCTATGTGCAATGCCGGAACAAACAATCGTGTTCTGTCACTTCAGCTTGTGTGCAATGCTAACAGTGTACCAGCTCAATAAACTAATTAATAATATATACATTTAACATGAAAATAATGCAGCGCTGTGCAATGCTGCAATCAAAGATAAGTTTAACAAGCAGCAAGGCAAACCACTGTGGTGGAGAAAACAAAATAGTTAATTACAACTTACATTATAATGATTATTGACAGTGAAACAAAATGCCACAGACATGTGCAACACTGCAATCAAATAACAAGACTAAAATAATAATATAATACAGCCAAGTGCAATGCTGCAAGCTATTTTTCTAACTATACACATCAGCAGTACTGTGAAATGCCACTAAGGCCGGAAGAAAAACACTTGTTTGATAAGATACCATTTTCCTTCATAATTAAAAAAAGGACTTTCAATGCCCTTATAACCTTCTGCTAAGTAAAAATAGTAGTGAAAATTTTCATGTTAAGATGGCTCTGTAGTTATTCTGAGCAAACTCATCATTAAACTTTGCGTCAACTTTTTCGGCTTTCGAGCGATGGTAATTAAACTTTGGGAAAACTTTCTCCCCTCATTCAGTAAAGAAGGATGACACAAAACTGGAGTATAGTTTTCAAAAAATGCTGTAAAAGGCAACTTTGAAGGTCTGAGAAAGTTAACAACCACTTCATGTTTACAAAACTAGCAAATACTTTTAAAATTAACATGATCAACAATTGGCTTGGCACTCTGACTTAGAAAGCATTGGCGAGGCTTCTCACAGACATTTGGGTTTGTGGCTTGTTTTGTCAAAGAGCATCAAGTAAAGAAAATTTCACAAGAATCATAAATGAAGTTGAAGATAAGAGACCATAACTATTCTGCACTTCTGCTCCAACAATTTTCTTGAAACTTGGCTATGATATGTATATCACCCAATTTTTTTGCTGTGTGCAATTTACTTCAAAAAGGTGGTTCCAGAAAAACGCCTATAACATTCACAATTATTAGTTTTTATAAGCTCAATCAAATTCAATCATATTACTGAATGATGGGATAAAGTTTTCCCAAAGTTTCACTGCCATTGCACCAAAGCCGAAAAAGTTTTGATGCAAAGTTTAGCAATGACAAGTTCACTCAGAATTACTACCGAGCCACCTCAAACTTCGGTTTTATAACAGGGTAAAAAGTAATCACTTTGCAGGGCTGCAAGAAGTTTTCTCCATGAAAGAACATGTACAGGTGCCCTTTGATCAGACACGACTGCAGTGAGACGTACTGCCTGATAACATGTTGTCAAGGTGAAACATGGGCATTTGTATTGAAAGTCCAAAAACAATATCTAGACAGTCAGTCTGACCAAAATTAGGATTTTTGGCAAATTTTGGTCGACCATTATCTGATGTCAGACTTAATTGCAGCCCTACTTTGTGCGGCTGTAAAATTTCTCTCAAGTAAAATGGCACAAAACAAAACCTTCAAATGCAAACACACTACCTGCTTATGTGTGTTAAGTCTGCCATAAAAGATTTAACCAAAATACTTTAAAAGTGCTGCCTGGAAAACTATTCTCTCTCAAAAAAAAAAGACATCAAATAAAGAACTAAAAATGACAAGTGAAAACACTTAATTACTCTATCAGAAGGGTTTGGCAAAAGGGCAGTGGCATATTCATGAGCTGTAGATAAATATCTATGATATTGTAGGTCACTTCTTAGCATAAGAGATTTTCATGGCGCGTGACGGAGTTATTCTGAATCCTTGAAGAGCTTCTTTGGCTGTACCTGACTGTACTTCATTCTCAAACTCCACAAAAGCAATGTCTGAGCGACCTGGAACCAAGCGAACTTCTTTAAAGCCAGGAAATCTATAACAAGAAAGTGCAAAGTACAAAGAAAGAAACAACACAGCCAAACAATGTCACTTAAATCTCAAATATGCAAAAAGAATTTGACATAATCAAACTGAATTTGACATAATCAAACTGAATACGAGATTTAGAAGTCTCGTGTGCATTTATTGACGATTTCGTAATCAGGGAATGGTACTGGTTGAATAACATAGACAACATCAACTCGGTGGTCTCATCTGGCAGGTTAGTCAGGAACAAGATACTGTTGGGCTGCTCGGGTAACACCACAGCAGGCTGAACTGGGGTTGGGATGACTGTGGAAACAAACAAATAACTAATCAAATTCGGGATTTACCATTTTATTAACCATATTTCATAATTCTCACAAAATTTAAATGCAGGCTTCATATCATTTCACAAGAGAAAACACATTTGACTAAAAAATTAATAATCATTGCTCAAGCATAAAAGTCTGTGTGTGAGCCTAGTGGCCGATCAGGCTGGAGCTAATTCAGCGACAAGGGGTATTTCTACTCCCCCCTGGATGGGATGCCAGTCCATGGCAGGGTTTCCCCCTCTCCCAACAGCATTAAATTCCCCAGTACCCATTAACACACTTGAATGGAGAGTACTTTCAGAGTAAAAGTGTCTTCTCCAAGAACACAATGCTGTTCCACAGCCACGCCTCGAGACTGCAACGTCCAATCCCGAGTCCAGATAGGCTTTTAACCAGATGGCCGTCCAGGCATCCTGTGGACCCATGGCCACTTTTTAAAGAAAATCGTTTTATTTGTTGCTTTATAAATTGTTCATTTTAGCAGGTCCCACTGCACATTTTGGACAGCCACTTTTCGAATCCTGACTAAAAGCCTGAGTCCAGGGCACAACCCTTAAGAATCCCGCACCTCGCATATTGCTCGAGTATGGATGCCAGAAAATACTGCAAAAAATAATACTGTACTTATTATTTCATTACCATTTGGTACAACTGGGGCAACCACAGGCTGCGCTACAGCAGCAGGGACAGGCTGGGCAGCGGCTTGTCGTTTGGCTGGTTTAGCTGTGTCAGAAAAAAAAAACAGGTTAACATTTTTCATCACTCTCTTGTGCAGTGAAGAACTGTTGAATAGCATTACATAGGTTTAGAGAGTATGATTTTCATATCCAGAATATATTATTCAAAACAAGGCCAACTTTCTACTTATGTTTTCACTTGAAGTAACCTACACCTATACACTGTCTAACAATTATTGCTTACGACGATTACAATTTTAAATTTCCCCCACAAACCTGTCCCCGATCAGTTAGCCAATCAGCTTACTAGTCCAAAATCTTGACTAAACCGATTTAAACATGCCTGTAACTGGCTTGGCATAATCAAAGAAAGGGGTTCAGAGGCTTTTCTCGCGGGTCAAAACAAAGACAAAGACCGAAACCAGAAACTGCGAATGAAAAGCCTCTGGCACCCAGGGTAGCAAACCTGGAGCTTAGTCACAAATTCCTGGTTTATAAACATATGAAAACATATAAAAGGATCAAAATTATTGATCAGTGATCAGCATGGTGAGCAATATTACCTTGTTCTGGAGCTTTTCTCTTTTCTTTGGGTTTCTTCTCTCTCTGAACATATGTTCCTTCTTTTTTCGCTACCGCATCAGACTTGCTTTTAGCATATTGTATTCTCTGTTCCATGCAGTAAGAGGAACGATTTAATAACAATCACTGACAGTCTAGCAAAATTATAGAACGGAGGAGCACATTTATATTGTTAGTAATAATATAGAATAGCTGGACTTTAAAAAATATTTTTTCATCCAACTTTATTCATCACTGCTCTCTGGCAACTCCACACACTTTTCACAAGAGTTAGTAAAAGAATATAAAAAACTTAATTCACTTCTTTCAGAGTTCAACATGCCCAAGTTATATACGTATATCTGCCAATCAATTTTATAAGGACTGATTTTTAACCCTACCACAACATACTCACAAACAATCTGTGATACATCTTCAGCCAAGTTGGAAAATTAATAACACCTTGAAAATTGAGTCGCAACGATCCGTGAAAATCATCCAGCACAATAAATTATGGCTCTTTCCCAGTTTTTAAATATAAGAAAATTTCATTAGCATACTAACAACATCTCTGATCATGAGTTAAATTACACTGTTGACTGTTGGACATCAGATGTCACCATACAGTATAATAGGCTCAGAAAACACACAAAAGGATTAGAACTGAATAATTTGAAAGTCAGAATAACAGATTTTAAACATAACACTAATAAAAATGCTGTAACAAAAAGAGCTCTTTATCATCATCTAAGAAAGTTTTGAATCCTGTGAAAGCATTATTCAGTTTCATTTCTTGCAATGCTCACTGTAGATTTAAGAACCCAAACAGCATATCTACATGCAATAATATAGAAATATTAACATGTTTTTTAATCACTCTGTGGCATTATATTGTCAATACATTTAAACAAAAAGAAATATTGATTGCTTATAGTAAAATAGATTATTCAACTCTTCATAAATCCCTTAGCAAGTAAATTTAATTATTTAGATCTGCCAAATTTTTCTTATAGAAACAAGTTCTGAACTTTATCACAAATAAAAAAAAATAAAACATAAGCAGACCTTTAACAAAAGCTATTGTTATATTATGTCAGCTGTAGGGATGCTAGGAATTTTTAATAACAAACACCGTAGAGAATGGTGACTGATATTACATAATATTTTTTTTATTTTTCGTTTAAGTTAGCTTTCTCAGAGATAATATTTTTCTGTAAAAGTAATCATACCTCCAAAACAAAATGATTTTGGTTACAAACCACAAGTTAGATACCAAGCCAGCTGTGCAGTTGGTTGATTTAATATGCAAACAACTTACCATTGGTTTGTCATAAAATGGGAACCCTTGCATAGAGCGCAGTGCATTTGTGGCACTCGTTAAGTCTCTAAACACTACAAATGCCTGACCTCTCATTTTGAGAGTCTTGAGTGCTACAATGTCTAAAATTGGTCCAAACTGTGAAAAGATGGCATACAGCGACTTCTTCAATTCTAAAACCAAGAGAAGAATATAGTATAAATCAGAAAGTAAACTTTCAAATTTGACAAACTAATGATGCAACTGACTGTACATCATGTGTGTTTAACTTGTGTCTTGAGGCGAGTCACCCATGCTCGATGGAAAAACGCTGGGCTGCTCACAATGGTTAGTACGTATCTCAGCATAGCGTGGAGGTAGCCACAGTTCACAGAGTAGTTTGGAAAGGAAAATAATCCAGTGGCAGATCTAGACTTCTCTCTAAGGTGGGGGCCCGAAAAATTTCCCCGCTCTTCAGCCCTTAAATTAAGGTGGGGGCCCAAAAAATTTTCTAGCCCTTTGGCCCTTGAAAATTTTTGCCAATAAGGGGGGGTGGCCCTCCTCTAGATCCGCCACTGTAATCCCACAAATATCCTTTTAGAATGCCTGATCAGAGGTCTAGGGGAGGGGTGCAAGGGGTGCACAATATGGTTTATAATTTTATCAGTTACGTCATACCTTAGTGGTGCAACCCCTCCTAAAAAAAACCTGGATCTGCACCTGCTGATTGTCATGGGGATTATCAATGGGTCCCTAAAAATGTTTATGGTGCTAGTAACTTTAGGTTTCTGCTTGAAATGCTCGCAAAATTCAGTTGGGGGCTCGTTTGCACATGCGCACATATTTTTACAAGTGCTCGCATGCTCGGTTTTAGTAAAGTTCTCATTGTTTATAAGGCTTTGTAAGGCTTATGCTCACAAAGAGAACGCTCACAAAGACTATTCAATACCACTTGCATTCTGTAAATTGCAGTACTATGACTTTTAGGCTGTTAACGTCACTGACACAAACAGACAGCTAGACAAGACTTGTATGACATGCTGACTTGAGAGTGTCAATTGGCCACCTTAAAGAGATTAAAGAGCTGACGTCTCTTGAATCTCTTTACGGTGGCCAATTGACATTATCAACCCAGTTGATAAAACCAAATTATATTGTTATACTTCCCACCGACGCAGCACCACAGTTTCTTTAGAAACTTACCCCTCTATGACTTGAGAGTGATTGATTTTAGTATGTTGATTTCAATTGAGCTGGTTCTGTCCTTGTGTACCGGTACACAAGAGCTTATACAAAAGACCAAACAATACTTGCGCTTAGAAGATATGCTTGTTGATAGGATTAAAGTGGCATGCTCAAAGAAAAATGGTTTCAGATTGGACTAGCTAAAAACATAATAATCAAGTCTTCCCGAGACCAGTAACTTTACTTCTATGTCACAAAGTATCAACCTCTAAAATTGTAGGTATTCCTAAAGAAATTCATCTCAAAGTCCAAAGAAGCCCAACATTTGACATCATTGCTGCCATTTTGAAACAGTTCTCAGTTGTGCTTTTTCCTAAAGTGAATTCTATCCGAGAATTTGTCCCTCAAGATTTTGGCTGCCCTTGAACCGAATTATTTTGAGCCAAATATCTTTCAAACCCTGAAAATAATGGAAGAGAAGAGAGTGAAGTAAATAGTTGGTTGGAAAAATTTTAGTGGGCTTGTGAGGATGCCGAGACTTCAGTTGCACATTTTCCTTTTTCTGCCAATTTCAAGTCAGACTGAATGACGTCATGTAAACACGGCCTGGCTGTCAAGTACAGTTTCCAAATAACGGCATCAATTGTTGAATTTTTGGCTTCTTTCAAGACAAATTTCTTCAGGATAGCACACACTTTAGAGGCTGAACCTTCGGTGAGTGGAAAAACTCAATGTTTACTTGCTGAATATTTACTTGCTGAGACTATTACTCAGAGGGCAGTCCATTGTTAAACATTCCATTATAAAAATACTGCTGGATTCTTTCAAAACTAGAAAAGTTTGGACCATTAGGATAGTCTTTCAAAGGTGCCAACAGAAACACCAACCATTATTAAAATACTGCTGGATTATTTCAAAGCTAGAAAAGTATGGACCCTCAAGATACATTTTGTTTTCCAAATTAAAGGTGCCAACAGAAACAACCCTTCATTTTTCAAAAGACGCCGAAAAACAATGAGGGTTTGAACGTTTTACCAAAATAGCAATGCAATGCTGTAGGTGGACATCATGTGTTTGCATTCGAGAACACTCGCAGACGACGTTGCAAAACGTTGCGCGTTGTAAACATGCTGCTGTCAAATGTTTGCGTCAGTTTTTAGTAACCAGTAACACTTACCATCTTTCTTGACTTTCTCATTAAGATTGTTGATGTAGATCGTTTGGTTCGGCGGACTTTCCATCTTTACTCCTTGTTCGTTTTGAATTAAGTGTTAATTTTATGCAGCAAATCCGCGTGCTTTCACCAATCAACTGAGTCGACAAAAAGATCTTAGCAAGGATATTCTTGTACGTGGAGACAAAAAACTAGAACTTTAAAACAAAAATATGGCTTCAAGTGCAGTAAATAATGGTAGTTTACGAACCAGATGGTCCAAGTGAAAAGAAATTTATGCAGATTCAACTTGTTCGTTTCACAAATTACAACAAACCAGTGCCTGAGCACCACAGAAACGTGTTGGGGATGATACATACTTCATGTAAGCAAAGCCAAAATGTAGTGAATCGAAGTCAAGCAGATCTCACCAGGCTGCGCTCGGCCGCATGCGCATACACAAAATTACCCAGATAGAGGGGGTTGTTGTAATCCTTTAAAATCAAAGATACTTCCAAACTTATGGAAAACTGAAGACATTGATTTTGGTTGGTTTCGCATGGATCCTTTGTCCGTGGGCGTTATTGCGCTACGCAGAGATGGAAAAATAGCGAATTAGTTCTAATTTAGTTTTACAGGGGCACTGTCACGAAAATTTTCCTGCTGTTTTCAGTAAAACGACATTTTTTTTTATTTTGGCTAAGTCTTTCACTTGTACGCGAAATATGTCTAGAACACGAAGATGAAGATATCAAGCAAATTGCTTAAAGAAGCGGGAATTGAACGTGACCCTGAATTTTCAAGTGATTCAAAGGCGACAGACCACAATCTCAATGTTGGCTCCTGTAATAAATATCTAATTGCCAGTACCGTTCATCAGTAGGATGCCTAAAATGCTTGTAATTCAACAACTGGTTTCGGCTCCATAGGTGGAGCCACCCACGATGTGAGCACAGTTACTGACAAGAATAAGTAATAAGGAAAACAACGAAAAAAAAAAGGCCACTCCTTTCATAATTTCATAGCTTCAGCACTCTGGCATTATAATTTTTAACAAGTCTGAACCACTATTTGTAGGTTCCATTATACGCTTTTAGATCTTTGCATTTTCTAAGTGGCACAGTGCCCCTTATAAAGTGCTAAAAATAACGGTCTGCTATTTTACTAACACATTATTATACTTCTTAGAAATAAAATTCATATTTCTCTTAGCCAACTGATAATTTCCTCTACTTCTGGCCATTACGTTCGAGCCAAACAAGGGTGGTTGACTCATAAGAGTTTTCGTCGACTCTCATCAACTCGGGCCAAACGAGAGAAAACTCTCATGAAAAATTTGAGCGCGTTCAAAGGGCCTTTAACAAAACCAGGATCTGATCGGACGAAATCCGACTGGCAAAAACCCGGACCGGATCGCTATGAAAATACGGATCGCTATGAAATCCCAATGAAATAGTCACGTGACATCTTTTGCTTCTCGAAGATGGCGCAGATCCATTCTCGTCCCCATAGCCCTTTTCGTCAGTATCAGGGCCTTGGCACGAAAAACGAAGGGCTCTGGAGACCATTCTCGTCCCCATAGCCCGTTTCTCTTAGCCGACAGGGCCTTGGCACGAAAAACGAAGGGCTCTGGAGACATACGATTTCCAGTCAGAGATTCTAGGACTTCCGGACTTCATGTATATAGCATTGATGTTTCTACATGTTGTGTGTTGTAATAAGGCGGCCGGCGAATATTTTGACTTCCGTTTAAGATTTCTCTGTTCTCAACAGCCAATAAAAAAATTCGAATTTTTTTGAAAATCGTATGTCCCCAGAGCCCTTCGTTTTTCGTGCCAAGGCCTTGCCGGCTAAGAGAAACGAAAAGGGCTATGGGGACGAGAATTGCGCAGATCCAGCTGGCGCCCACGAAACTCGCGGATTTGACGCTCGTCCCTCGAAAGTAGCACTCGCAAATTTTCGCTTGCGTTACGGATTTTGGAGCAAAATAGAGACTGCTCACAGTCTACGCAGAGAGAAGTGAAAGTTAGGTGTGTTTTTATAGTGTCATTTTGTTTTTGCTAAACTTAAAATGGCCGAAGAATAAGAGCATTTACCTGGTAACAATATACATATGATGATAATCCGACATACATTTAAATAATCTCGGTTTCCAGTGGGAGAGTAATCTCGTACCCAGATGTTTGCTCACTTCGTAGGAAACATCTGGCCATCTAGATTGAATAATATACATAAACAGTTTGTAGTTCAAGCTTTTTATAGTGCAAAAGTTTGTCAGCACCAAGAATCACGACCTCTGGCCGTCTTCAAAACCGGAAGTCCGCGAATCACGGACTCATTGTCGAATCTGACAATTCTGATTGGCTGAAACCTACAGAACGAGTACTCTGCGCATGCTCACAAGCTGGGGGTGGCCAGAGGTCTCCATTCCTTGGTGCTGACCAAAAGGATCGCGGCCTCTGGGGACGAGAATGATTTCTGACACATTTGACGCGAGCAAAATCGGCTTTTACCAGATGTTCTCTCCCGCGGGTTGAGAAGATCTGGGTACAAGATTAGTGGGAGAGATCACGCAAGGACAAATGAGAAAAAGGCATCGGTTTTAACCGTTTAATGTCAATCATTATTATTAAATATGACCGTTGACTTTCTTTGGTCTTCTAAATTTGTAACGAACTTAACACATGATGGTGATGATAAGAAGGCGAGGATTACATTTTAGCAGACGCCACGAAATTATTGCGTGCGGGGCAACAAAAGCTATAAAAATAAAGTACCAATAAATTTTAGGCATTGTCATAATTTGAAATTTACATCTGATTTTGTTATTATATAAATGATATTACATTGAGAAAGCGCATTACAAAACTACACAATTGCGGATGTGTCACGTGACTATTTTGGGTGTACTCCCTTGCCAGGCCTCAACGGGGACGCGTGGCCGAGGAGAATAGGAAAGTGGATACAAATGCCCTCCAAGATTGACCAAGCCCGGACTCAAAAATATACTGTGAAATAAATTCGTGTTTTATTTGGATTCCTCTACAATTATATTAACACAACCATTATCTACTGTGTATATCATGTACGGCGATTGTGTAAAAAGTTTCCTCAAATTGAACGTTGGAGGCACTCGCATCGCAATCGAGGATTTTTACGTATAATTGACGTATAACGTTCCTCAACAGAGTTGGTAGGACTGAGTGTAACGTTAGCTGTTGACGTTCGATCGCAAAATTCACTTCTCAGATAGCAGCTCGTTCCCAAGGCTCGTGCATTGAATCAGTTATTTGGAAGGGAAGGAAAGGGTATTAGGGCGGGTCAAAACATAGAATAAGGGATATAGAGAGGGCAGCTTCTTGCACTCCTACGTATTCTGGAATCTCTACAATTCCCTTTGCCCACCTGCGACAGGCATATTGACGGGTTAAACCGTTAGCACAAATCACGTGATGCGTAAATGGATGTTACCATGGCTACTATTGCCATGTGAACGTTTTCAACGTCCCTTCATGTGGTCACTTAATTTGTCAAATACAGGCTTTCAAAGACTTAAAGACTACTTCACCAGACCGGCAGTGGAGCGTCAACAAACTAAATCCGTTACTTGAACGGAGCATGAATGACAATTTATTCTAAAACTAACAATTCAAATTGAATTTAGTGAGCGTAGCTCTTGTTGCCTCCTAAGCCGACGCTCTTCGAGTTGGTCACGTGTTCCTCCTGTGGACGAGGCTAAAGCTTTTCGGGTGCCAAGATTCTTTCAATGAAGAAACGAGAATAAATTTCCAGAGATCTGGCCACATTATAGTGGCAAATCTAATCAGCTCAAAAAGACATTTGCAACGGTGGAAATATCTACAGCTAGTTAAGTCTGTGTACGAAAACTGATACCTTTCTATGCTAATGTTTAGGCTGTTCGGGTATCTGGAAAAAATAATCAAAGCGAGGACGCACGTGTCTACAGTCACTTGACAACGCGATCGCTCATAAAAATAATGTACACGTGGTGCAGTAATTAATGAAAATATTACCTCCGAAGCAAGTATTTGCGCATGTGCAGCCATGAATGACAACTAAGGCTTTTCTACGCCTTTCATAAATGATATACAAAATAATTTCTAAACTTGAAAGAAACCCGTCTTATAAGTGTCAACGAGCCTAAGTAAAATAGGTTTTTTGTGCGCTAGTACAAAACAGTTTCCTTGATCGGATAATTGTGCCAGCTACAAAATGGCTCGCGCAGAGGTGAATGCATGTGAATACAGAAATTGACGCCGGCAATCACTTAAGCCGTGCCAGCAGCTTGCCGCTCTCTCTGTTCCCGGATGCGCACATACGAAGGTTCATTCAAAGTATCGCGGGCGCGTCCTGTTTTGGGGTGTGATGGTCCAAGCACCTAGAAAATTAAACGGAAAAGAAAATTGTCAGCGGTAGCTTGGCAGTTGCTTTTACTTATCAGCAAAGTACTAAGCACAGGCTTTGAAGTCAGGAGGAATCTGGAATTCGCCAAAAGGGAGGAAGAATAAGCTCATAACCAGACTCCCTTTGGCATGTCGCGTACACGGGTGCTGGTCAGGTCATTATGAGGGTTTTCGTTGTGTGGGTTTTATCTCACACCTCCCAATCCTCCATTTCTGGTGTGTTCTAGTTGAGCTCACTCTACTGATGCTAAGTAGACTACGAACAGTCCCTTTTTTTCTTAGTCCGTCGAGTGCGAAGCGACAAAATGTCCGCGCGAAACCTGGGAGACGCGCCCACGCTGCGAGGCTCGTCGCGTGGGCGCGTCTCCCAGGTTTCGTGTGGCCATTTTTTAGCTTCGCGTTCGACGGACTAAGCGGACTGCTCGTAGTGAATAAAGGTTAGGCTTGCCGTCGGCTTTACATGCTCCCAGTGGTGTGTGAGAAATGGGACGAGAATGCCCATTTTTTTTTTTGACACAATAACAATAACAGCCCCACAAAATGGAACTTGTCTTGTATCAATAAAAAACACTAAAATCATATGGACTCGACATGAACAACTGAAACTCGTGGGTAGGTGAGTGGGAAGGTCAAGAAATGGCGGACAACAAAAAACAACTGCCCGCCGTTACAAGTCACATGACCTAAACTCATCCCCAGGCCCCAGCGATGTGTAAGAAAAAACATTTTACACTTATTTCGTTCCACTCAGCCAATGGAAAATAACCCTTAGTAGAATTACCTAGTAATGCAACTATCGACCGTTAACCAGGGGCAGTGCTTTGGGGATAATTCTTCTAGAACAATTACAACCTCATAGGGATTTACCACTGATTGTTTCAGAGTAAGCAATAGGTGTATTTACCTCAAGACAAGTTTCATGCCACTTGACAAAGTAATCGTAAGCCTTCTGGAAATCTCTGTTGTCTTCATAAAGGATTCCAATGTTCAGGTAAAGCCTCAGGGTCAACATGTGCTTCTCACCATACGTCTTCAGGCACAACTCAAACGATCTGTTTAGCATCTGCAAAGACACGGGGAAAACACTGTAATTACAGTCACAAGTTTTGGCGAAATGTGACCAACACAAGTTCTCGATCGATCTCATACTTGTACACCTAAAAAACATTAAGTACCTCTTCTTTTTCTTGGAAATATTTCCTGGCACGCGGATTAATAAATGACTTAGTCATAATAGCTTCAGCCATGTGACCCATATCTCCATGCTGCAAGACATACACAAAATATCAACTCCGTAACGGGTTTCTGGGTAGTTGGATGGAAGAGGGGGCTTTATAAAACAGGAGATTTTTCTCGTGGGGTGGGGAGGAGGGTTACGGGGGAGAGGGAGGGGGAGGGGGGGGGCGAACATGCGCTGAATCAAATTCTGTAATTATAATCTAATGGCGGTTCTATTTATTGACATTTTTTCAACAGTATGGCGCGGCAACAAACAGCCGCAAAAGAGGCTATGAACTTGGCAGGAAAAATATAACGATCACCTATTATCTACGAGGGGTGTTAACTCCAAGAAGGGATGTTTAGGGATTGATACAAAATTGTTCCGAGGATCTGAAGATTTTGCCGGGATTCGGGGAAACACGAAGTAATGAAGTTAAAATTTCGGGAATTTTGAGATTTGAGGGGGAATTCCTCCCCAATATTCGGGACAGTGCTCCAGATTTTCGGAGGACTTTTATTTACACACGATACTGGTCAAACAGCGTTTGTTAGAGGTGTCAGCCCCTGCATTATCTTACCCTCATGAAGATGTCGATAGCCTCGTCGACATATTTAAAACAATCTTTCCTTGTTTGTTGGGCGTTTTCTTGTTCTAAATCCGCTACAATGCTCAGGTGATGTGCAATCAATATGTCAATCATTCCTGTTTTATGCTGTGTAAATAAAAAGAGGCAAACACTTCGTCAGGCAGTCGTGAACAAAAGGTGAAGTCATCACAGGGTCAGCTGCTAAGGACAGTTGAAAAGTCACTGCATCTACAAAAAGTCGCTGTTTCGACATAAGCAGAGAAAGAAGGGAGAAAGGAAGTAAGGAGGGAAGAGACTGACGGACTGACTTACTAATTGACTGACCGACCGACTGACTGACTGACTGACTGACTGACTGACCGACCGACTGACCGACTGACTGACCGACTGACTGACCGACTGACTGACCGGCTGGCTGACAGAAAGACTGACTGACTGATGGACTGACCGACTGACTGACTAACTGACCGACTGACTGACTGACGGATCGACTGACCGACTGACCGACTGACGGACTGACTTACTAATTGACTGACTGACCGACTGACTGACTGACTGACTGACCGACTGACCGACTGACTGACTCACCGACTGACTGACCGACTGACACTAGCGGAAAAGACTGACGGAATGACCGACTGACTGACGGACCAACAGACCGACTGAATGAATGACTGACTGGCCGACTGGCCGACTGTTTTATTATTGGAACTTATTTCAGAACAATGCAATTGCCAACATTATGTATTCAAAGAAAGTCGTTTGCTTTGTGCTTCCAAGTCTTGCTAGGGAACTGTTATTGGACCTAGCCAACACCAACGCTGGGCTAGTAATTTTTTTTTGGACTACTAACATCTACGTTGTCACTAGCCACGAGGCTAGTAAGCTGAAAAGTTAGTGTCGAGCACTGCTGTACCTCATGCTCCTCGCCGCTCAGTTGTTTACGATAACTCAGTGACTTTTTACAAAATTCAACGATTTCTCGGTCCTGCTCCAACTGATCCATCGTCACAAAATTGTAGTTCTTCACAACCTGAAAACAAAATCGCACCATTCAACCATGGCAACCTATGGCCTCTAACACTATCGCCGCTATCGCCCCGACCCCATAGAGAACTAATATCACTCATTTATTCTTCATAGATGAACATTCGTTATGCAGGTTTTACCCTCCAACGAACTCACTTCACGGCATTTTATTTCCTCCAACGACATCACGTTACTTTCAAAAACTATGTAACAGTATCATGAGCGTTTGAAAGCCGATTCTTTTAAACCTTACCAGATATATTGAAGAGTAATGGAAGTGCATAAGGATTGCTTTCTACGGAAGGGATCGTGTGTTGCAGTAATGCAGCAAGCCACTAAAGTAAATTTTGTTTATTTCAACGTGTCCTGTCGTTGAACTTGAAATCCGTAAGTCGCGGGTTCTCGGCTACGCTTGTAAATACGATAATTTGGTTTCATCAACTGGGTTGATAATGTGAATTGGCCACCGCAAAGAGATTCGAAAGCTGACGTTTCGAGCGTTAGCCCTTCGTCGGAGCGAATTGGATTCGTGAAGGGCTAACGCTCGAAACGTCAGCTTTCGAATCTCTTTACGGTAGCCAATTCACCTTATCAACCCAGTTGATAAAACCAAATTATCTTGCTATACTTCCCACCGACGCAGCACCACAGTTTGTTTAGAAACTTACCCCCTCTACGCTTGTAAATAGCCAACTGGTCTGCCTTTTGCCAGCTGGGATCCTTAACCCTGTTATGTTTCTTTACAATATTTGACTGTTTACATTGGCCCTGAAAAGCCCCAATGGGGAGTGGTCAATTAAGTAATTATTGTTATTATTATTTGGAGGCAAATTTATAGTCTTTACCAAAGAAGGACTTGTTCATGCCAGCTAAACTCTTTAAAGGAGCCTCGACACGGTTTGTGCATTTTGAAAAAATAGCCTAAATTTTTCAAACTCGTCATTTGAAATTATCCGTCTCAATCTCCTCCACCTTAACCATCCTTGTTCCTTTTTGGTTTAGTATCACCTCTTTGGGGTTTTCCTTCCTTAGTAAACTGTTATTTTGAGGTTTCCTCTTTTTAAGGGTAATTTGGTTCGTCGCAGAAACGACGCAAAATACCGTGACGGAACTCCTTTAAGAATTTATTTACTGATTCTCTTCCATATTGAACATATCGTTGATTACCTCACTCTTTGTCTTGGACATGAGTTGGTAGATATCCGCCATTTTATCGGTTCGAGCTCCCAAACTTTCCTCTTCCAACTTCAACAAATCATTCAACAGCTCGTGAGCGTCTTGGTACTGCCCTGCTTGGATTCTAGATTGCAAAAACAATCACCAATAAATTTAAAATGAGTAAAGGAGCGCCTTTACCCGACCTAAGACGGCCAACTGATATTGGTCCCTGCGCGACGTATTTCAGTCATTTCACTGCATGTAAACTCTCTATATAAGCTGGACATCTCGGTGCGACGGTCCTAATGGTATCCGTCTCAGAGAGAACTGAGTGTATTATAATCACTGTGCACTTACAAGAACATGACAACCATCTCAATTTTCTTGGCGACTTCATCAAGCGGAGCATCCGACTCACGTACAACTTGCAAGGACTCCTTATACAGCGCGGACGCTGTACCATATCCACCGGCCTGTCATACAACACAAAAATTACGAAAAAAAAACAGAACGTAAGTGATGAGAATAGAGCGTTTTTCAAGCTATTCGGGAATTGCTTTGTTTTTTAATTACTATGCCTAGGAATTAGTTTACCAATCTCCTGCCACTTTTTTCAACAATGAGAAGTAAACAAAAACCAATCGTTACGCACATGCGCACGTTTTCCCGCGCTTTGTGTCGACTTCGTGTAATTATTTCGAGTTTCGATTGGTTCACTGGATTGTCTCCGTCCTTTGAAATTACTTTTGGTTTTTGAAAATCGCTCTAAACGAATTTTAATGTTATTGTAAATACTTGTTTTAGCATTTGAGAATTAATGAATGTGTCTTCGGAGCAAGAATTTTACCAGAACTAGTCCTAGATGAGTGTATTTACAGTTTGCAACAAATGTATATATAAAAATATCGTATCAATTATATTTCTTATTCTTGACTTACCTTTTGCCATGATCGGAGCAGGTCAATACTGAAGTCGTCATTGAAAAGCCGTCCAAATACTTCCCATTCTAACAAGCACCGTGTTAACCTGTTGTTATCCAACAGCTGCTCAAGGTGATACGGCAGTTCCTATAAACGAGGAGATAACAGATGAGAGTGAGATAAACACCACACAAAATGACATTGTCGGGCAAAATATGGCGATTCTTCCACGAACATATTGCAAAATTTATTAAACTGATTTGGCTCATTAAGAAAATGTTATGACATGAAAAATAAACGCAAAAAGGTATACAAACATCAAACCCAGACGAGACCGATGAGGTTGCATTTCGTTTCACTCTGTTGAGCTGACAAAAATCCGATTTTGGCTAAGCCCGGGGAAACTCCAGTACAAAATTGACGGGGGTGCTCGTCGTACCATCTAGTGAGTAAAATTGGTGGACTGGAGCCGCTTGGGGTGTTTTAACTCCAGATGAGTTATCGCACTGGGGACTTAAATTCTGGATTACGTACTTGAAAATATCCATGCAATTATTTTATTTTATTTTAGAATTGGTACCTCTTAGGGGTGAACAAGTCTTTGGGCCACGCCAACAAAACGAGATTCTGATTTCCCTGCCTCTCCTTCCACTTTTTACGCCTGCATACAGGCTACTTTTAGGGGTGTTTTCGAAATTTTCCGACGAGCAACCCCGTCGTTTTTATAGGGGTGTCCCCCGGTTCCTGCAGACGTGTCTCATGGGGGAACTTGCGGACTATGTTCCTTGTCAATGTGTGACAAATCTCACCTCTGATTTGCGGTCAAAGTCTTCACTTCCTTCAAAGAATTCTGCGTGTTTTCCATGCCAGAAAGTGTATTGATGTTTTGAAAATCCCTCTGATCCAGTGAAATATCTTTAAAAGAAAAGGTGAAAAAATCATAGTATTTGAAACAAAGATCGAGTTTAATTTGTATCCGTTTTGCAAAAAACCCTCGTATTTTGTTTTCGATTTTTTGGATTAGTAATCAGAAATGTTACTTCAACTGGACACCCATTTTTGTCTTAAATATATCGATTTCGGGGCATAAGATTTCCAGTTCTAAAGAAACCGACCTTTAAAATAGTCCATTGTACTTTACGACATGCTCGTAAAGACGCCATTTTCCATTGTTCGTCACAAGATTCAAGATGGCGGCTACACAATCGAATCGGGAAAAAATGAAGGGGCTCTGCCAGCGCTCGAATAAGTCCACTAGCAAAGTCTTACAAGTGAAAACATTTCCTACTAGAAAATTGGCGAGAAAACTAACAAATTTTCCCTGTAAAACATAAAATTTCTATTGATACTTTTGAAGTAATGAGCTGAAAAGGTAAAAAAAGTTTGTTCGTACTTTCTTTCGAATTTCTTGACATGAAGCTCAATTTTAACAGCTTTCTTGAAATGTTTTGGAGATAGGGACGATTCTTCCTAGCAAATGTTCGCTAGTGGGTATTTTTTTCGCTCGCAAATGCAAAAAAACTCGAGCGTTAATTTCGAGTCCTGCCTGACATGATTTAATACTCACTTTCTCCTAACAGCTTTACTGATAGATCGGTGGTAGAAGTCCAGTCGTCCCTCGCCCAAGTCCCCACACGGTCGCAAGAGCGGCTTCAGTGCGCGGTACACCAAGGCCCATTTGACTGCTGGGATGAATTTCTTTTCTTTCTTCTTTGATATTTGGCCGGTAGCTGCTTTCTTCGCTTCTTTATCTTCATCGTCGTCTTTCTGTAGGTAGGTCTCGTCCACCTGTTTAGCGAGCTTATCAACCACTGACAGGCCACCGTCAGGAGCTGCACGTTTCAAAGAAATAATTCTTCATAAATTTCATCAAGTTGTTCAAAACCACAACAGTGACTGTCTAAAGGGCTGGTTTTGAGAAATAATGTAAGCCTATCTCCGTCACTCTTAGCTTGGACTCTGAACAGGGTCACACGCGAGCCTTGCAGGCAACCTCGTTCCCAGGGTCTCTGGATGAGAGACCTTGAAACGAGGTTGCCTTGCAGAGCGCGTGCTAATCAGGCGTGAAAATTATGCGCAGTTAAGATTGTTTGCTAGTTAGAACCCAGTTACAAACCTGCTGATGTCTCCTCGGCCTTTGTCACTGTAATCTGATCAGATTCACCCTCGACGTAGGGGGGAGGGGTAAGGGTGGTTTCCTCAGCCAGCATCTGTAGCAGTTCTGTCTCCAGCAGACCGTGACGTGACGTTTCCAGCAAACACACGGTTGCCACGACCACTTGACCGCCATTTTCTTCTTCGAACCGTGTCAGCACCTGTTCCTCCAGACTGAAAGAAATTAAAAGTATCGGCTTTGTAAGGCAGTGTCGATCTTTCGATGCAATTCCTGCATGAGTTTGTTACTTTGTTTAGATGTCCAGCATGAGAGAACCGTTTGGCTGATTGATTACCAGCCGCTGCTAGGGAAAGAGAGTATGGATGATAATGGGGCTAAATTGGCCCACGATTCAACTGCTCGCTGAGAAATGACGCATTTTTGAATGACATCTGAGATCTGAGAGCTGCACAACTTTCTGATAGCGGAGCCCCATACTCATCTGGGAAAGAAAACGAAACCCATGAGTTGATTTTCTCATGGTTATCATGGCAAGCGGTATTGCGCGGGCGCGTATGCACGACGACGGCGACGGAGTCTCCAACCATGGCGGCCATAAATAGCAGCCATGCCTTGTCAACACCTTGTCAGCCTTATCAGCTTACATCTTTGCTATAGGGCATCCATGTTATGGTCAATTGACAGCTGTCAAATCGAGGTATCCGCTGACCAGTATCACATGACCAGATCGCCAGCTCAGGTTAGAACTCATCGAGGTAACGTGATTTTTTGAAATTGACCGCTAACCAGGCATTGGTTTTCTTCATTGATCGCGGGCACAGGTCCGATTTTTTTCTTCTGGCAGCATTTTTTAACTTTTTATGGTCATTCTTAGCGGAAATTCTGCAATTCGAGTTGACTTTTTTAATTATTATTTGTTTCAGATAAATGATTAAGAACCAGCAAAAATACGGAGCTCCGCTTTTAGGCTTGGCTAAATCTATATATTAGCTGATATATATAATAGACTAAAAATTTAACTAATAGCGGAAATATCGCCGAAAATTTTACAACCGATTACTGAGATTCCAGCAACCCCATTTAGACTCGAGAGAGAGGCGGAAATCGAGCCCAAGAGCAAGTTTGCTGAAAGAACCTTGGCCAAAATACATGTGCCGACTGTAGCCGAGAAAACTGTTCCCTTGGAAAAACATGGACCATCCATGTTACTGCTATTTTTGCTATGAGAACAATGGGCCACCAAACTCGGTAAACTCTTTCCACAAATGAAATTTTGATAACATTTTCAAAACACTTTCTTCTGTCCCTCAACTATGTCAAGCTCATTGCTTTTAAATCATCACTTGAACATGAACATAATAGTGGAACCCTACAGGTTAATCCGATCACCAACAGGTCACAAAAATCTTCCTGCATTATCGAGGTTCTGAGAAAATGATTGACTGGCCGTTTGCTGGACCAAAAATAGAACGTAATAACCAGATGGCTGCATCACCGGGGTGGCATAAGGTATCTATCTGACCAATTACCAGAATAAAATGCAAACTTCGTGAAATTTGAACGGCAGATAAATAAATTGATGTTTTTCAAAACAAACCAGCAAATCACCTTATCAGATCATCAGAAAGACTTGCTATCTTCTCGTCCATTTTGTTGAAGACTCCATACACTCTAAGCTCCTCACAAGCTAGTGTTAGCCACAAGGGATTAGCAGAGCCTTCCTTCTCCAACAGCATGGACATCTGTCTGTCATCCAAACGCTTGTTGTACTGTCTCAGGATATTTTCTACAATAAGCTGAAAAAACAAAGCAAATATGTTTCACCTTTTATTGTTGTTGCTTGAAATTTGAGCTGCTGACACACAAATGCTAGCTGCTGACACTCGAATGTCAGCAGCTGACACTCAAATGCTAGCTGCTGACACTCAAATGTCAGCAGCTGACACTCAAATGCTAGCTACTGACACTCAAATGTCAGCTGCTGACACTTAAATGTTAGCTGCTGACACTCAAATGCTAGCTGCTGACACTCCAATGCTAGCTGCTGACACTCCAATGCTAGCTGCTGACACTCAAATGCTAGTTGCTGACACTCAATTGTTAGCTACTGACACTCAAATGTCAGCAGCTGACACTCAAATGCTAGCTACTGACACTCAAATGTCAGCTGCTGACACTTAAACGTTAGCTGCTGACACTCAAATGCTAGCTGCTGACACTCCAATGCTAGCTGCTGACACTCCAATGCTAGCTGCTGACACTCAAATGCTAGTTGCTGACACTCAATTGTTAGCTACTGACACTCAAATGTCAGCTACTGACACTCAAATGCTAGCTGCTGACACTCAAATGTCAGCTGCTGACATTCAATTGTTAGCTGCTGACACCCAAATGTCAGCTACTGACACTCAAATGTCAGCTACTGACACTCAAATGCTAGCTGCTGACACTCAAATGTCAGCTACTGACACTCAAATGCTAGCTGCTGACACTCAAATGTCAGCTACTGACACTCAAATGCTAGCTGCTGACACTCAAATGTCAGCTACTGACACTCAAATGCTAGCTGCTGACACTCAAATGTCAGCTACTGACACTCCAATGCTAGCTGTTGACACCCAAATGTCAGCTACTGACACTCCAATGCTAGCTGCTGACACCCAAATGTCAGCTACTGACACTCAAATGTCAGCTACTGACACTCAAATGTCAGCTACTGACACTCAAATGTCAGCTACTGACACTCAAATGCTAGCTGCTGACACTCAAATGTCAGCTACTGACACTCAAATGCTAGCTGCTGACACTCAAATGTCAGCTACTGACACTCAAATGCTAGCTGCTGACACTCAAATGTCAGCTACTGACACTCAAATGCTAGCTGCTGACACTCAAATGTCAGCTGCTGACATTCAATTGTTAGCTGCTGACACCCAAATGTCAGCTACTGACACTTAAATGTTAGTTGCTGACACTCAAATGTCAGCTGCTGACATTCAATTGTTAGCTGCTAATACTCAAATGTTACTAGTATTTGAAATTTTCAGTTTGTTGGATTGGGCACTTGTGATAGTCAATGAGAGTTAATAAAAATTAAAATCCTCAAATCTTGCTCAACTCCGCCTGCCCAATCAGCTGATTTTACTGTGCACTAATGGCAGTCAATGAGATTTAAAAAGAAAACACTGATCCCTTGAACTCCTGTCCCATCTTGTTCTCATTTCATTGTCGTATTACATACAGTACCTTTCTTGATTGGTAGTCCAGCTGGCCACATGTGATTTCTCGTGGTCCAGACTTGTAAGATCTCAGAAGTCTGTGACATTCTGTGTCATTAATCATGGACAGTACCACCTTAACATTTGGCGAGAGGTTCTCAGGTAGCCATCTGGTTAAATACTGAATCTTGTCATCGTCCATCTAATGAAAGAATATCTTGTTACCTTTCCAACTTACTGCTTTTAAAGGGAACCCCTGCTCTTAAAACAATTTGAGTTCGAGTTGTTTCAAATAATGCCTAAATTGCAAATTTTACTGGACAATGAATATGTTAAATTTAATAATAATGATAAACAGAAAAGATAATCACTTTTAAATTTTCCTGTGCTGCCATCATGGATTTTACCGTGTTTGCATTGCCCAATTGTTTCATACAAAAACTTCTGCTTCCTAACAATAGTGGCAACACATGCATGCCATCAAATCCAATGGTGGTGCACTGGAAATTTACAAACAATAATCTTTTCTGGCAAATATGACAGATGGTAAATTTTCAGCTTGGTGAATAAATAACAAAGATGAAATGATCAGTAACGATACAAGAAAAATTCTGAGTTCCCAACATCTCCTTCACCAGCTCCTTGTGTGGTAAAATTTGTAATCCAGGCATTATCTGAAACAACACATCGTCAACTTGTCTCAAGACCAGAGCTACCCTTCAAAATGACACAACTGGGTAGCAGTTCCACCCTACCAAAGTTTATCCCAGTTTAAACAAAATTAAGTAACTACAAATTATTATTTCTACGCCCATCATGTCAGCCTGAAGTAATTAATAACACATCCAAAATGATGTGTCGAAAACGAAGACCTACGAGGCCACGTGTACAAAGTTGGTATACATTTGTGTCACAAAAACAGTCACACTATTTTTTACCACTTTTCTCAGAAGTTGTGTTGAATTCGTATGAAAGAGACCAAGCAACATTTTCAGAATGCATCACCCAAAAAAAGTCACGTTATCACTGCTTTTTTCCCTCCAACACGAAAGAGTTTTTTTTGTTCTTAAGTGCTGATGACCCAAAATTTGACGAATTTGATGACAGGAAGAAAATTTCAAATTTCATTTTATTT
Source organism: Blastomussa wellsi (assembly GCA_947652115.1). Classification (NCBI taxonomy): domain Eukaryota; kingdom Metazoa; phylum Cnidaria; class Anthozoa; order Scleractinia; family Plerogyridae; genus Blastomussa; species Blastomussa wellsi. The sequence continues at coordinate 7,298,992 of OX393561.1, forward strand.
TACCTGAGGGACCCCTTTGGTGAACTATTTTCAAAAATAATATCAGAAAATTCTATAGATTTTTCGTTTTTCTGAAAAATCGAAAAGTTGAAAATATGAGTAGTCGGCGACTAAACCTACCGTAAAAACAATGAAAAATAGAGCAACTTTAGCAAGGTCGTACACAACAATGAGAAGAACCCAAAGCTTGAAATTTTGAGAACTCACGGGAGGGCCTTTTATCTTTCTAAAAGTGTAAAATTTATGCCTTGTTTCAAAGTTTGAGTCTTCGTGTTGACCTGCAGAAAATAACGGGGTTTTTTCCCGGGGGTGGAGGCATTTGAACAGCTTTTTGACCTGGGGAGGGGGCAATTTGAACAAAAATTTTTCAAAAATTCAAATGCCCGGGGGGGGGGGGGGGTGCCTAGGGGGATGTTAAAGCTTCTTCTGGTACATAAACAACAACACCGAAATTGCCTTGATATGATCGAATGTGGTCAACGTGACTGGCAATGTGAAAGTTGGACCGGTGAAAGCCCCAATCACGCCGGACATTGTCCGTTGACCTGCCTTTATTTTCAGCCCTCATTAATTTAGTGGAAATCAAATTGCAGTGATAAAAAATGCAGTGATTGACTGAGTGCAGCCACTTCAGGCAAAACAACTTGTTTTGAGTTATTATGGAGTAAGTGAAAACAAAGTTGGGATTAATCTGGATTTCAATCACAGAAAAATTTACTATTAGGCTACCGCACTTCACACTGTACAAAATACAGCTTTGTTTCATTGAACGTACCTGGTTAATGGCATCCACAAAAACAATGCAAGGTCTTGTGTTCTTGTTTGACAAAAGACTGTTGGTGAGTTGAACCAGCGAGTCCAAGTCACTGACAACATCCCGCTGAGAGAGGCACACAAAACAATAATTACAGAGCGGCTTAACCCATTCCATTGCCTGAAGTTAAAAATGCTGAAATCGATTGTTTCCGTTCTGCTTTGTGATTGGTTAACTTTGTCTGGGCGACCCCAGTAACAGTAGCCACACTGTAACACAATATCAGTTTCAGTTGATGATGATGGGGGGAGATACTCACATTATACATGATGGGGGTCCGACAAAGCTTCATATTGCAAACCCAAAAAAATACACAAGCCTGAAATTTTAGACTCCAAAAATACCTGGCATCAAAATTTCCAACCCAAAAAACTACATATATCTTACTAGACGTTTTGTCACGTAGTATCGCTGAGTATTTTTACAAGTTGTGCCATATTTTGACGAGCCCAAAGGGCGAGTCAAAATACAAACAACGAGTAAAAATTCTAAGCAATACTACAAAAACAAAAAATCTAATAAGAGATTTATTATCCAACATGCCAAATTGTTATGTCCGTGCGGGCGAATTTCTAACCAGTTTACTGCAGTACAAATACCGCATGATATTTGTACTTGTTTTGGGCGTTATCTGTACTCTACGAAGCACAGTTGGATAATAAAAGACATTATTTAGACTTAAACACCTTAATACGGATTTATTGAATCAAACAGACTCTAACTTCTAATGCATGATTTTGCATCACTAAGCTAATAAAACTGGAGACGTGACCCACAAAATACGCACATTTTTTAAGACCTAAAAAAACATGTGACAGATCTCTTGACCCCAAAAAATACTGAGCGTGTAAATTTTCAACCCAAAAAAATATGTTGGACCTCCCTGTCATGTATAATGCAAGTACCCCCTTGGATCCCATCTCAGAGACGGGACTAAGCTCACAGTGTTCCTCCCTGAAGTTGCTAAGCAACATTATTGTTTTGCTCACGCTACTACTTTCAGCACATTCATGAGCCCTCAACATGTTAGTTTTTTTTTGGATGAAATAAGCCAGATACAGTACTCCTCAAGTATTTCAGCAAAGATTTGCCAAAAGTGACACTTGTTCGCCTGCCCTGGTAAATAAACTTCTAAGCAAAAAAACTTTAAATTTTAGATTGAATAGGAAAAAAGTATTATTTTTATTAGAACTTTTAAAAAATAAACTTCAGAGCTTTGTGTATTTTTCATGTATAAAAAATGAGACCAAATATCTCCCCCTCCCACCTACACCTCTCCCTGCCCTACTCCCACTGCCAGTGCACAACCCCAAAAGAGAAACAAGTGTTTACTTCTCTATAACTTATTATAGACAAACTTACATGGACTATGTGAGAGAATTTCTACAGGATGGACAATGTAATGCTGGGCTGCCCAACACTAACTTGCAGTGAGATATTTGTGTTCAGGCTAGATATTCTTTACCTTGGATGCATTGATCTCCCTTGATAGCCGCTGCAAAAAGAACGCCAGATCAGTAGAACCAGGTGCGGCACCAACAAAATGGAAAAACACTTTACATGGCAATCCCCTGAAAAAATAAAACACAAACATAATATTAAATGATTTGTTGTTATGACAACTTAGCAGGATGAATAAACAACAGCCTCCATTTGGCACAAAAAATATGGACATGTGTTTCCTGGGGTTCTGGTCTGAAAAGCAAACAGCTTTCCGAGAGCGAAATTCTTAATAATAAAATAGCTTATTAGAAAATATATAACATATTAGTATATTCTCAGCTCCGACTATTGCATTTCTAGCTTTTTGATTGGCTAAAAAACTCCGACTATGAGCCAATAGTCGGAGTTTTACGTCATATGGAAAGTCGGGAGTCAGGGCGCGTGTGACCGGAAGTTCTATGCTCTTTCTGGACACTTTGTAAAATTGTGGAAATAAAAATCGGCGGCAAAACCCGGTTTGAGAATTTACTAAAACAATTATTCCATTCGCCCTTGTTGGATATGAAGTGATTATAACCAACTCGCGCTATGTGCTCGTTGGTTATTTTATCACTTCATATCCAACGCGGGCTCATGGAATAATTGTTATATATACTCAGCTTCTCGACCAATTCTCAATATTAATTCATATAATAATAATAATAATAATAATAATGGTTTATTAGCAGCATTTCCAGGGGTAAAAATGGCTCTACATCAGTTAAAAGTTACCTAATTACCTAAAAATAGTATATACAAACATAAAATTGGAACTACAATAAAATTAAAAATACTGTACATAAACATGTGAATCTCTACAAAATAACTACTGCAGCTTTTAAAATTCTGTAAATTTCTTTTGAAAAGGTATTAAAATCCGGGCAGGATTTCACTGCAACCGGCAGGGAGTTAAAACACAGTCTTGAAATGTGCCTGACTAAAGTGGTATTTTAAGGCTAATAGCTTCGCGGGAATGTAAGCATCTACCGTGCTGTACACTTTCATAAGCACTTCTATTATTAATACTTTATAAAAACAAGATTTTTTAGAGATGATCACAGCATTTGCCTTTTATAGAATGTTTTCTAATAACAGGTAAACCCTCATGAACCCTCGTTTACAGTGTGACACACCTTAGTGTGGCCACCCAACAAACTTTTTTGACAAGTTAGCCAATCAGAGAGCACAAATTTGTTTGAGTTGTCCCGCCTCCTTGTTAAAAGCGCAACATGTTTCGTGACAACAGCGTTGAACATTACAAGGAGGCAGCTCAGCCCAAACAAATTCGTGCTCTCTGATTGGCTAATTATAACTTGTCAAAAAAGTTTTGTTGGGTGGCCACACTAAGGCGCATTGAGCTGTAAGTATTTTCGTGACTTGCTACTTACTTAGCACCAGGCAATTCTCCTCTCTCAGCTTTCACTAGAGCATCACTGGCACTTTTTGCCATAATTGCCGATTTTCCTGAGCCTGCATTACCAATGAGCAGCAGTGGTGCATTGGTCGTATCACTTGTGATGTAGTTATGAATCTGAAGAACAAAGGTTTATGTACTCTCTAAGATATGTTTATTTCTACCAAAATTACAAGAGATTAAAAATACGTATGGGGTTTATTTATTATTTTCAGGTTAATACAGTGCATGTGTACAAAAAAATCCATTCCATTTTTTAATAGGTCTGCAGCTAATAATAATAATAATGATAATGAACTTTTGAGTGTCAACTGTATCTAGCACTGTAAAGTACAAATGAAATCAAACCCTTTGTGTAGCACAATCATTTCATGTGCACACATTGCATAAATTTGAAGATGACTTAAAAGGCCCAAGTCAGCCTCTGCCATTTTCGATATCATCGACACTATGGAAATTGTATGGTGAAGCGAAATCTTGTTGCATTGCTGTAAGTAATGTTACTCGATAACTGGAATTGTTTAAATTACCCGTTTCTCAGCAATCTCTTTCGTTTCGACACGCTCTGCATAAAATATAAATCTGAAACTCTCGTATGTAAACAATAACAAAGGTGTGGCTGACTAGGGCCCTTTAATTTATAGAAAAAGTGTGCCACATTATGACTGCAAAATGAACTGTGTAAACCAGGATGTATTCCATGAGTGTTTTAGAGTTGTTGGGGCCCAGGTTGTGAAGGCTCAACAAATTTCAATGCCTGGTGAGCAGCTTGCCATTCTTAGTTGTCCATAATGATAAACATTATTTGAGTGTGTACAATATGCAAGCCAGCAAGCCAGGTGAGGCATGAGGACACAAATATGGCATCTCCATACTAAGCTTTGTAAATTTATGTGGAACGTTTTGGCTAACAACTCGCGAACGGGACACCATACAGGCCTGAGACTTGGAGAAATTTATTTATTTATTTATCATCTACACTCTCGGAAATTCTAAGCTTCTGTAGTTGAATGGTCTTGAATTGCTTTGAATTTAGTTTTTGATAGCATGACAGTGAAAACCACCAATAGCCTGGTTCACACTAGCGACAAAAGGCTGACATAATGACAAGGTCACGCAAATGCAAAAATGACCTTACACTTGTGTCTTATGTCACCACTGTGAACAACACAACATAACGACATAGTAGGAACATAATGACACAAAGGTACATGAACAAAACAACATGAGGAAAAGATTGATATTTTCGTTATGCCGTTATGTCCATGTTGTTATTTTGTTATGTCACCAGTGCAAACCAGGCTTAACCAAAGTGCTATGTAGGCTAATCAATGTGCTATTTATGCTGACCGGAATTGGCTTGCACTTTGTAAAGACCACATTATTTCATAAAACAGCTCTGAACTCACATCTTCAAGAATCTTGTCTCTTCCAAGAACCACCTGCCCACGAGTGTCCACAAATGACTAGAAAGTGACAAGAGAAATATGAAGCAAGGGGCAGTTATGATAATTGGTAACAGTGTACTGCGGTAAATTCATACTACTAGTAAGATCGAGTGTTATTATATGGTCACTAAATAAATGTTGATATTAAGGCTCGATAAAGAGCACTGAAATGGTCAAACCTCATGCGCTGTTCTTTGAGCTTCCAGCGGATCCTCAGGGGTGGGGTCAAGAGGATACTGGGTTTCAATGCGATCTTTAAAGAAATTAAAAACCTAAAACACAAGACAATCATTAGTGAAAATTGAGGAAACCATATACTGACAATAAAACGACAAACTGCAAAGCTGGAAAACTCACTGTTTTGTAAAAGATTGACTCGGAACCACTTATTCCTTTGAGTTTCACTTCTCTTTCATCTCCCAACTGTACGCTCTTTTTCACACTGTTAGGTTCACAGTCAACTTTGTAGTGAACAATATTGTCAGCCTGAAAATGAAAGGCAATGCCTTAGGTGGCTCATTATTAGTGTCAAAGGCATAAGGATGCATACAATGGTCATCTGGTTCTGTAGTATCAAGCTGGAAGGAGAACACTTTTATGAGGCTTGGATGGGATGCTAGCCCAACTGTGTTTGCAGCCCCAGCCGACATTTGCCAGGTTGTCTCAACAGTAATATTTTGCCAGATCCCATTCATACAGGCAGTCAGTTAGAGTAGAGTAACAGACTCTTTTAAGGAATCTTTCTTTAATCTCTTCAAATTTCGAAAAACAGTAGCCAACATTTCTAAGCAAAGTAGAGTGAAGTCAGCCATCGATGTTTATTGAAAGCACCGAGTATACCAGACCATAGATGAAACCGCTGAAAATATGGCAGCTGCTAAATGTTGATCAAAGTGCGTGGTTTACAATCTTACCTTTACTTTTAATCTTAATTACTTTCTGTAGAGATTAAAAACTTTGACAAGACAAGGGGTACAATGTAAGTTTCTTGCTGAAATCAAATGCGAAATTTTTCGATTTAATTCCTTGGGCGCTCATTCAAAACATTGACACAATGCTAAAA
>OX393561.1:7310212-7345212 GCA_947652115.1 Blastomussa wellsi
CATGAAGTAAAGAGTTTGAAGTTTGATATGATCCTGAAGTTTTAGAAGTTTGAGTTGAGAAAACAAAGGACTAGTGTGGGCATCAAAAGCAGAAAAGGTAATTAGACGGATCGCTTTCTTTTGCATTATTTGAAGTGGTTTAATATTATGATCATAGGTGTTACCCCAGACTATACAACAGTAGGAAAAGAAAGGAAGAATAATGGCATGGTATAACTGAACTAAGATCTTGACATCAACATAGTGCCTAATTTTACAAAGAATGCCAATACCTCTAGATATTTTTTTGGAAATTTGTTGGATATGTTCTTTCCAAGTAAGATGACAGTCTATAAGAATTCCCAGATACTTAACACTTTTATACTGATTTATTGTCTTGCCATTTATTTCAATTTTCATAGAGTAATTTAATTTCTTTTGATAAGGATGAAAAATTACAAAATGTGTTTTGTCAATATTAATAGATAGTTTGTTTGCACAAAGCCATGTATTTATTTCACCGAGTTCCCGATTGACAGTTTCCTCAAGATGTTTTAAATCTTTATCAGAATAAAACAGATTAGAGTCATCTGCAAACAGATGAAAATTGAAAATAGATGAAGAATTTATAAAATCATTGATATATATTATAAACAATAGAGGGCCAAGTACAGAGCCTTGCGGTACCCCACAAGTTATATGCAATGTGTTTGAGTCTGAATTATTTATAGAGACAAATTGCTGCCTGTTAGTTAAATATGACTGGAACCAATCATTTGCTATGCCACGAATTCCATAATGTTCAAGTTTAGCTAAGAGAATGCTGTGATCTACTGTATCGAAGGCTTTACTTAGGTCCAAAAATATACCACAAGAGTATAATTTTTTTTCAATGGCACTTTGTATTTTATCTGTTATGAGCAATGTAGCCTGGGTAGTGGAGCGCCCACTGCGGAAGCCAAACTGATTCTCAGTTAGTATATTGTGTTTATCAAGGAATTCAATTAATCTCTTATACATTAATTTTTCCATTATCTTATGGAAGACAGATAACAAAGTGATAGGCCTGTAGATTGAAACAAGAGTTTGACTACCACTCTTGTATAAAGGGATAATTCTACCAACTTTTAGTTTATCTGGGACTAAGCCTAACGAAAAAGAACAATTGAATAAATAAGATAGTGGATAACTCAAAGCTGTTTTAAGTAATTTAAGCATTTTGACTGCAATGCTGTAAGGGCCCAGTGCTTTGCTTGTGTTCAAACTAGAAATGACATTTTCAACTTCTATAGGTATCACTGGTGTTACAAAGAAGCTGTTGCATTGTGAAGTAGTCAAGAATTCTGCAAAAGATCTATTTCCTGGTTGTATAGCATTGGCTAGAGTTGGGCCAATTGATGAAAAATACTTGTTAAAGGCATTTGCAATACTTTTGGCATCAGTTAAGGTATCATCACCAACTATTAGTCTGCTTGGAAAAGACAGCTTACCACCCTTTGGGCTAATTAATTGCTTAATACCCCTCCATGTAGCCTTTACATTACTGACATGGTATGAAAAGTATTCATTATAATAACGTTTCTTACTAACATTTAGAATATGCTTTAGTTTGTTCCTATAAATTTTATATCTAGAGTGATTAACTTGAGATTTACTTCTTAGATAACGATTAAATAACTTATTTTTTGTTTTAATAGATTTCCGAATACCTTGTGAAATCCAAGGTTTAGACTGAAATTTGGCTTCCTTTTTACCTAATTTTTTCAGGGGAGCATGTTTATCTATTGTAGTATTAATTGCTGAATAGAAAGAATCAAATATCTGATTGATATCATTCTCCTTAAACATATTTTCCCATTCAATAGCCTGAACATCAAGTAAGAGGTCTTCCTGTACGAGAGTAGAGTAGTCACGTGTGTATCTGGTTCTATCGTTTGAGGTCCAAGAAAGTGTGTGAAGGAATAAAAAATTTGGTAAGTGATCTGTCAGATCACAGACCAAGTTACCACTAATAGAAAAGAATTCATTAGAATTAAAGAAAATATTATCTATTAAAGTTGCTGTATGATCAGTAATTCTTGTAGGCTGAAGAATATGTGGTAGGAAATCATAAGAAACTATTGTATTTATAAATTCCTCAGTTATCTGACAGTCTTCAAAGTTTAAGAGATTAATGTTGAAATCACCCATAAATAAACATAGCTTTTTTTCTTTTGAAATTTTGTCTAATGTTGAATAAAGATACTTGGTAAAATCCTCAGGTTTTCCACTTGGGTGTCTATATAAGATAGCACATACTAAATTTTTATATGGGTAACGATTAATCTCAATCCAAAGTGATTCAAATTCTTTAGTAATTAAACAAAGGTCTTCTCGAACAATAAATGGTATCCCTTGTTTGACATAGAATCCCACACCACCAGCATTAGTTAAGGTTGGCTTTGAAACAAAGTCATATCCATTGATAGTGATATTGCTGGTTGGATCACAACTATCTTTTATCTTTGTCTCAGAGAGTCCAATAACATCAAAAGCATGCTGAAGTTCTGATATAGTAGCATAGTCATACCATCATGGTTAGCAGAAAGACTTCTTATATTAAAGTGAATGGTAGAAAAAGATAGCGCCTGCTTGCTCCGATTAAGATCCTCATTATTAAGAAAGTCTTCTAAAGTGTAGTAATTGAAGTCAGTTTGTTGCATAAAATTATTTTCCGCATCATGATGGTTGAGACTGGATATCTTGTCAAGTTTAGATAACAGTTCAAAACGTGGTAAGTTATCCATATGTGTATAAGTCATAGTATGTAATAAAGAAGTATAACATAAATAGGTAACTTAGCCATTTGGGTTAGCTGAATGAACTCCACCATCTTGCTTCAGGATATCCAGGTCAGACTTCTTCAGTATGGCAACAACAGGACTTTCTGAATCTTTCCGAAGATAAGTACGGCCATAAAAAGCCCAGATAAACTTATACTTTAGATCCTTCTTGACTTTCAGACTTTCCTTGAATAGTTCCTTATTGGCTTGGGAAAGATTTTCCGATATGTAGATTTTGTTTTCCGAATATCTAGCAAGATCCAAGTCTCTTGTCGATTTATCTCGTAAGAATTTTCTTCCTTTATAGAAGTGATCCCTCGTCTCCCTCCGTACAAACTTTACTATAACATTAGGGGCTCTTGAACTAGTGTTCGAAGAAGATTGAGGACCTTCTCTTACTGCAGCACTGTAAGATGGCTTTGGTAATCGATGACTTACTGATATATCATTTTTCGTTATTTCTAATCCGATTAATGAACCAACCTTTATCACAATGTCGTCCGTATTTTCTCCTTCCACCTCAGGTATACCAGAAATCTCAACGCATTCTCGGCGGGAATACTGTTCCAGGTTATTTAGACTGATTTCACATGATTGCAGTCGTTTGGTCAAAGTGGCATTACTCGCATTCCTTGTTTCGAGTAGAGTAATTTTCGTTTGCAGAGCCGCATAGTTTTCGTTCATTTGCTTACCAAGGTCATCCAACTTCGCTTGAATTGGTTGAAGCTTGCTGTCAAGGAGCGATTCAATTTCCTTGATAGATGGCATTTCGTTTGTAAATCGTAAAGAAATCGTAAAGAACACAAACACAGAAAAGTGAAGAGCTGATAACAGGTACATTTAAGTCAAAGATATCGAAGATAGCGCTGTATATTGCAGAAATTTTCCGCAATTCACCGAGCGCAAAAAATGGACACCCGCCATCTTTGCTGACCGCTGACCTGGTAAAGTATGGCTGGGTACATAAATCAGAATGAAGTTTCATGAAAATATAGCAAAAAGAACTGGAAGGCAGATGAACCTTTTTAAAAAAGTAAAGTCCGCGTCAGATTCACACACAAGAAAACACAAGTACTTTCAAGCCACCATCTTCCTTTCTTGTATTACCCACCATGCCTTAGGGCTGGGCCTGAACAAGAAGCTCAGTTACTATCAGAAACAGGACTTCAACTGTTTACACAAAAAATAATAAATTAATAAAAGGTTATGCTCACCCATCTCAAGTCACACTCCACAAGGTGAAGTTTCCTTTGCTCACACCAAAGGCGCAAATCAGGGAAAACCTAAGTACATTTGCACATTGAGAAAACGTAAATAAAGTTAGCAAATACTATTACAACACCCAAAAAGCCCATATTAAACTGCGCTAGAAGAAGGTGGGTGGGAAAGTACAGGGGTTTCAAAATATTTTGAAGTAGGCGTCAGTGGCTGGAAGAGTAGGCGGCCCTTAGTTCCCTTACTGGACCGACCTCTATAGTTGAGACACTGCTTGAGGCATAAGCTTGATTGAGTTTGTGTTATTTTCTCGTTGGTGTATCCGGCTGTAAAACCTTGAAGGTACAGTAAAACTATCATTTTCACAGATTTTATTTCAGTCTAATTCATGTTTTTTTAGTCCTAAATTTACTTAATTAAACGTCCGAAACAAAACGTCCAGAATTTCAACATCCGAAATTTTTGCAAGTAAATTATGTATTATATATATGGGATTGCAGAAGAACTCTGACTCCTCCTGTCATAAACTAAGTCAAGCATGAAACAGCAGGAGCAGGTTCCATCCAAAGAGAAGGTGGCTATTTCCATTTTATTTCTCCAATATCACACTCAGAACTGACCTACTAACATTCAGAGTAGCCGGCACAGTATTCGGAATAGTAGGTGAATTGCGCCGGTTGCCGGCTGAGAATAAAATTTTCTAATGTAAAACAAACTTTGCCAGTGCTTTTAAGGGACCCATATATCCACAGTCATCAGAGTCAATGAGAACATATATTATATGGACAACCACAACAATATGAAAACCCGTCCAGTGGATGAGAAAAAGTTTAACTCCACCAAATGCGTACAAGTTTTCATTCTAGCGTTGCATCATCCATAAAAACTTAACTTCGCTGATCATGCAAAAGTACTTTCCAAAATTCATGTTGTTCTGTTGCCATTCTTTACTTTTCAACGGGCAAGTAAAATTTGTTAGGGCAAGTGTGGCACCTGAAACAACATGTTTATTTGATCAAATTCCTGTTAGTCCATCAAGCCTAGTTTTCATATGTCGAAAAAATCCCAGGCGATCGGGGATTTCACTGTTTCCCGACCGTCCCATATTTTTCCCATTAATGAAAATTGGAAATCTTTAATATTCCCGATCGCCAGGGATGGTTGGCAACAAATCGTGAAAATCGGGAGCGTTTCGATTTTCCCAACGTGTCCCAGATTTCTGCGATGGTCGGCGATCATTCCCAACATGTGAAAACTAAAATATCCACTGTTGGGGACGTTTCCGATGGTTTTAACTTGTTGCCAATCCTCTAACTTCTTTTTAATTGCTTGGCGCCAGTCCCAAATTCAGAATGTTGAGAGAATCTGCAACAGAATGTCTGGCGTTTCTTCGATATATCGGTAAAACCTGAAACAGTGACATCCCCGACTGTCTGGGATTTTTCCAACATAAGACAACCAGGCTTCGAGAGCATTTTAAGCATTTTGAGCATGAGTAAAGGTGCCAGGTAATGATTTCACCAACGAAATGAAGATGAAAACAGCAAAACCCCTGTGACAGTGCTCCTTTAATTAAGAGGTCACAAGAGGTCGTTGCATAAAAGTTCTAACTATAGAAATTTAGTTGTTGTTTTCCACAGGTGTCCCTTGCAAGGAAACATACCGGTAATATTTTATTGGCATTATGAATCAGAACCAATCTTTTCTCTTTGGGGGGTTTTTGCATAGTTTTTGTACAGCGGGCCATGCAAGCTAGGGCCCTTAGCAACAGTATCCTGTTACAAAACTAAAAGCCCTGATTACAGAATTGTCTGAAAAGCAACTGTCAACAGCGACAGGCTTGTAATGATGCACTGGCATCAAATTTACATGCAGTATATTTAATTTCCCATAAAGTTAGGGTTAAATTTTATAGACAAATTACAAAAACGTAATTTTCAGGTTAAACGACCTGGGTGTCCGGGATACCCAAACTAGCATAAGGCCTGTCCACGTTGTAGATCTTGTGTTCGAAAAGGTGACGCCGGTATTTCGAGCTGAACAAAACTAATGGTTTAAATGTAAAACTTATATGCGTGAATACATTGTGTACATGTAAAGGATGCCAGAATAAAAGTGAAAACCCATAATTGTTTCTTTCGACATTAGCGTAAGCATACGAGTTTTGAAGTGTTTTGCAGAACAGGAGCTCTTAAACAATGAAATTTAGACGTGTTCTACAAGGAACTGTCACATCAATGCGCACTTTAATTTTAAACTCGAATTGAGTTACCGCAAGAAGGGAATATTTTTAATTTTAGAAAAGATAAACAATACAAACACAAGCTTACCTCTTTCACAAGAGCTTCTCTCTCGGCGTGAAAATCGCGAAAGGTTGAAGACACAAACAATCGAATCGTTTTCCACCCTCGCCGATTCTTCACCGAGTCCAGCTTCCACTCCTTATTTCGATCGCAGGTTTTTTTGACAATCGCCCACATGTTATCGGGATCGGTGGGTCGTAATGCTGCGACTTCTTCGTACGAAAGCGAAAGGAACTCGCTGCTATCAATATATTCGTGTTCCTGTTTTGGATCACCGTTCTGTTCAGTTTGAGCGTGTTCAATTCGTTGTGGCTCTGGTTTGGTTTCTTGATGGACGGCTTTACTGGGCCTCGGTGGTGCTTGCGGTTGATGTGCAGTGCTTACAACAGGAGGTCTGGAAGTTCCGCAACCCATAGAACTACAAAATGGAAGCGAACGTACTGTGTGTTATATTTTTAACAGTGAGAAAGAGGAAATTCAATAAGGCCCTTCCAAACAGCGTCGAGCAACAGCCATGTTTGCCGATGTTTGGAGCGCCTCACGCAACCCGAACTACTTATCATAAATTTTCATTAAAATTGAGTCATTGATTCGAGGAAAAATTGTATTTGTTTGGCTTTCAATGCCAGGTTGCTTGTAGCAACCAGGTTGTTTATGACTTTTTCGCAACTGAATGGAGAACAGAACACAAAAGCATAATTATTTACCTCAATGAGGGTTTCACTTGCCGCCATTGCAATACTCGCACATTCTCGTCCCAGGCCTCTTCAAGAACTTTGTTGACTAATCAGAAATTCAGACCCGTAAAATGTTTTCGAAATGTTTTCTGCCCTGCAAACTTGGCAGTGCAACAGGACAAATTACTGTGGGAGCTTAATTATATTCGATTCCTTCCTCTTCACAAAGGCAGGCAATTGCACTGTGCAAGGAAACTGCAAGCAATTGATTTTTTACAACGACAATTACGTACTTCCGGTCGTGTTTATTTAGCGAGGATCACGGTTCTCATTCGTCCCTCATTCCTACAAATCTTCTGCTTCTTTTTAAAGTCTCCTTACAGGATTAATAACAAAAAAAGCAAATTAAATGATCCGAGACATATGCCACTTTTTGGGGGGTAAAAAGCCATGATATTGGAAGGCAGCGAGCGAAAATGGCAATTAATTTTCGCTGGAATCAGGAGAAATCAGTCAAGGACGGTTTAAGGGACGGTCTGGTTTGACGGTCCAGAAAAAATTGCTTTGAAAGGAAACTAAAGTTCGCGAGATCTAAGAAGGGGCGCTATAGTGTTTTAAAAAGCCATATTTTATAATGACATTGAACAGATCCACAACAAATCATGTCAACGTTACAGTATAAAGGTCAGCATTTGCGATCAGACCTAGACCACGCCGTTGTTCAAAGGGTGGATAACACTATCCACTGGATAAGTGTTGGCAAAATAAACTAGACTATTCACTGGATAGTGATTTATCCAATGGATAGCGTTATCCATCCTTTGAACAACCGAACCTCTTTATTATTGGAGCGATTCATAAAATGCACCGGGCCAGAATCCTGGGAGGCTATGGCGGTTATGGCGGTGTCCAACTGGAAAGCTCTGCTCACACCTATTAACTGCCTAATTTTCTCCTTCTTCTTTGTTTTAGTTATAATGTATAAATATTCTTTAAATGCTTTGGATAGTGTAAATAAAAATTGAATCTGCACTACCCTCCCTCCCCATTTTGTCCCCATGGTAACTGTTATTTTGGACGCCACTCACGACGCCTCCCTGTTGACGCGGAAAGCTGTAACTTCCAGTTTTCATTTTTCATTATTTATTATATTTATTATTTCTTACTTCAAAAAAATACGTCAAGGTGATGACACACAATGTCACGCAATGTATTTTCTACATTGCAACGTGTATGTACAAACAGGAAAATTCAGCGGGACTCGTTACTTTTGCAGAAAACTCTTAACCTCGTTCCCAGGGTCTCTCACCTTCCCGCTGGGCGGGAAGATGAGAGACCCTGGGAACGCGGTTGGAAAACTCTCTGCTTTTCTTGCTTTGCTCCGTTGCGCATGCGCAGAAATTCAAATAAATTTTACAGTCTTTCCCGTAAAACCGTGAACACCAGAAAAAAATTTCTGGAATGTTTATTGTGTAGTGGCCAATCGCAGCAAAGTTCAGGACACGCGAACAAACCTCAAAACCACAAACTAATGACCGCTGCTGTTTGCGGTTTAGTTTTCTCACACCTGATTGGCTTTTTCTTTGTAACACAATAACATTCCATAAACATTTCTGGTGTTCACGGTTTTACGGGAAAGACTGTAAAATGTATGCGATCTCAAAACACCTTCTTTATTTATTTCTTTTTTCAATTCTTTCACTGCCGCGAAAAAGAAACGCCTGACACACGCAGACAGCTGCAGTATCACAATCGGCAACTAAACCCTCGCGCTATTGAAATCGTGATGAGTGGAAACCCAGCAATAATAGTCTAGTCCTTCGGGAGTATTTTGTGCATGATAACATACCCAAAACAGCAAAATGCTCGTGACAGCACCCCTTTAATCAATGTAACTTACTTTCCATTTGCTTGAATGAGATGAACAGTTTTCCTTCGACAACAAAATACCGAGAAAATAGACAGGCCTGAACTTTCAGTCTCCATCATGTGTACTTCATACACTGAAAGCTGATTTTATCCTTTTCCTGTGGTCAGAGTATAAAAGTCAGACACCACAGACTGTAACAGTGAAGATACAGAATCGGAGAAGAGGGGGTCTACTGTTTATCATCCTGTTTATCGTTCCTTCTTTTAACGAATTATCTCCGTTACAAGTCATCGGCGAACTAATGACCTCTACAAACCACTATGTTAATATTCAATTAGCGAAAATTCATTTCTTCTTGCCTTGATGTACGCAATATTATTCTTTCAAATTTTACTGATGTAACTTGATTACTATATGCTTTAATTACATATCTAGGATAATCTTTATTTCAATTTTTTTTATTTTTTATTTAAAGTAAAGCTTTTGCAACACTGTATGTATTTATGGTCATGCAAATAAAGCTAATTGTTGTTGTTGTTATCCGAGAAGACTATAATAAATGTTTTACCATTTGCAGGATGTTACTGCAAAGGTAGCACTTTCTCCTCATTACTCGCGGTTATCTTTAGACCCTGAACATTTTGAAAGTTTTAAATCGACACTAAGAAGTTCACATGGCTACAACACTAGAAATGGCTACTTACCTAGATTGCCTAAAGCCAAAACAGAATACGGAAGGAGAGTGTCTTATTTCCGGTTTTTAAATGACTGGATGTCCCTTCCGGCGTTCTTAAGAAAACCAATACCGTGCGCAATTTTTAAGAAAAATCCTACGAATTTCTTAATGGATAATTATTTGTAGATAGTTTTTTAGATAATCACTTGTAAGTTTTAGTAGTTTTAGATTTGTGACATTTGTATCTTTAATTTTAGATTTTAATACCTTTTTATTTTTATGGAGGACCTCCCTGAAAACCACGTGTTTACGTGACGGGTGCTTCCTCCTTAAAGATTATTTATTATTATTATTATTATTATTATTAACTGAGCTAACCAGTCGACGGCGATAAACCAGGATAAACATATTGAAATGGTCAACCACTCTTTTTTCATTTTAAATGCAGATCAGTAAAAAGGCAGCCTAACTAATTAAATACAGCAAATCTAGCAAAACTGGGAAGGGAAGAGGTGTTTTCACAGAACTCAAGCAAGAACTCGGTTTGCGCCACCAGTGAGTAGAAAGGAAAATGCGCATATTTTAGCGGTTCAGAAAAAAGAAATGAAACTACTAACGACTAAACCTGGTTGGAGTCATGATCAATTAAAGTGGCATATAATAATAATAATAATAATAATAATAATAATAATAATAATAATAATAATAATAATAATAATAATAATTTATTAACAGATCCACTGGGTGGCTCTTCCCTGTTAAGTTACAGTAATTACAATTACAAAATATATCGAATTAAGTTATTTACAAAATTATGCAGTAATTGGAAATGCACAGACGTTTCCACATCAATAAGAAGTGAAGCTAGTGTAATGAATTGTTTTGGCTTAATAATTCCATTAATCATGACTATAACAAAATTCTCGAATCTGATTGGTTCTTAGCCCCCCCTATTTTTGACCTAGTTGGAGCGCGCGTAGCTCAATTGTCCAATAACAAAGTGTCCAATAACGAAGTGTCCAATAACGTTTGGTTTTCGTGCTGCGCATGCACACGCTCTTTCTTTGGTTCCTTAATACGCCTGAAACTCCTTGATATTCCTAGAACTTTCATTTTCAAACAACGCTTTTTTTATCACAGTGATGATAAAACGTCAACAGGATTTGCTTTTCGGACGTTTTTTTCGAATTTTGTTATAGTTATGATTAATTGGTAACAGGACTTTGTGTCGTCCAATTCTGTCTGTACCCGTGATTAATCAAATCGATCGGACTCCCGCTACGCGGTCGTGGGCATAAAGCTACAATAAATTAATGTTTCAGCGGATGTTTGGTTATTTTTGAGGAAAAGGTTCCCGTTTTTGGTTTTTAGTGAAATTTCTGCCATTAAATGAAGGGAGACAAAGGGATTGATGATTAAGCACAATGTGTCAGCTTTTAAGATCGTTGTTCGTTTTTCGGCCGATCAAAATCATTCACCAACTTGTTTCGCGCGAGACAGATTTCGCTGTACAAGAACACGTGACCTGGGAGTGAAGGCGAGCCTGCAATCACCGTCTATCAATGGTCAGATCTTTCTGTTAGGTATTAACCGTCGGTGAAATATAATTTAACACCCTGAAACACAAATGATCTCTTCGCATTCAATATTGTTATCAGGCGTTTTTAGCTTGCCGGCCACAGTCGGATCCATTCATAGAAAATTTAAATATAACACCTCGATCAATTTGTGGTAATGAAATATTTACGATTAAAGATATGTTTTTGTAATGGCTTCTGTGGAATTTGGCGCATACAAACCGTATCTATATATCCGAGCTTTATCCAACTGAACATAGGCGACAGAATGCCCGACGCGAAATATTGCTAAACAAAATAAGATATATTCACCAATATGCACTAAGAAATTTCAAAGTTTTTGTTTGTCTTTGTTGACTCTTTATATTTGTTTGTGCTGTTCGCAGTTCTCGGTGCAAGTAGTAATTTGAAATCCTCACCAGAAAAACGCTCGCCTTTTCGATATAGGACGATATATGACCGATGAGCTATTTAGCATTCCTAGAACTCATTGTCCCTTGCACAGACACAATAGTTTATCACTGCCAATACAGGGACGGCCGGAGCTAATCTATCTAATCGAAGCACTTGCCTCGTTAAAAGTATTTGAATGTTTTCATTTTGTTAAAATTCGTGTTGCTGTAAGAGGCATGAATTAACAAAAATATCTTATAAAGTATTTTTTTTAAATTGCCTCAGTAAGCATTTTCGCCTGGCTACGACCCTGCGGTGCATCTCTGAAGAGAAAATTAGTGGAAAAACTAGACTTCATAAACACTGAAAAAAGAAAACAAATCTTTCTTACTTCGTTTAAATGATTGGAATAGTAATTTACACCATACCTGAGGATTGGGGCATTTCATATCCTGAATAAAACTCTTCCTCTGGTTGCCATCGGCTGAGAAAATTTTATACCCAAAGCGGAGTAATTAACCATTCAATCAGTGTGTCTTTCTACAGCGGGAGGCTTTTTGACGCTGATATCCCGATGTGTTACTTCGGAAATTCGTCGATCAAACTAAATCGAGCTCTATCATCGATTAAGCTGGGAAATAACAAAATCGAACGTGTGAATTTTGAACTGTTGATTACATGCTGGGTTTATATTTGCTTATATTTTTTATGTAGTTTTTTCTTGGTCGATGACAGAAACAAGCAATATTTAATTAAGAATAGCGCCTTTGCAAGAATAAAACCACCGCTAAATGCAGATTCTGCACTCTTTATTACTGCTGTTTCACTGTAAATAACTTCATATTACTTAGTGGGGTAACCAATGGGGCGAAAGACAATCGCTGAACTAGCCTGAGCGAGCCACTAGCGGTCTGGGGAGAAAGACCTGCTCACAATCTCGTTCCCATAGCCCTTGTTTTGCTTCTCTTAGCCGGCAGGTCCTTGACGCAAAAAAGGCCCTGCCGGCTAAGAGAAACGAAAAGAGCTATGGGGACGAGAATGCTCCGCTGACCGACTGTCTTTTCGCCTCATGCCCAGATTAGTAACTAAATCCTGGTTCTATCAGCATGGGAATATGGCTACTGATTTTGAATAAATACACAACCCCATATACCTAGCTTTGCATAAACGGCACCTTTGCACATCCTTAGCCTCGTACTTATATTTCTGGACAAAGTAATTTGGTTTTATCAACTGGGTTGATAATGTTAATTGGCCACCGTAAAGAGATTCGAGAGCTGACGTTTCGAGCGTTAGCCCTTCGTCGGAGTGAATCACGGAATTGTGGGTCGTGTGTGGTTTATATACAGAAAGATGGAGCTTCGCTATTAGTTGGTGCCTAATTCCCTGTTGAATGAGTTCTTCTACCGCGGTATCTGACTTAAATTTCCTTTCGTAGTTGCAACTTACAGCAAACAGCTACGCTTTGAACTTGTATTTAAATGCAAGTGGTAATGAGCACAGTCGAGGCCACATTGTGCTGATAACCGGTAAACGTTAGGGCTATAACCCAGCATTCACGATGCTTCGGCCGTCCCTCGCTTCGTGCAGAGCGGCTCGAGAAATCGGGGGTTGCAATTGACGTAAAGCAAATCGTAGAGCAAATCGGAGAGAAACGACAATATGTCCCAGTTATCTATATATCTAGCAGTCGAAAGTTCAAGAAATTTGGATTTCACTGTATTAAACCTTTTATACATTGGATTCGCTTTCGCTCTCCATTCCACTGAGAAACGCACCGCGTATGCATGCGCATGACGTCACGATTTCTCGAGGTTTTCTCGAGGGAGGCCATGATACATCGATGGCATAATTTTAGTCCAAGCGTGCGAACTTACGCAGAGTCCATTCCACTGGAGTTTAGTCCGTTCGCGGCCAAATCAATGTTTTGGTTTTGTGCGAATAAATCAGTTTTCCTGGGGTTCCGGAAAATATTCCGGCCCTTAGGGCCTTAAATTAAGGTGGGGGCTCGGGCCCTTCCCCTAGATCCACTACTGAAAGGAGTTTGACTATGAGACTGTAAGATGGCAAACTTATTTTTATTATATATATATAGCGACAATTTTAGGTAATAAACCTTGCAGATAGAATTCTATATCTGCTATATTTTCACATGTGAGAAAAGCGATACGTCCAATCAGCTTCGCGTATAGCTTTCTTCACATGTGAAAAATATAACCAATCAGCATCAAGAGTAGAACGACCTAACCAATCAGAGCGCGGGAATTCAAATGGTTTCCAACGAGGTTGTGAAAACAACGCGCTGCAAGTTTGCAAGCTCTCGAAGACAGTTTATGTTTTGGCGACAAATTTTGTACTTTTGAGAACTTTATGGAAAGGAAAGCCATCAGAAACACGCCAAGAAAAACCTTGAGAACACAGTTATGATATGGAAATGCTAAAATCATTCTCCAGGTGGAGCGAAGACAAACTAAATGTCGATAAGGGAAAGCCAAGAAATGAAAGACTTTCATTGTAGCTTTGATACAACGCAGCCGTGGACGTTCTAAGAAAATTCAAGCACTCTTGGGAACACCAGGGTAAAGTAAATATTTCACTTTTGAATATGGATTTCGTAATTATTGTTTAATGAACCGACTCCTTGTGTTATCACAACTTTTGTTCAAAAATTCGCCAGTTGATTTGCGCGCGGTAGTTGATTCACTTATGGCGACGTTTCTCGATGCGATAGCAAAAGCTTTTCTTTTAAAAAGTGTGAACACAGTGTGTTTTATACCGCTATTTAAATAAAGTTCTTGTTTACGATAGCTTGTCGTCGCCGTAATTTTTCTTTTCTATTTAAAAGAGATCTCGCTTGGAAAGCCATCAGAATGCATTTGCAGCTTCGTTTTCCTTGTAGCGCTGCGTTTAACTCTTTAATTATAGACTAGAAAAATCGCTTTAAGTTTACAATGGTTGAGTACTCGTTATATATAATAAACAAATTACAGCATAGAAAGTGCTTTGTACGGATTATTATTCACTCGTCGCAAAACTTTGGAAAACTCACTCGTTCGCTGCGCTCACTCGTTCGTTTTCCAAAGTTTTGCAACTCGTGAATAAAAATCCGTACGTCGCACTTTCTATGAAGTAATCTATATATATTCACTTATGATTAAATGATATATAATGAAGGACCAAGCCCAATTTTATTATTTTTTTCTGGTAATCAACAACTTTGTCTCCCCAATAAAAATTACTGAAGAACCTAATTAACGACCTACTCGGCCTAAATTGTCAATAACTATCCCAAACAGAACAGGAATCTATTTTGCCAAACTGAAAAAAATGAAGGTTCTTTCATGCGGACTTTTACTGTATTGTAATTAGTAGAATAGTTTAGGCGTAATAAAATGCTGAAGACGAAATGCCATTAAGCCTGGTTCACATTTGTGAGATAAGCATAACACAAGAGAAAACGGCAAAATAAATTGAAAAGGATAAAATAATTTGGGCCCTTATTTTAACACCTGAGTGATTGACACAATGCAGATATAATTACCCTGAATCTCTACATAGAGCTCGCCATAATTGATATAAATTGCTTCTACAGAAAAGTTTGGGCTTTGGATTTTCTAATTTCACATTAGACAAAGTCTGTTTATAGGACTCGTGGTAGCAGTAGAAGATTGCTTTTTATTTGGCCTTCTTTATTTTGGCCTTCCTTCGCCTCCCAACTAGCTCATCCTGCATGGCTGGGATGATGCCCTTTCGGAAAGCAACCGACAGCAGCTCATCAGCATCTTTGACGTTGGGATATTGACGCATTGCCCATTTGAGGTACACCAGGAACTCATTCCAGTCAATGTAGCCGTCTTTATCCATGTTGATGGCTTTTAACGCCTTAAGCGTATCACGGCACTGGAAACAGCCAAAGTAGGGAGCCATAAAACCATTGTAGAAGGAGTGGAATTTGAGATGGTCGTCAACTTCTTTATCTTCCTCGATGTCCCATTTATCCCAGATACTGCGGACCTCTTCGATGAGGTGTTGAGCATGCACACTTTTGACTTCGACCTCTTCGATCACATCTGCCATCTTGGCTGTGAGTTTTCCTCCTGATCTATCAAATAGGAGAGCGATGCCTGCTGCACTCATATACTCTTCCTTCCTGTTGCCGGTCAGATCTGCAAGCATGGTCTCCTTCATAGTATGCGCCATGTCCATTGTAAACTGTGGATCTTCACCAAACAGGTCCACCAGCCTCTCGTGGATCATGCGGTCGGACGACAGGGTACTAATTCTCACTGGAGCTTCCTCTCCAAAGAACTCGGCCAGATCGAAGTCGGTCTCACCAACCGTACCGCCAGCTATGCTCCCAAAGTCGAAAGCCAAGTCCAGTGCTCTCTCTCCGTAGATGACCTGTTTTGGATGAGGGGGCATCCCGGTAGTGATCTTAGTGACGTTTGATGCAGCATCCCTTAGCAATGTGCACTGGTAGCGCTCCTGGACTTTAGCGTTGCCCATTCGCACAAGGTTCATCAGCGTCACTGTAGAACACGCGTGACCAAGAGCAGCTCCTTCTTCGCAGACACTCGCCCAGATGCCGTTCGCCCCGTTGACCAGGCATTCAAGCTGCGTCATGTCTCCCAGGGCCCACTTCTTGTGAACATGTGCCAGAAGATGACCAGACCATTTACGGGTATCCATGATCTTACGCACACCTGGATAATGTAAAAAAAGATGTTGTAAGTGATCTATTATCCCAAAAACTGTCTCACATAGACAAGACTTGAATGCTCGCTGTAGTTTTATGCTTTAAACATTTAGGTTGTATGGGAATTTTTGGCTCAACTTCAAAAAAAAGTAAAACATTTTTCAGAGTTGTGCGATCGCGTGGTTCAAAAGAAATAAGGCCGTTTTCAGAAGTTGTACAATAGAGAATATAGATGTTGTATCAAATGAGGAACACAGAAAAAGGCCAAATAAAGAAGCTTACCCGCTGTCCAAGCTCCCACTTCTTCCGGTAAGAACTTGCCAGTTGGCTCTTCGAATAGGATTCCAAAAGGACGCTCAGCAGGAGACAGGGATCCCAAGAAGTCCACAACAGTGAACAATCGCTCCATTTGATAAACCATAGCATCCGGGAAGTCTCGTAGATTGACCATGATCTTGGCATCCGGGGACAACATCCTTCGAGTCCACTTGATCCTGCCCAATAGCAGCTGGCACATATCCTGCACTGTGAAGACATCCCAGTTAATAGAATCGATGGCGAGATCTATCTCGATGATGGGATTGATTAATCCCGCAGTTTTCATCTTACTCAGACCCACTGGAATACTCTTAGTGTCAGGAATACCGTCTTTCACTGCTTCGATTACCTCTGTAAAGGCAAAAAGGTTCTCCACGTCTTCTCCTCTAGCCACGATCTGACGAATGAAAGTATCGTCTACGCGTGTCATGTGCGAGAAGGCCGCTACGATGATGAACTTGAATCCGCACTTCTTAACCTCGTTGAAAATTTTCCACTTGTTCTCCAGGGTGTGTCCTCTAAGCTGACCCACGGTGCTCTCACGGATTGAGTTGTCCAGCACAATCAAGTCCAGATCTTCCAACCTAGCTCGCTTTCTTTTCTCTCGAGTAATGCTCTCGCCAACCTCTTTTATTACGTCTTCGAATGGCATGTTTTGTCTAATGTAAACCTGAAAAATATTAAAATAATTCGCGAACAACATGAATACTACGCCCTCTATTAGTTATTACAGGGCATACATTTAAAATAACTGAAAAAATATTTTTTCTTTGCGATCGACGCTGCCGGGTTTTGGGCTTCCTTTCGGTATTGATCCAAGTGCGTCATCATGCTACAGTGACGGCGGATGACAACTCTAACAAACGCTGCTTGAGCGGTATTATACGTAAATAAAAATCGTCCCAAAATTTTGGAATATCGTCGTAAATGTTTGGTGATATTCTAGACAAAATGTATATCACTTCATGTTTTCCCGATTCCCGGCAAAATTTCCAGATTCCCGGAAGAATGCATGTTATTTCTCTCCCGAAAGCGGCCTTCTTAGAGAGTTGACATCTCCGTTACTGAGAAAAACAATCCCATCGCGATAAGCTGGTGATCCTATGTGATGGAAAATGCAAAAAATGTACAGCGAATTATTTATAGTCGTATTTTTGTTCGACGAAATTACTTAATGAGTAGGGTAAAAACCTGCGCGCTTGACTTAATTATATTCCAGAGGAGGGAAAATCATTTTATATAGTATAGGTTTTAAAATGGCAAATTCCTATTTTGTTGTTCAAATTCCACAGTTATGGTAAATTTCAAATGCTCTTCGATTTCAAAAGTGCAGTATTTTGTAGCCTTTCTTGTGGAGGCTCAGTCCTTGTTGAAGGGATGTTAAAATTATACAAATGCACAGAAATAAAGACAATTTTTGTGCTCGTAGCAACCCACTGTGGCCACATTAGGGTGGTAAAATAATAACTTACTGTACTGAATACACTCAATCTAATTTGGCATGGTACGAGGCTCGCCTTTCATATGCGCGTTTCAGAAAACAATAAATGAACGTAATAATTACAATTTTAAGAAAATCATTTGATCTCCTGGACACGAGGGCGTCGGAATTGTACAAAACACCAGTTCGATTTAATGTCCCTGACTGCTATACTTTCAATTAGCTATATACATAGCCCTATTTTTTTTTACCAGGTTTTAACCTAAAAATGCTTTCACAGATTTATGACGGCAGGTTGCATGAAAGGTTTAGAAATATTTGTTGGAAGAGGATTGTGTATTAGTGCCAAAAGAAAGGCTGATTTGAAGTATATGAAATAATTCATATTTGAACTGTGGATGTACATGAAAGTGAAGAATGATCATCGCAGTGAATTGCCAATTTAAGCAATCGGAAAGAAGAAGCCAGAAGGAAGGCTGTCGCGTTAAATTTTAGACAACAAGGCTTTTAGAAGAAGTTGTACATTTAATTTTGGAGCAATGTAGGCCAAAAAGCGTAGTCTGAAGTTTCAGACGTCTCCCTGATACTTCAGACTACATTGTAGCGATTTTAGCCAATTGTCTCTTTATACATTCGACTAAATGGCAGTTAGAATTTAATCCGGAGAAAGAGACATGCATCTGAAGAATTGGAAGTTACTTTGGTTAGTAACTATCATGGTTACAATCCCTATGAATTTTATGGCAAATTGGAGAAGCGGCAAGGATGAAACTGCAAAATGGGCCGTCATGTCCGTCATTTCCTAGTTCCGTTTGAAACTGACGGAAACTTTATCTTTGACTTTGCTGACATTTCTCTAGCCGACGCCCGACCCATTGACAGTGCATCATCCAACAGGACTGGCTGCAAATTCTGTCAATAAATATCTTACTGTCCTCTCGGTTAAATTTTAACATCGTCTTGGAAACGTGCATTTTTGACGTGTGATTGATTTCCCAACATTGCAAGCCATGACTGATAGCAATGACTTAGCTAACATTAAACTGAAAACTCGCCTAAATAGGAATGGTTTAACTTATGCAGAAAATCAAAAACTTGGAAACCAATATATATGATAATTTTCACTCTCTTTCAATTTCAAATCATTCATTCCTGCATTCCGTCATTAAAGAACTAAATATTGAAACGTTGAATGTACTTTTGCACCTTATTGCTGAAAGGTATTTTTCGATTCGAAAGTTTCATTGAAAAAGAAGGGAATTTATTTCAATACGGATTCGTTTTATGAAATGGGGCGGCCATGACTGCGCAGTGTGCGTTGGTTTATTCAGTTCTAGTAACCCTGTAAACTCTGAGTGTGAAGGCGTTAGCATCAGACAGAATTGTGCAAAATTGATATCACCTCGCTCGATGGCGGCGTTCTAACTGATGCTTCTTAAATATGTTTTGGCACTATCTTTCTTTCTTGGATCTTAAGACAACGTTTTGTTATATCAAAACAGATGTAAATTTGGCGGCTGTTCAATACGTTCCTCAATAATAATTACTCCCTTCTGAAGAATGCAACTTTAGAAATTCGAAAAAAGGTTTTGTCTGCCGAAATATTCGCCATTAAATGGTGTTTCTTTCATTCTAGCTGCAAACTGAAGATACATATTCGTGGATGGAACAAATATACCGCCGTCAGTTGGGAAACAATGAATGTGATAATTGCACTTTCTACAATTTTCTAGAAACCATTTGAACTCCTGGAGATGAGAGGAGGGTGTCAAGCCGGAATTTTAGAAAAAATCTTTTAATACCCTGAATTCTGTGTTTTTATAGGGTTTAAAAATGTTCTCCCTGCATTTATTTCTTTCAGTTTTATTTTAATAGAATTCAAAATTTCTTTCATACCCTTACAGTGGCAGGTTCCTTAAAATTTTAAGAATTTGTAGATTATTATTTTTTAAAAGAGGAGAAATGGATTGCGGGCATTAAACAAATTGGGAAAATAACTATCGACGTAAATTGCAGTAATATCGGTTTGAGAATGTGTTGGGCATTTTGTAGCAATTTCATTTTATTTCTTCTGAACACTCGTCCCTCGATTCTAGCCGGCGGTCATTCAAATCTAACATGCTCGATAAGACTGACTAAGCGGCGTCCTCAACACATGGTTAGTAGATAGATAACTGTTTGAATCTTGTTGAATTTTATTGCAAAAGTTTCCACACTTGCAAACTAACAACTTAAATGTACGTGGCCCTGAATGGCAGGGAAGAAACTGACAGAAGTCTTTCCTGTTCTTTCCAGCTAACAGAAATTTTATCTTACAAGGAAGACCACAAAAAATGCGATAAACTTACCAGGAGACGAAAATCTGTTTCAATTCGGCTTTTGCCTCTGCCTACGTGTTGCCGGCCAAAGTCCTCTAGCTGAATAGACGAAGATAATGGTAAACAGAACTATCATAGTATGCTGACAGTCGTATTCTCGCCAACGCCCCGCCCATTAATTAACAGTACACAACACCTCATAAGACAGGCTGAAATTCCTGTCAATAAAATGTTATTGGTAATAACAGTCTTCTTGGTTGAATTTTAAAATCACCATGGAGCAGTACGTAACTTATTTCTTAACGTTAATTTGTTTTTCCTATGCAAATCTCATGCATTTTTTGAAACAAATGAAATCAGCGCCCGAAAGAAAATAAGAAAAAAATTATCGCCTTTAGGTTGCAGAAAACTTTTAATTCTCTTCAGTTTCGGTAATCAACACCTCTGAAATATGTTGGGACCTAAGTCTAACAAGGCGGCTTTTTATATGTTAATAAGTTTTGTGTGTGCATTGTTTTCTTTTTCTCTGCAGTTCGTCAGTTCAAATCACGTTATTTTGATTTTGTAAGCTTTCCTTTCGGCTCCCGCATAGCTTGCTTTTCTTTGCTTTCCTCTATTTTGTTTGATTATGACGGATCTTAAAGAATGTTCACTTAATGTGCGAGGTTCAGGAGAACAATCAAAAAGGAAAGCAATTTTTAATTGGTTACGAGCAAAAAATTACTCAATTTACCTACTCCAGGAGACTCATAGTGCAGAAAACACCAATCCTGTATGGTCCTCGGAATGGGGCCTCAAATCCCTGTTTACCTCATATTCCACCTCCAGCGGAGGAGTTGCTATCCTCTTCAACAATAATTTCACTTTCCAACTTCAAAGATCTTTTTTAGATATTACGGGCAGATTTATTATATGTGATATTAAAACAAATGAGAAACTTATCACCTTAGCTACAATATATGCGCCAAATGAAGACGATCCAGGATTTTTTGAAAGATTCCACGATCACTTGAGGGATTTTCAGTGTGATGACATCATTATAGGAGGTGACTTTAATTTAGTATTGGATATAGACATAGATAAAAAGGGCGGCCTTGCCAAAACGCACACTAAAGCAGTCAAGATAATTAAAGACCGTATGACTGAAGTAGATTTGGTAGATGTATGGCGGCTTTTAAACCCCGATGGCCGCAGATACACTTGGCGTCGCCAAAAACCTGAAACCCATTGCCGATTAGACTTTTTTCTTGTAACTCAGAGCCTTACTTGTAATTTAACAAATTCGGACATATTAGCAGGTTTTAAAACAGACCATTCTTTGGTAAAAATAAAATTGGCACTTCATTCGAACCGAAGAGGTCCAGGTTTTTGGAAATTAAACACGTCTCTTTTAGAGGAAGGTGGGTATGTAAAACAAATTAAAACAGCAATTGAAGCCGTCCAAGAGGAATATCAAGAGGACAACACTGTTAACGCTGCCCTTACTTGGGAGATGATCAAACTAAAAGTTAGAGAACAATCTATGATGTATGCAAAAACGAAACAAACTAACATGTCAAGGATATGGGACAACACAACGCTGAATCTGCCGCCGCAGGTGCGGGCTTTCTACATCTTCCACGTGTACTTCACCGTTCGGCGAATCCTCTTCCAGCTCGGAGGCATCCAAAGCGTGAGCGCGTTGCCGGGCGACCCAACATTCAGTCAAACCAACAACAACCATGACGTTGCGCCTTACAAAAGATTGTGCGCAGAGTTCGGCGTTCCCCGTCAACCGATTTCCGCTACACGCGAGGTCCAAACCACGGGCTGGGGAGCGTTTACATTTATTGCGCGACCCTTTCATATTGGACGTGCCCTATCCATCGGCAAAAGCAAAATTCGACGACGAGGACCCAAGGGCGACAGAAAAGGGAATTTCAGTATGTTTCATAAGAAACGACGCCGCGGAAGAGCAATTCAACTGGTTCGCGCCCAAAACCACGGCAGGTTTGACCCAGGCGGGTTTGTCGCGAATAAACCAGTCGATAGAGGCGTTCGTGTATTGCATTTTGGGCGCGCACGTAAACGTCCGCAGCAGCATCCTGGGCGAAGGGGGGGCGCGCAAAGGAGGCGCAGAGCGAGTTCCTCGTCTTAGTGGAAGACGCAGTGAGGCAGCCCGACCTGGCAAAAAGCGTGCAGCGTTATCAGCTGGCGGTGGATCAAGCAAAGGTCAGGCTCAATCTGGCTGTGTTCCCGGGGCCTGGCTGATGCCCGCGCGAATGGAAATCAACACAGAAAGCACGGTTGGCTACAACAACCGACTGAAACAGGCGATTCCGGGTATGAAGCTGGGGGTCAACGACGGGGCAAACAAAAGCACAAAAAAAGCGGCTCTTCAGCTCATGGCTGGCGGGAAATCAAAAATTAACCCGCCAAACAGCCATCCTTCCAATCCTGTTCATAGGGCAGCCACAGCTGAAAGCAAAAAAGATCCAAAGCCTGCTGACAAAACTCCAGCAACAAAAGAAGTGCAAACAGAAGAACCAGTGCCCACGGCCGGCTCGGGCAGTGAGTCTCATGACTTAAACAAAATAGCTGTTGCGGTTGGTGCGGTAGCAGTTGGTGGTTTGGCATTTTGGACATTCCGTTAACGCCGCTTTTTGATATAGCCCTCAACCAAAAATGCCACCACAGCCAAAATCAGTAGCCAGGTGTGCTCAGCAAGAAAACCGATTGCCTGGCCAGCAGCTTTGAATAGGAAAGAAACAATCGAGCCAATTAACCCGGGAAGGATTCCAGCAAGTTTTTTGCCAATCTCTTTCAAGCCATTTCCCAACCCTTTGGCGGTTGGCTTTCAGCGACGAGTTGATGGCGTTTACGACAGCACCAATCCTGACACCAGCGGCAAGAAGGACTGCCGTGGCGGTCACGCCGTATTTTTTGAAGATCTCTTTAACCCTTTCTCGAAGAGGCTTCTCCCGTTCTATTTCCTCAATCTGTGTGTCAACCAGGTTGATCTCTACGAGACGATGCGCCACTCGGCCTTCTGCTGCTTCCCTGTCAGATGGTGAGGCGTTCTCATCGTTGACGATCGCCCTGTCTTCAAGACAAAATGAAGAAGTTCTTCATTTTGGCGTTCCAGTTCTGCTTTTTGAACTTTCAGGTTGTTGAGGGTTTCTGTGTCAATTTTTTCTTGAAGTTCACTTATGTTTTTATTTAACCTGGCATTTTCTTCTGTGAGCTTCTGTATATCTTCTTTTAATTTTGGCGCCTGTTTTGCTGTTTTGTTGATTTGTTCCAGTTGCTTTCTTTTATCTTGATGTTCGTTTTCAAGGTCTTTTTTCTCCTGTTTCAGTTTTTGAATTTCTTTTTCATCCAAAGGACCATGTGTATCTTCAAGAGCAGCTCTCTGTTCATCAATTACTCTCATTCTGTTTCTGATTTCTTCCATGTCATTTTTTACTTTTTCTTGTTCTTTAGCCATAGATAAAGATTTTTCCAGTTCTTTTTCTTTTTCAGCCTGTTTTTGCTGAACGGCTTCCTTTAATTCAAAAATGGACTTTCCGAGTGCAGTTTTTATTTCTTTGGTAAGGCTTGGATTTAGATGTTTTTGTTTTGTACCCCTTTTTGTGGTAAATATGTCATATGGCTTTTTTCCAGCGCCAAACATTTTAACTTGAAGCCTTCCGTTTTTTGGGCTGTAAAAAAAACTCAAGCTCGCTTGAGCTCATGTTCGGAAATTGCTCTTTTGCAGCAAGCCAAGCTCGTTCACTGCTGCCCACCAATGGAGTTTCCTCGGTGTAAGAAGTGTCAGGCAGCCCGCTCTGTTCGTGAAGCCTTGTTTCCATTTCAATTTCTTCGCCACCATGATAGGGTGTCGATGCAGAGACAGGCTGAGTCTGAAATGGTTGGGTTGAATTGCCCTCTTGTTCATCGTCATCGCCATCGTTGTCAATAGCATCGTCAAGTTCAGGGTCTTCGTGGCCAAAGGGTTGTGGGTCAAAAGCAGGGTTTTCAAAACCACCACCTTCCGCCATTGTCTATTGAATAAAAAAATTTTTCTATTTAATACGAAATGGCGGTGCAAGCAAACCTTCGTCCAACGCACAACGAAAACAATTTAGGCGCGATGAAAGCCGAGCGCGCGGTCAAGCGCATCACCTTTGATCGTAGCGAAGCCAGCCCCAGCGAGACATTGTATGTAACAGTTCCCAAGCTAAATGAGCACGAGGTCCTCGTGCCAGGCTCTCTCGGATTGCTTTTCGACATCGACCTGTCTGGAGGGGACCCCAACAACTTCCTCGTTCAAAACGTCACACGTGGTTGTGAAGTACGCTGGAACCGAGTTGCAGGGCACGTTGAATTATGACATCTACAAGATCTGGGAGGACCTTTTCCTCTCGCAGGAGGAACGGGACAACATGCTGCTCGAGGGCATCCAGACTGAGGACCTCTGCAAGATCCGCTCAAATTCTGAGGATAAGAAAACCTCGGGTGTCGACGCGGAAAACGCGCTTAACAAGGTTTTCGGAACAAAATACCGGATCCGACTGGACCATCAGATCCTGAAAGACCACGGAGTCTTTTATCCCCAAACTCTTTACAACGACCTCCTGTTTGAGCTGACCCTTGCGCCGGCCTCACAGGTTGTCCAAGGCTCTGATCCGGATAAACTGAAATACAAACTGACAAACATCCAGCTCGAGTACGAAATGATGAGAAGCAATACCTTGGCGGACGACGCGCGCAGTGTTTACTCCGCGGGAAAGGAGTTCTTATACGACCATGTGATGCGGGATCAGGTGGCCATCTTCTCAAAAAGCGCTGACTCAAGGATAAACCTCAGAGTAAACCCCCAGAGAAGGTCCCTGAAAGGCATTCTTCTTCTCTTCATTGAGCCCTACACAGCCGGCACCAGGGATTCAGAAAAGTACATTAACCCAGACCTGACGAAAGTCGCTGTTACGGTGAATGGCTCGCCCAACATGCTCTACAACGACGGCATCGAAGGAAAAGATATTTGGGACGAAGTTGACCGCCTCTTTGGCAAGGCAAAAAACAAAACACAGCACATGAATCTGAAAAAGTTCTACACCGATGACAAGTTCGGGCTTCTGGTCGATTTGCGCTCAATGGCGGATCACGCAATGCACGGCAGCGGCGCGCGCCTCGTAAACACACAAGACCGGGTTCAGCTCGAGCTCGAGCGAAATCTCAGTGGCTCAGGCAATGTGAACTGCCACGTTTTCGTGATCAGTGACTCGCAAATGAGTATATTGGGGCAGCAATTAGAATCTCTGCAATACTAATATATAAATGGACCCAAACAACATACCGTTCAACGCTCTCGTTATTGGCCCGACGAATTCAGGCAAATCAAGGTTTGTGGTTGATCAGCTCCGCGGCCCTTTCCGCGGCAAGTTCGACTACATCGTGCTCTTCTGCCCGACATTCGTGTATAACAAGACTTATTATCATTTCGCTGAGGCTGACCCGCGTTTTTATGTTATCGTTTGCGAACAACATGAGATTGAATCCTGGTTGAAGCTTGTTTGCTTGTTTTTGGAGGGCACCAACACGCTCATATTCCTCGATGACTGCGCAGCCTCGAAAGATGTGAAAAAGCGCACAGGCCGGCTGGTCAATCTCGCATTCAGCGCCCGCCACACAGAATTCAGCGTGTGGGCGCTCACCCAAAAGATGACCAGCATCACAGCTTCTTTCCGCGAAAACGTAGCTGCGATTGTGCTTTTCTATACGCCCTCATGGAAGACTTTGAAAGCGGTTTTTGAAGATTACGCCGGCGAACTTTCTCAAGATGAGTACAAAGAATACATTTCGACGTTGAAAAAAATAAGTTTTCCTTCCTTGAGTTCACACTTCGGCACCCTTACGGAACAAAATTAAAGCGCAATTAAAAATTTACAACCTATACAAAATGGAGACACCATGAACGATCGCATTCGAAGACTCCATGACCGACGTTTTGAACTTGCTTGAAGCTGAGCCAACGAGCGCGCCCGACAATGTCTTAGTGCAGCCTGATATTCCTGCTCTTCGTGAGCAGTTGGCCGTGCTGGTGTCGACAGGAAAATCCAAAGAAGCCCTCGGTGTGCAGTTAACACACGAGCAGTTCAAACGCCTCTCCGACAAAGATGTCGAGAAATTCACCAAACGGTACGAGGCATACGTGGGCTCAAAGACAACTGACAGTTTGATCGACAGCTTCATTTTTCTTGTGACCAAAGCGGCCGGAATGTCCGTCGACGTCAAAGACATCGATGCTTATCAAAAAGAACTCAGAAACGACTACATCATCAACAAAGAGCTCTCCAACCTGGTCGGCACCATTGCTTTAAAGTGCGGACGTTTTCTCGCTGTGGCCAACGCGGCGCTGATCACAACAAAACACATTGCTTTAGAGCCCGCAAAAACGGTTGAGCTTTCCTCACTAACTGCTGAATAATTCCTCAGAAATAGGCAGCAATTCCTCACAAAAAAAAATTTTAATTAAATATATATTTGTTTCCAAGTAACAATGGCTGAAGAAAAGCAGCAGCAATCGACCGCTCAAGCAAGCCCTGAACCACAGGAAAGCAAAGTAACTTTACAAACTCCGGCTACAAAGCCCGCCAAAAATCCCAAGCGAGTGGCTGCTGGTAAAATGGTTGCTGAAAGAACTCGGTTGGTCCGCGGAGCACAGAAAAAAGCTTATCTCGAGAAAACCGCAAACGAGAATGAAAAAAAAATCTGCGCCTGATCCTGCGCCGGCCGCACCAGAGCCTGTTGCAGCTGATTCCAAAGTCTCAAATGGTCTCAGCACAACCCAATGGATCTCTATCATTGGAATTGGCGCAACGCTTGTTACAACTTATGTCAAGCGTGAAGACATCCGAGCCTTTTTTAAAAAGGAACGGGCAACTGCGCCGGCACCTGCGCCACAGGTGATGCAAGCATCTCCGCAGCCATCACCGCAACCCCAAAAAGGCATTCGCCATATGGACTAGACGGGGGGGGGGGGGGGGGAATTCATTTGAATATATTTTTGGTGAATATAAAAATGTGGCAAATCTCAAACTTCAACCAGTTAGCGATAAGCATCGCAGCAGTTTCAGGCATTGGCTTAGTTTGGGGGGGATTCACGTACAATTGCCTTAAAACTATCTATTGGTTAGCCAAAAATCCTGATCTCGTGACTGAGGAGGAAGATGAGCAAGAGGGGGAAGATGAGGAAGAGGAGGAAGATGAGGAAGAGGAGGAAGATGAGGAAGAGGAGGAAGATGAGGAAGAAGTTTTTAAAGCGTTTTTAAAGAAATGTCTTAAGAAATGTCTTGAAGGCAAAAAAATAATGGAAGTCGAGAAAAAAAATTGCAATTAAATAATTTTCTATTATCTATAACCAACATGTCAGACAACAAGCTCGTCAAAACCGTCATGGATGCCGCCACCCTCGTCGGCCTCGCTGCGGGCATAGGCTGGGTGGCCAAAAAAACGTTCAAGAAAAGTTTTACAGGTGACCCTTCTAATTCTATCGAAAACTACGCAATGTTCGCAGCTGTCATGGAGGACCAGAAAATCCTTCCCACCAACATTTGAAAATATAAATATAAGAAAAAAAAATGGCAAGTGTCGCGATTATGGTTGGCGGGGCTGTGTTGAACGCAGCGGCTTTCATCGGCGGTAATTATCTCGCGAGGGCTTTTGGGGGCGATGACAAAGCAGCGCTTGAAGAAAAAGTGCGCCATGATAAAGCTCTCGAGGCGTACCAAGCTGCGTACGCAAAATACATGCGTGACCGCACAAAACCTCTCGACTGGATTGCAACAAACGCGCAGATAAAGGCAGAGGCCAAGCAGAACTTCACCAACACTGACTTCGCTTTCAAACTCTACAATCAGGCGCACCCTGAAGAACGGATGGCATCTCCCAAAGAGCCCAAGTTCTCTGATTTCTATCATCCAAGCGAGCAGAAGAAAAATGGTGAACTTGTTTTCGTTGGCGCCGGGGCTCTCGCTCTGGGCTACGCAGCCTTCCGGTTCCTTTAAACTTTTTTTGCTCTTTTAGTGATGGATGCCAAACTCACAAAGATATACTACGGCCCGGGGGGATATTGGAAAGGCCTTGCCGCTGTTAAAAAATTATCCGAGGCCGCCAAGGTACCGGAAGACACAAGAAACCCGCAGAAGCTATCAAAGAAAAATCTGTTTATTCCAAACCATCAACACCTTATAGAAGGCCTGTTGGAAAGGACGAAAAAATCCTCCCCTCTCTTGTCCAAGTTCGTTATCTATACTATCCGGGAGAGTTGGAAGGTGGGAGAAAGAAGAGAGCCACAGATCCAATCTGGTCGTTGAAAGTTTTTAACATTGAAAGATCTTTTTCCAAACCGAATCAACTCGTTCTTGTGTTGTTAATGACATAAAAACGCTTGTACGGAAAGAAGACTTTTTTGTCGACCCTTTCTTAATTGACTTTTTGCGCAGTTTGGGCCCACGCGATGTTGTCCAAACCCTTGGGGTTCAATCAATCCCAAATACTGACAAATCAACATCTGCCAATAAAGCTGCCATCTCTTCAAGTTCAGCTTCTGTTGGTGCAATCCCAAATGCTGTCAAATCAACATCTGCCAAAGCTGCCATCTCTTCAAGTTCAGCTTCTGTGTTGATGTACCCGTAAGCATTTGTATGGATCCCGTCGTCCGCTATCATGCGTTTTGAATCAAACGCTGACAGCGAAATCTTGTTTACGTGCATGCCATAGATTTGGTGCCCCTCGCTTCGAAGAATGTTCATTCCGTGCCATAACTGTTTCGCACCTAAAAGCGTTTCCTTGTACTGTTCATGCTTGATTTGTTTCTTGACAACGCACTTTTTTACGCCCTTCGCTTTTTTGATGTTTTTTTCGTCCGCCCTCAGAATCGAGTACAATTTCGACCTGAGACACACGCACTCTGCTATCGGTGTTCCGGCACATTCATCTTTCATCTTGCCCCCTAGTTTGAGTGAAGTGGATGCTCCTTCGGGTAAGGTTTTTGTTTTTTGCGATGTCTTTGTTGACGTCGTCCGTTTCTATCTCAAGCAGAAGGCTATCGGTGTCTGTGTACAAAAGCTCGCACTTTGGGCCGTATTGCTTTAATTTTTAGCTTGTTGTAGAGAAAGTCATACATCAGGATCTTGCTGTTGTCAAGGATCGTCATGCCCGTGTATACTGGTTTATTCAGCAGCAGCTTGCTTTTATGCATGTGGATCCCCGCCATGTCGTTTGTAAATTCGGCAAACCTTGAGTACAAAGGGCTGGCAACCAATTTCCTTATTTTGTTTTCCTCTGCGCTGCGCACGATTTTTATGTCAACACGTTTGCGCAGGTTTTCCATGGTTTTGCCGAAAACCGAGTTGTTCATGAACTTGTATAAGTTCTTTTCAAAGTCGTTCCTTGCGTTTTTCCTGAACTCAGTATTCATCCTGATGTATGGCTCCATCCAGCATTCTTGTTCGAACTCTAGCACCCTGTGCACGCGTTTAAGTTTCATCCCCTGGGAGAGATAAAACTGAAGGTTTCTGTAATGCACGACATAGTTGTTTTTGTCTTCGAGTGTCAGCAACAGCTTCTTGCTGCCTGGGGGCATTTTTATATCCAGGTCTTTTATCAAACCCTTCTGGTAGTCCGACATCTTTTCCTTTTTTACTTCCTTTTTTTCCGGTGCCAGTGGATAGCTGTTGTGCTCCTCGTGCAGTTCTGCTGGATATTCAAGATCAACCTCGAGAATCCACCCATTCCTCGCGTTCTCTTTTTTCTTCACAATCTCCTCCTCTGTGGGCATAACGCGTTTCCATTTGAAATCTCGTTTGGGGAGGGGATTGCACATTGCCCATCCGTAAAGGTTGTTTGCGTCGAGATATATGATGAATTTTTTCGGCTGTCTATGAAATGCAGACTCCCCACTGAAAATGTTATGTATTTCTCCATGTTGTTGGCGATGCACCGGACTTCTTTCTGCTGCTGCGACATCGCTTGCATAAGGTGATGCGCGTCGTAGCCCCTCAGGTTGTGAAATACGACAGGTATTGGGACCGTTTTGGGTTTTATTCGCAGTTTGAAATTGCATGCGTTGTGCGCTGCTCCGCGGAACCTGCCGGTGATGTGGCAATGGTCTTTTACCGCGTCTCTGTAGTTTTTCTGAAGCAAAGGTTCTGCGCAGAACAAACACGTTTCCTGATTTTTTGCTATCCATTCGTCGTTTTTGTCTTTTATGTCTTTTATTCTTTTCAGTCTTATGAAATCTAATTCTTTCTGCGCTTTGTAAAAACATTTTTTGTGACTTTGGCCACAATACATGTCTGTTTCATTGTTCCAAACTGGCAATGAGTCAAGGAATTGGTCTTTTATCAAACTTTTGTTACAAATATGACAATCTGTTGCGTTTTTGAATTTTTCCCAGTCTTGTGCCGTCATCTCAACTGGCTTTGGTGTGGCCAAACTTCCTCTTATTGTCTCCTCCTCCTGCAGAATGTCACTTAGAAACTTTCCCACCGCATTTTCGCCCCTGTAAACTTTTTGCCCTGTTATTTCGCCGTTGCTTCTCACAACCATGTACGCATACCCGCTTGCTTGGTGCCATTCTGTCTTCTCCGTGAAACTTTTTTGATTGCTCTCTGGCCCGCGAGAACAGCCTGGAATCTTCCTGACCAAAGCCTCAAAGTCCGCGTATATCACGTACGGCGCCTTTATCTGTTTGTGGTGATTTTTGAAAGAAAGGGTGTTTTTCCCCTCTTCTGGCATCTCGATCCTTGTCGGCCTGCCATTCACGCTGTTGCAATATTTTTTGTGGTTATCGAGCAAATCCGCTCGTGAGAAACCTGTTAAGCACGTCATGCAGTAGTGCTTTGCGCAGCAGTTTTTGGTCTGATCAAAAAGCAATGCGGAGACCAGTTTTACGTAACAATAGTGCTGTTTTTCCCCTGACTCTATCAGCATCAGGTTTACCCTTGGTAATTTAAAATCTTTCTTACTTATCCTGTGAACTGTCACACAGTTGTTTTCCCAGCCAAAAACATTTATTGCGAGGCCTTTGTTTTGCTCTTCAAGCTTGTCAATCTGTTTTACCGGTGTTGGGAAATCGATGCCTTGGTAGTTTATACCGTCTTTACAGGATAGCTGCTTTGCCTGCTTTGGTTGTTATTTTTCGGTGCAGGAAATAATGCAGCTCTGAGTGCCTACTTCAAACATTCGTCGTCCCTGTTTTTCACGTTTATTATGGCCTTCTTGTTAGCCAGTTTGGCTGGAAGAGGCAAATATGTTCCTCCGCGCAGCGGCTGATAGCGTGCGACATTCACGTATGCTAGCTTTATTCTTT
This sequence comes from Blastomussa wellsi, assembly GCA_947652115.1. NCBI lineage: Eukaryota > Metazoa > Cnidaria > Anthozoa > Scleractinia > Plerogyridae > Blastomussa > Blastomussa wellsi. Next base: position 7,341,833 of record OX393561.1, read on the forward strand.
CAACTTTCCATCCTGATCCCTTCTCTGACCAGTTCTCTATTTCTCCTTTTGCTTTTCCTATGAATTCATCAAATGTTTGTCCTACCAGTTCTTCTTCATGTCTGTTAAAAACATGCGGTTCTTTTTCATGAAAATAATGTTTCATGTATTGCGTTTCTCCGTTTCTTTCTATTGAAAACTCAACCTGCAACACTTAACTTACTTTTACGCTTTTTACCTTTCGGATTTCTTTTCCAACCAAATCTGTAAACTTTTCTTTGTTTTCTCTTGCGAACTCTAAAAGATCTTTATTGTTTGGATTTTCTTCGGATACAATCATCCACTATACTCGTAGCCATTCCCGGTAATTACTTTGTGATATTATAAACTCGTCTTTTATTACATCCGGATCTATTTCTGGGTGTTGATCTTGTTCCAGAAATTCTTTCAGAAATTCGTTTGATACAGCCATGTTGTCGTATATACTTGTGCTGATATTTCTTCAAATGGATTATAAATTCTGCGACACAATAGTAGAAGTGCATGCATTTCTTCAATTGGAAATAATTCTGCTACACAACCACTCGCTTGGCTGGTCACGCTCTTTTGTTTACTCGTGTTTGCTTACGAGAGCGGAAAAAAAATTATGGCAAACAAATTTGCACAAGCGGCTGCCAACCAACAAACTGCAACCAGACAACAAAATATTTTTTTCGCAAATTTATGGTTGCTCTGGCCAAAAATGCGCCTTTTTAACACACATGGTGGTTCTGCGGAAGACAGATTTGTATGCTGGGCATTTATTTTATAGCCTCGACACATACGAAGTGTGCAAAACGAGCTTCGTTGTGTCGAGGCTTTATAAATGCCCTGCATACAAATCTGTCACCCTCGCTTGGCTGGTCACGCTCTTTTGTTTACTCGTGTTTGCTTAATTATTTGCTTTCACACACAAAATCCATGGTGGTTCTGCGGAAGATTTGTATGCAGGGCATTATAAAGCCTCGACACAAACTAAGTGAGCAAAGCGAGCTTCGTTTGTGTTTCACTTGAGCGAAGATGTGTAAATTTTTGAGCGACGAGGTGGTATTTATTTCATGCCGGACATACTACTCTTTATAATGCCCTGCATACAAATCGGTCGCAGAACCACCATGGATTTTGTGTGTACGCCAGCCCAAATAAAATTGCAAAATGATCCGTTCATGTTATCAAGTTCCGTACTTTGAACTTAATTAGTCCCCGATGGCCGAATCTCGCGTTGCCGCATCACGTGTCTCGTGCCACTTTGAAGTCTCCTAAAGCAAACGTACACGGTCCCCCAAACGGCAAAGTAGAACTGCTGATGTCTCGCAAAGTCAAGTTTTTACGCAGTATCAGCATTGCAGTTTATGGTTGTTACAATCTTTTTGCCTGATTAGGTCTCTCGAAGATCATACGTACGTTAGCAGCATTATCGTACGCGGTTCTTTGCAGTTCTCAGTAATAAAACCATCATTTTGCACGTTCATCTGACGAAAGCTATAAATGATTTTTCTTTCACGTTTCTAAACTTATTATATCTTTTCTCGACATTTCTCACTAAGTTGTTAAATTGGTTCCCCATTACGAGCTCTTTGCTAGGTTAGGAGATAAACAATTGTAAAATTAAACGAGACTTACCTGTAAGTTGAAGTTTGATTGAGATTCTATCGAGTCACCAACTGCACCAAGGGATCACATGAGATTGCCTAACGCATGCGCAACATCAGTATTCACAGCCGAAATGTGAATGTGAACAATGTATAGCAGTGTAACCTCAGAAGAGAAGTATAAACCGTAATGGGTGGGCATACTAGAGTCATACCCTAACAAACCAAGGGTGGGCATGTGATCCCTTGGTGCAGTTGTTAGGGTAAAAACCCTTGTTTTTTTTATTCATTAAGATTTTTTGACAAAGACTACAGTTCAATTACTTACAACAAATTACCTGACTGCTAACAACTTACAAGTTACTACTTACAACTTACTTATCAAGCAACACTTACAATACTTATCATTACAATGCCTATTTACATTTTATAATACAATACAATACACTAGAAATAAATACATAAATAAATAAATAAAAAGAAAATAAATAAATAAATAAAACCCACCTCCAAACAGGTTACAGCTTACAGGTTTTTGTTTACCTGTCACAAAAGGGAAAGTGACACAAAATACATTTAGAAAAACTTCAAACTAAGATGAAACAAGGGGAAGCAAAGGCTCCCACTTCGTGTAATGATAGTTAAGATTATTTCTCTCTCTCGCAATGAAGTGTTCTAATTTGTAGTCTTGATTCTCTCTAGTAGCAGTCTTGGAGATAAGAACCTATCATTTAATTTAAAGAGATAAAGGAGGTATTTGCCTTCAAGGATGATATAGTTAATTAAGTGGTTGTAAATTTCTTTATTATTGAGTCCGAAAATAACATCTGTGATTTCAAAGTCCTTAGAGATCTTTAGTTGGTCTCTGAACAAATTAACTACTTCTTTCCAGTACGTATTTACGTGCGAGCAGTAGAAAAAGAAGTGTTCTAGAGTTTCTATTTCCGTTTTACATAAGTAGCATAAGGGAGAGTCAGCTTTTTTGAACTTGTGAAGCATGTTGTTTGTGTAGAGAATCCTATTTAATATTTTGTATTGGAATTCACGCAATTTAGTACTCAACGTTACCTTTAGTGGTAATAGAAAGATGTCTTTCCAATTTAACTGAAAGGACTCGGTATTGAAGAGATCTTCGTATTTCTTCAAGGCGGTAGGTGCATTTGCTACATTAGAGATTAGGCTGCCATACAGAGATTTTGATTGCATTTTCTCTACATTGATTTCTTCATTGTTTATGTAAATAAAAAAGGTGGTCAAGTTTAATTGGTGTGAGTGAAGAGGTATAAGGCGTCGGTTTGTGTTTAAGATATTTCTCCATCGAGTTGTGTTATGAATAACGGTTTTGCCACATCTTTTTTCCAACTTAAGCGAGGTGTTCGCCGAGGAGATCCACTCTCTCCGTTCCTTTTTATTATCGCTCTTGAGATCTTGGCAATTCACATACGCAACAACAATCAGATAAAAGGCATTACCGTCGATGGAAAAGAATTGAAGTTAATAATTTTTGCGGACGACATGACAACGCTTGTTAGTGACAAGCCCTCTTTCTTTTTTCCTGATGAACACCGTAGACCAATTTGGCAGATACGCTGGTTTGAAAATAAACCATGAAAAAACTGAAATTCTGCCATTAGGTAGCATAGTGTTACACCCTCACGAATTTGGGGTGGAAATGATCATGTGCTTTTTGACAAAAAAAAATTTGAATCTATCGAAAAATCCATCAAAGAATACTTGTCGGGTTGGAGTTGGAGAGGCCTAACACTAATC
>OX393561.1:7347712-7370212 GCA_947652115.1 Blastomussa wellsi
TTGTGGTGTTATCCGACTGAATGCGAATATGTTTGTTTTGCGTCTCACTGCATAGTGACTTAAGTCCTAACAGGACAGCTTTGGACTCTAGATAGTTAATGTGGTATTGCTGTTCATCCAAATCCCAACAACCTCCAGTTTTGTTGTCACCACACACAGCTCCCCAGCCAATTTTTGAGGCATCAGTTGTAAGGACAAAGTCAGGCTTGTCCTGAGTGATGGGCATAAATGATGAAGTAATATTGTGTACCCACCACTCCAATTCAGATCGAGAATCATTTGAAAGTGTTACTGGCCCATCATAATTCCCTTTGCAAAGCTGCAAAGCCCGTGATTTGTCCTTCTCCATATAAGCCAATTCAGAGTTTCAAGAACACTTGCGCGCGTCGGGATAAAAGGGAGGCATATAATTTTCTTCTTTTGTCATGCAAAATACTTGCATGAATTTGAATTCAAAATCTTTTGTATTTTTAATATATGCTTGATTTTATCCCGACGTGCGCAAGTTGTTTTTTTAACTCCGAACTGGCTTATAAGACGTCCAAACTGCACACCAGGAAGGCTTGACACCAGTAAGCCTATTACGTGAGCCAATTCTCTAATAGTAACTTTAGTCCTCAACAATAGATTCTCACAGGCTGACTTAACGTGGGCGGCTTTCAAGGGGGGAAGTCGAATAGTCATAGAAATGCTATTGAGTAAAAACCGCAGGAATTCAAGTTCCTGAGTAGGGATCAACACCGATTTTTCTGGGTGAATAACAAACTCAAGACTATCAAAACATTCGACTGTGTCTTGGATGTTTTGTTCGCAGGCACTGCGAGTATATCCCACAAGAAATGAATCATTAATATGCCCCATACTGACCTGGCCCACAGAGTGTAAGTGAGCATAAATGGGTTTAAGGATTTTAGTGAACAGCCTAGGGGCACATGCCAAGCCATTTGGCAGACAAGTGGATTGATAATAATTTCCTTCCCACTCAAACTTAAGAAATGTCCTGTCTTCTAATGCTATTGGGACAGAATAGTAGGCATCCTTAAGGTCTACTGATGCCATAAAGCATTTTGGCCGCATGAGTTTGAGTGCAGTAAGAATATTGTCCATTTTAAAATGCTGGTAGTCCACAAATTCATTAAGAGATCTCAAATTAAGAATCATGCGGTAGGTGCCATCCTTTTTGGGTCTCACAAACACATTGGATACAAATCCGTTCCCTGTGTGGCATGTTCTCTCAATAACCCCTTTTAAAAGTAGTTTAGAGATCTCCCCATCAATTACCTCTTTGTCAGAGAGGGAAGAATAGATATGTCTAGGTGTCTGTGCGTGATATGGAACCTCAGACTCAAACTCAATGTGGTAATGCTTTATTGCATCAAGTATAAAGGGGTCACTAGTCAGTGACTCCCAAGCAGCCACATGTTCCCTTAGCTGGCCTGCTCTAAAAATATTAACCATCCTGCGATATTTCTCCAAGCAAGTGTTATAGAAACTGTCAGGTTTTCCTACCTTCTCACAACTGGATGGTACTAATTTTTGTTGTTGTTGTTGTTGTTGCTGGCTGGGTGCTTTTTCCGGAACGGTGCGGATGGGCGGTAAGGCTTGAATCTGCTAAAATTCCTTTTATGAGAGTGCACTGCACCCCGGTTGGAACTGTTGGGATAACGCTTTTGCATCTGCTGCCCTGCTTTTTTGGCTTCTGACATATCTTTCAAGTGTTTGGCTAGATCGTCTCCAAACAATTTTGTGGATAAAGTTATATCCTCTTTACATAAACGTGTGTATGGGGGATTAAGCTCAGGCTTAATCAATTCTCTTCCCTTCATGTTAAGCTTCCAATTTGTGTTTTCCAGCATTGCGACACTATCAATCACATGATCTAGCACATGCCGAGTGTCTGGCGTTTTGCCATCATTGATGTCTTTCACCAATTTGCCCGCCAATTTGGTCAGGGCCGATATTCCTTGTAACATGGTTTCCTGAACCCGCTGGAAAGCCAAATCCACAGTTCGGCTTTTTCTGGGCAACAAGTCCCAGATTTCTTCGTTCACCATTGTCACAGCCAGGAATTTGCAGTTTTCTGGCGGTGGATGTTTCTCCACTCTTTCCTTGGCCGTTTCGGCCGATAATCCCCCGATAAGCATATTATCGATTAATTCGGCAATTGTGCCTTCAATTGCAGGGGATGTGACTTTAGATGTGGTAAACGCCTGGGTCAGGCTGTCTACCAATGCGCTCTGAGACCCTGATTCAGGGCTCTTCACAGAGGCCGTCTTGCTGTGGTCGCTCGAGTCGAGCACATTGTTGAGAGTGGCCGCTATATCTAGCACATTATCACTCGTATTATTATCCATCGCAGATGTATCTTCAGTATCTTCGTCGCCAGAGCAGAGAAGAAAGTCCTCCTTCAAATTCTGAATGGCTTCTGTTTGCAGTTCCGAGTTCTTGGCAAGGTGTGCTAGCGTCGTCTGAAGACCTTGCAGGACCGCCGCCATGTTGACCTCGGTTGTTCCTCGATCGTTGTCCCGCTTGGTTGTCTCGCTGGCTAAGTACACCGTGCTGGATTCCCCTGACAGAGACATGTCTTCTGATACTTTTCGTGTCGCTTTAGAACTTTGGAAACGAAAAAACCTCCAAGAAACTTCCAAATATAATCCCAGATTATACAAGGGACCGTAGGTCCTGAAGTATAGGATAGATTATACGAGAAACATGAGACGGAATGTAACAATGCAATGCCAACTTTATTTCGCTCCAATAACAGCGATTTACAGAACTCAACAGGAAAAAAACAAGAAAAACGTGTTTCAACAGCCTCGTGGTCCCATAAGTCCTCGCGGTCGCACACCACAGCGCCTTTTTGTTGAGCGAGCTAACCTGGAAAAAATCAGAAGAAAAATGCACACTAAAGCAGAAAAAATTAAACAACGGGGTAAAGGGTGTGGGTGGAATTGCATTGTTACATTCCGTCTCATGTTTCTCGTATAATCTATCCTATACTTCAGGACCTACGGTCCCTTGTATAATCTGGGATTATACTTCAAAACATTCGACTCCATGTAACAATGCAGGTTCAAAGACAGCCACTCTCCCTTGTGACTGAAAGAACTGACCTACTTGCATCAGGGTCGAGCACTGGTCTGTAATAGAAACGTCTAAAAGTGGAATCAGATGACCAACAGGCCAGAGCCAAGATATCTGACAAGGCAACCCCACCCCTGGCAGCGGCAGAGGCTGACGCCCCGCGCACTGAATGAGGTTTAAATTGAGATGTGTCAATGCCTGCTGCTTGTAGCAGACTCTTTACCCACCTAACAACCGTACTAGCTGAAACAGGTTTATGAGGTTGAACTACTGACAGGAAAAGCCGATTTTCCTGGCCAGCAAGAACAGATCTCATATCCTTGGTACGAGATTCATATTCCTTGAGGCACTCAACTACACACAAGTTTTTCTCCTCGGGGAAACTGGCATGAAAGGATTGTTTTAAGTTCTTGCCAGTTTGAATAGACTTAGTCAGGGATGGTAGGTTAAACACTACCCCTTCAGGATAAAAACATCTGAAACGGAGATCATGAGCTGCCAGTTCAGAGCTTCTTTCGGCAGAAGTCAAGGCTAAAAGCATTGCCAGCTTTTGAGACAACATCTTAAGGGATAAGGATGAATTCATCCCAAGACCTCTGATATACTCAACAACCACAGACACATCCCAGGTGAAGGAGTATCTGGGCTGGGGAGGTCTTGAATTAAAGATTCCCTTCAGCAACTGGCAAACCATGGGGTGCTCTCCAACCCGTACAGAGTCAATTGTAGGGTGAGTCATTGAGATGGCAGATCTGTAAACATTAAGTGTCCGGTACGGTTTCCCCTGCAAATACTCGCTCGCAAGGAAATTAATTATGTTGTTCAGAGATGCTGAAATGGGATTAATTTCCCTCGCAGAGCACCAGCCAGTCCACTTTCTCCATGCAGAGGAATACTGGTCAGAAGTGTTTTTCCTCCAGGCAGCTGAGAGGAGCTCCCTAGCTTGGCATGAAAAACCTCCCTCCTCATATTGCTGCCTGAGATAAGCCATCCTCCCAATTGGAGGTGGGTCAGAGGGTGGGACACTCCCTCCCGAGTTAGTAAATTGGGGGACTGGGGAATTAGGACTGGAAAGTCCATTAGAAGATCCAACAGGAGGGGATACCAAGGCTGGGATTTCCACACTGGAGCTACTAGTACAAGGTGTGGGACTTGCTGTCTCAGAACTTGACTGAGGACCCTGCCCAAGAGGCAGAAGGGGGGAAAGGCATAGCCTTTGATCATGTTCCACTGAAGGGAGAAGGCATCCACTGCCTCTGCCTGAGGGTCCGGTTTCCAGCTCACAAAGCGAGGTAGCTGGGTTGTCAACCTGGATGCAAATAGGTCGAGCTCTAGAGGACCCCAGAGGCTCTGAAGGGTTTGGAACACAACTGGGCAAAGCTTCCAATCGGAGGAATCCAGGTGATACCTGGATTCCCTGTCTGCAGTGACATTCAGGATCCCTGGGATGTGAGTAGCAGACACTGTTATCTGCCGCTGAAGACACCACTGCCAAAGGTCGCGAGACAGTGAGGCTAGGGCACGGGATTTGGTTCCCCCCATCTTGTTGATGAAGGTGAGTGCGGTCACATTGTCCATCAGGAGATGAATGTGAATGTTTGTTTTGTCCTTTGCAAAGCATTTGATCGCAAAGGAGCCTGCTAGAAGTTCCAGGCAGTTTATGTGGAGAAACTGCTCTGATTGACTCCATAGGCCGTCCGTACTCACTCCATTGCAATGGGCACCCCAGCCCTCCTTCGAGGCATCGCTCTCTATTATCATGCTGGGGTCTGGGTGAGCGAGGGCCCTCCCATTCCAAGCCATAAGGTTCTCTGCCCACCATTGCAATTCCTCTATTGCCTCTTGGTTCAGAAAGACCTGAGACTCGTAATGGCCTCCCATTTGGAGTGCTTGGATCTTTGCCTGTTGCAGGTAACGATAATACAGTGGGGCAGGGAACACTGCTTGAATGGAAGAGCTCAGCCGGCCTAAGAGATGGGCTAATTGTCGCACTGTTGTAACTGGATTGGTAATCAGAGCTTCGCACTCCCTGCGAATGCTCCTCACTTTGTCCCGAGGAAGGGCAAGACAAAGGGCTACTGAATTCACTGATAGACCCAGGAATTCTATTGTCTGTACCGGGGTTAAAACTGACTTTTTCAGGTTGATAATAAACCCCAAGCTTTCTAGGAGATTCATAGCTGTTGCCAGGTGGAGCCTGGCTGTCTGTTCTGAATCCGTTAGGATGAGAAGGTCGTCCAGATATATTATAAGACGGATCCCCAGGTTCCGAAGAGTTGCTACAACGGGCTTCATTATTTTGGTAAAGGTCCGGGGGGCACTGGCCAGCCCAAATGGGAGGCATGCAAATTCCCATAGGGTTTCCTTCCAAATGAACCTTAAATATTTTCGGTGCCCTTTCCAGACTGGGACAGTGAAGTATGCGTCTTTTAGGTCCAGTTTCACCATGAAATCCCCTTTTTTTAAAAGGTCCCTTAACATGTGAATTCCCTCCATTTTGAAATGTTGAAAGTTCACAAAGGAGTTCAATTTCTTCAGATTTATAACTGGGCGGTGGCCGCCATCCTTCTTGTCGACTAAAAATATATTGCTGACAAACCCCCCTTCGGTGTTGCAGGAGACTGGGTGGATGGCTCCTTGTAGAGCCATTTTGTCTATCTCTGTTTGAACAGCCTCTTCTTGGGCCTTTGACATGAAAGTTTGAGGCCAAGCTACCTGGTGAGGCATAGAATGAAACTCTATTTTGTAACCCATAATAGTCTCCAACACCCAAGGGTCGTCTGTAACAAGATGCCAATTGGCCTGAAAAAATCTGAGGCGGCCCGCTACTTGTGATGGGGCAGAGCTTATTGAAAATAGATTTAGAGGCATACCTTTGTTTACTGGTTGGTGGAGGTTTGGCTCGTGAGAGGGAGAAATCCCCTTCCCCTCGGCTGAAAGGGACGGGACCTGGATTGCCAACGTCCTTGACGGCCTCCACGTCGTAGATTGTTCCATGACCCTCCACGTGCCAGATAGGGGCGTCCACGTGGAGGGGCGGGCCGAAAAAGCAGTTGCCCCACTTTCTTAGCCTCATTTATTGCTTTTGCTGTTTCTGTACGCTCTTTGAGACGGGACTCAAAACCTTTGCCAAAAAGATCCTTCCCAGCATCCGGGAAGTCCTCCTTGCCCAAGGATACGTACGCTTTGTTTACTTTTGTTAGGACTGCCACTCTACGTTTTTGTGAAATGGTGGCTGATGCGTGTCCGGCCAACTGTATAGCTCGTTGGATGATGGCCATGAGGCCAGTTCCTTCTTCCCTTGAGAACTGTATTATACTTGACGGAGCCTCAAGTTTGTCAAGCAGGTGCTCGTGGGCAGTACCCAGAGGTCCCAAGATATCAAGCACTTTATCCTGCACCTCTCTCAACTCGGCATCGGGGCCAGTTAGACCACCCATGAGGCCGGGAAGATAAGAGTCCAAGCGTGGAGTGAATGCCGCCTCCACGTTCGGTCTTGGATAATCTTTCACGATTTGCCGTCGGTCAAATTTAGATAACGGCTTCCTTGTTGTGCCAAGAAAGGTCGAGAGCTCCTCCGAAGCCTGCCATCTGGCCGAACTGGCTTCGATAATGTCAGGTGATTCTCCCTGAACGGCTACGTCCTCGGTAGCGTCGTCAACGTTCATGGCAAGTTCGATTTCCCGGTGAAAGGGAAAATCGCGTTTAAAATGTTTAGCCGATTGGCTAGCTCTAGTGGAGTCAACTGACTTTCCCACCGATTCATCTCCGGGGCCATCTAGCACACCGGCGGATCGTTTTGATCCAGGCACATGTAGTTCGGGAAGGCTTGCGGAGCCATGAGGCTTTCCCGCGTCGGATAATCCCGAAACGATTGCTGAGGAAATCGCTTTAATGAAGCTGTGGTCGGCTAACAGCGCCTGACCTACTCTCTTACTTTCATCACCAAGATCCGGTGGAGACTGTGAAGGTCGCTGGGGCGGTAAGTCGCCGGTATTTTCGCCTGATTCTTCCGAATTATCGGCCATGACAAAGAAAACGTGCTTCCAATATGGCGGAGCGAAACAAAAAGGCGCTGTGGTGTGCGACCGCGAGGACTTATGGGACCACGAGGCTGTTGAAACACGTTTTTCTTGTTTTTTTCCTGTTGAGTTCTGTAAATCGCTGTTATTGGAGCGAAATAAAGTTGGCATTGCATTGTTACATGGAGTCGAATGTTTTGAAGTATAATCGTCTTTCTCACCGGAGAGAAAAACACGGCTAAACTGATATCGCGCGCAAAAAGGCACTGATGTTGCGCATGCGCTAGGCAATCTCATGGGATCCCTGGGGCAGTGGTGACGAGATAGAACCGGTTAGACTTCAAGGAGATTTTTCGCCCAGAGCCCGCGATCAAGGAATCGTTGTTGTGTTTACCGACCGCTACTCAAGTGGTGCGCGGGCTCTGCGAACAAGATTAAGCAGTGGCGTCAAACTACTCTAGAGTGCATCCGCACTTAGTTGTTCTTTGATTACTCAACAGGTAGTCTCCTTCTCAGTTGTTATTATGGTTGTCACGGAGCGTTGCGTGACGACCCTACTAACGTCAGCGAAGACGGGACTAGTAGTTGACAAGCTCCAAGACGGAACTGAGCCTACAGTTTTCATCTCAAAGTTGCCACACATCGCTCGATGGCGTGACAACTTTCGGAGCACTCGGGTGTTCGTGCTGTTCTATGATTGGCCATGGCGAACGAAGATTTGCCAAAACGGGATTTTTCCAGTGAGTGGATCGAATGATTCCCTGGAAAGAACATGGTAGAATTTTTTTTTGTTTTCTCATGTCTCGAATTTTCATTTTTTTAAATTAATTCAAGCACGTTACCGGATAAAGGAATTGGCCGCGAGCATTCAAGCAATAGAGGACTATTACAAACCCTCATCTACAGACGAAGGGTTTGGGAGAATTCGAGACAATTAGGTAAACCCGAGACGTAGTTGCATAACTTTCGAGAATTCTCCCAAACCCCCGAGTGTTAAGATGAGGTTATGTATAAAACACGGGAAAAGTCCTCTATTGCTTTTATAAAATATTTCTTAGAAATACGAACGAAACTAAAAACGTCCAACCTATCAGCCATGTCAGTTATTTATAAAACATCACCTTGAAGAAAGAGACAAGTAAGGAAAATTTCTTTGTTGATATAAGTACTGTAATATTTGTAAGGAGACCAATGGGGAGAAATTGTATGCTGAAATCAAAGCTTAAAATATTAGTACATGGTACATATTTAAATTCTCCAAACTATTACGGTAAGAAATGCAGGGAGACCAGTGAGATAATATCTTTGTTGATATCATGGTTCAAAGAGTTAATCTGATTAACACAGTTACGACTAAAATTTATAAATTATGCAAGAAATTGATGGTTCATGTAACAGTGCATCCATTTAGTATGACAAAATTCCTCGGAAGCTTGTAATTCTTTTGGTCCTCTACGTGTAGCAGTTACTATTGTTTTAGGGGCTAGGAGCATTGTTCTTGCGGTTTGTTTTATTGTTTTCACGCAGGGAATCGAGCCATTCATGTGAGACCTTACGAGAGCTGCATCGCCCTCGAATAGTCGAGGAAGGCGAGCGAGCAGGCTAGCGTGGAAAAAACGAGGGAGGACTAAGGCGAGAACGACGCCCGCTTTCTTCGTTCGCCGTCGACTACTCGAGAACCTGGAACAGGCTATATTTTCGTGACATAATGCGCTACGTTTTCTAGCCATTTTCTTGAAGTCTTTTACTCAATTTCGCTTCACACGACGTAGTTAGAAAATAACTGGCACCTAACACCTTGACCCATGCAACGCCTTAACAAGGCCATCTGGTTGTCCATTCGTCTCAATGCTTCGGGCTTTTGTAAAGATATTTTTCCTTCATGATAAGCTGAAGTCTAAAACAAGAAAATCCTCTGAGTTTGTGTATCTCGGATTCACAAACATCTGACAAAACGAGTTTTAAAATTTGTCCAACCCTGTCATATATCGACTCGTGTTGAATCATCGTTCAAGCCATCCCGTCGACCATGTTGGATAGTTCTTGAAATTCAGTGTCTATTTGCTTCAGTTGGCCAACAGCAATTCAACCGCTTTTGTAAATCTTCTTTCAGCAGGCTGACGTACTGATTAACTACGAAGGTATTCTTGCGCGAAGTTGCAACTGACATTACTATTATCAGTTCGTCAGAAACTGAATTGCTTTAAACTCACTCCGTGCGCTTTGCAGAGATAATTTGGGAGAATTTATTCGTGAATGTATTCCAACACATCTATTCCATTTCTTCCTCATTCCAAATAGTGTCAACCACGAGAATAAGTTCATAGCTTGCAGTGCACGTGACGTTCATTGTTTTACGTATGTCGTGCTCTCCTCTCCTATTTTACTTCAAAGCTTTGTCGCCTCAGTCTTCCAAAGTTGTTGGCGACAATTCTTGCATCGAGGCAGCCGGGTACGGAGAAGGAATAGGCGTGAGGCCGGGTTCTCCATTTTGATAGGCACACAGTGTGTTGGTCGAGGATGTATCTACAAACTTCTCCCTACCCATCCCGATATTCGTGCTGGTGATGTCAATGGAGGGATACGCTCTGGTGTGGTTTATTGTCGTTTCTCCCGTCTCGTCATCCAGGGAATTCATCTTCACGCGATGTATCAACTGACAGACAGGAACAATTCAAATTAATACACCATTCTTCGTTGACGTTCATATGTCATCTCTCTCCTCCGCAGAGGCCTCTTTCATTTTCGTAAGGGGAATAGGGACAGGTGAAAAGAAAGCGCGTGGAGGCTGGGGAGAAGGGAATTCGAAGTGCGCGGGGAATGCTGGGAAGGAAGAAAGCGAGGATTTTTTCATTTACCCTTTCTCCTCCTGCCCCGCGCTCCCCGATTTTACATTTTCCCTTTCTCCCCCTCCCCGGGGTCTATGCGGAGGAGAGAGCATATACTATAACTCCTTCCTTAATTTCATATATTGCAGCCACGAGACTAAATTACGTACAATATGAATTCGCTAATCAGATTACCAAGAAAAGTTGTTGAAGAGAAGGTAAAGTCAATTTGATCAAAAAGCTAAACCAAACAAGTTTGAGAGTTTTTAGCCGAAAATAGGAGAAATTGTAGGCTTTTAAACTTTGTTTTCATCCGAAACTTTTTCAAACTTGCACATGCAAAACAAAGGTTAGAAATGCTTTGGTGCCATTCCATTTTTAAATTTCTCAGTTTCCTTGCCCATCATAGTCAATTTGAATTGTTAATGGTGCCCTGGGGATGAATTAATGATATGCAAATAACTATTTAAAAGGCAAACACGTGCTTCTCTTTGTGCACTCTAGTCTAGTCCGCCGTCCCTGCGAAGAAGTCGGTTTTAGGTCTTCTCAATTTACCCTGCCATCTACCGAGCCTGGTTTGGGCTTGTCCCAGCCAGAGCCCTATCCGGGTCAGGAGTTCAGGTATGACCCCATGGAATGTCCTGACCCGGCTACGCGCCTCGTTGGCTATCTACCATCTCATATCCAACAAGCGCTCGTGGAATAATTGTTAAATACTCTGTGACGTCAAGTGAATATTTACACACGAAAATATCAGACTGTTTGGCAACTGCAAAGATCGCATTTCCAAGCTGCCGTCCGCGAATGACGGATTCGTAAAGGAACCTCCCGATTTCAACGCAAACATTCAAACTACTCTTTACCTTGGGGATGAAGATTAGAGATGTGGTTGCTGTAGCGGGGAATATTATACACACACAGAGCGCTGCGTAGAGCTGCTCGTACTGTTCATTGTTCAATATCAGTGCTAAGAATGCACCAATCGTGGACAGGACAACCACGTTATACACACAGATGCCGATGACACGTGAATCATTGAGATGTGCGTACACGACATTTCTTGTCTCGTAAGCGAGAAATAGGCCATAGAGCAGCAGGATTCCCTTGTACACGTAGATCAGAGCCAACCATACTGTCAAATATTGGGCTGTGCATGTGTTCAATGTAGGTATGGTGATAACGAACGGTTCATCTTTATTTACCTGTAAAAACAAACAATTATCGAATCAGTTTTGCTTTCCTTCGCTTGCCTGGGAGAATTTAATAACAGGTCATTTGGTTTTATCAACTGGGTTGATAATGTGAATTGGCCACCGTAAAGAGATTCGAGAAAGGGGACTGTCTAGTGAAAGCTTGTAAGGCTTTCTTTAGTCCTAATCCATTACTTTATCTGTTTTCCTATTTTATGAAACATGTATTGACCAATAATGGAGGGGGGCATCTTACATGAGGATTCAGTTCCTCCCTGATGGCAGCCTTTTTGTATTGATTATTACAAATGAAGTTGTTATAAATAAATAAATAAATAAACTTGATTGATTGATTGATTGATTGAGAGCTGACGTTTCGAGCGTTAGCCCTTCGTCGGAGCGAATCGAGGAATTGTGAGTCGTGTGTGGTTTATATACAGAAAGATGGAGCTACGCTATTGGTTGGTGCTTGGTAACGTGAAAAACAACGGAATAAATTAGTTGAATGAAAAGCCTTTGTTGATACCGTGAGGATTAAGAGTACCGATTTGAAAAATAAATTTTGTTCTAGAGTTTTGCTGTTTTCCGTGCTTCCTTGATGAAGGGAAAGGCCGTAGACTGCCATATGTTGCTTAGAATGATTGGGGAGACTAAAGTGTCTCGCGACCGCTTTAGATGCATTTTTGTCGTCTTTCTCTACGTCACGAAGGTGTTCTCGGAATCGGTCAGCTATTCGTCTCCCTGTTTCGCCTATGTATAACTTTTTGAAAGTGATCAACCCGGAACTTTTAAATGCGCTCGGGCACGGTACAAAACATGCCCTTTCATTCACAACGTCGACAAAATATCGGGACCCAAGCGATCTAACAAGATCACTGATCATTTCACCTGTACCTCAGCCAATGCCATCTACTGTATAACTTGCACTCTTTGCAAGTCAAACCACGATACCAACCTAACTCAAGCTCAACTCAACTTTTATAAAACATTGAAGTATTTTTTACAAATATTGCTTTCCTCCGCAAATAGTTACAAAACTAATCCAGGCGGGGCCAAGAAGCATATAAGAATTAATTACAGTTGACAATAAAGCAATAAACGAACATATACACACAAAAATAGATAAAATAACAGCAAAGAAAAGCACCTAGCAAATAGATAAATAAATACAAATTTGAAGCGATTACTGATTACTAACCTCTGGGGTAAAGTTGAACTGTGTCCATATTAGCGGATCCTCAACTTCCCACGCAGTCAACAAAGCCACGTCAATCAAAACAATACCACCGACCATTGCGAGCATCCACCAATCAGATAACGGTCCCAGCTGTTGAATGTCAAATAGGTCACGTGTTAGTAAGCACAGGTCAACGAGTTGCCTAGAAAATCAATGATATACGTCACAGATGGCGCGATTTTTGTTTTCTCTTCGTAATCGAACTCTTTCTACCTTTTAATTTCCTAGTTTGATGGATTAATGCCGGCTACCGGTCTCTTTCAGTTGATGCTGGTAATCTTTATCAAACGAATACCCATTCATTGGTGCCATACGTTTTAGCTATATTCCTGACACCTAAGGCTACCATTGTAACAGTATTACAAACTAGCGTTGCTTTTTAGAGCGGGTAAGAATCATATAGTGGTTTACTGTCAGAATTCTCAGAACTCTCGAACAACTCTCTTGCTATCAGAATTCTCGAACATTTCTACATTGCAGTATACGTACGCGAACTTTAAGACGCTTGTTGGTGCAAATCTTGTAAATTCGCCATGTTTTGATGAACATTCCTCCAAACGCCAAGGAAAATCCTATGTTTAGAATCCATGCCCGGGCCTAAAATGTAAATGCGACAGAAATAAACATACTAACATACTTGATTTTTCTTTATAGGTAAATCTTTAAGTGCCCCCGAGATGCAATTGATGCCGATATTTATTTTTTACAATTTTCGTATGCAATGCGGCTTACATATTGTTATCAACAATTCAACCTGTTAGATATTTTGGAGCTTTTGAGATCAGTTTTTTCCTTTCCGTGACCTAGCATTGGAAGAAAGTCAGTTTTTTCCCTGCCAGGTGTTGGGGTAGACATACATCCAGTCACTTTAAGGGGGGGAGAACCCTAACTACAAAACGGTTACTATAGATGACTTCTAACCATCATATCGTGGGTTCCCTTTCAATTCTGGGGTTGGTTTTTTGCCATGCTTGTTCTATTGGAAGCTGCTTTCACTTTTGGCAGCTTTGACCATATTTGGAAAGTCACGTGACCAGAACACAAAAACGCTAAAAACTCACACAGCTTACATCTTTCTCGAATGAAACCAAAGCTAATAGATAGAGTGCATTCAGATGCAAAATCTGTAGTATGGATTTGTTGAAATTCGCAATGCTGTAAAAGTTATGACGTCACAAAAATGTTATGACGTCATAGCTTTTTAACTAATGGGAATCTCCACAAATCCACACTATAGATTTTGCATCTGAATTCAATTTATCCATTGGCCTAGGTTTCATCCGAGTAAGACGTAAGCTGTGCGAGCATTTACGTGTTCTGGTCACGTGACTTTCCAAAGGGAAAACTCCAAAGTTTGACTTGAAACTCGTTGAAGGGATCGCAGGTTTATTTTTGCCTTGTTCTGCCGAGGCACAGCGAGTGGACAGAACTTTGTATTAATTCATCTGGTTTTCGAGAATTTCAGAATGGAATATTAACGGTTAGTTGTTAAAATTCTGTTTCTACAGTTTGGCCTTGAGTTTGTTTTGTTATGTTATGGTAAAAAACAAATAGGGCGGCCTCGTGAGCCAACACCAAATTTGACAATGTGATGAAGAAATTCGTGGTCGATTACAGGACGTACCACAAAAAGCTCACGTCTATTTGTTAACTCCATGTCTGTGAACGAGCCCACTGACCCATCAGGTCGGTTTTCTCAGCAAGAAGCGACTGGGAGTCTTTCTACTCCCCACTGGATGGGGTCGATGATAGTCCGTCGCAGGGTTAATCGCAGCTCCGCAGCACTAAATGCGCTGGTACCCATTTATACACC
Organism: Blastomussa wellsi; assembly: GCA_947652115.1. Classification (NCBI taxonomy): domain Eukaryota; kingdom Metazoa; phylum Cnidaria; class Anthozoa; order Scleractinia; family Plerogyridae; genus Blastomussa; species Blastomussa wellsi. Next base: position 7,361,887 of record OX393561.1, read on the forward strand.
TCGGGTGAAGAGAGGCACTTAACGAGAGTAAGTGTCTTGCCCAATAACACAACGCAGTGCCCCGGCCGCGGTTCGAACTTGGGCCGTTCGATCCCGAGTCCAGTGCACTACTGGGCCACCGCGCCTCCCACAGAAAACTTACTGTGAGACATAAATGCGCAAGACATGACATGGGGCCAGCCAAACACTGAATACATCAGAGATAAAATATAGCTGGGAATTACCTTGCATATAGGTGGCATAGTTATTACGGGATCCGCAAAATTACGCAAGCCAAATAAAAACACTGTACTGAGACACATGATGCAACCCACGACCATGACGTCGTTAAACAGAGGCGCGGAAAGCCGGATGAACCTGTTGAATGCCAGGAAATAACTGTGTTAGATTTTTCACTCTAACCACAAAGCTATGCACGTCGAGGATCAGCCCGCGTGACAGCTTCCCTTATTTTCTTTGCTAAGCAAAAACGCTGCACATACCTTGCTACATCGTTGTGTGAAAATAGTCCGTATAAAATATAATGAAGTATAATTAATTTTTTATTAATTAAGGAGGGAGCACTTTGGGCCCTTCAAATCTCCATCATGTTTCACTGATCTGGGCTCCAGTTTCTTTCATTTTAAATGTAATTTGGACCACAAAAAGGGAAAAAGCGTGGACTCTGCTCTGAACAGCAACACTTCAGGACTCTACTCTGCTCTGAACAGCAAAATTTCTGAGCTGCAGAAACCTGGTCAAGTAAGTTGAACCCTTGTCGGGTTCTAGTGTAGAGGATCAAGAGGGATGCGCGGGAAGTGACTTGAACTTTCTACATTAGGAAGGTATTGCTAACTTACTTGTACTTGCGGTAATATTGATTGAACACAAGAAACACGATCCCTAGCACAATGCCAATAGATGCGGCAGATGCGAATACCACGAACAGTTCTGGGGCAATGATTTTCGGCACATAATTCTTTATCGAGCTGTCCAACGGCACACGGCCACCTAGAACAATACAAACAAACAGTAAGTATGCAGTTTTCGTCGAGGCACCGCGCAGCGTGATACTGTACGCCGAAACCAGATCTAGAAAACGGACCAGTAGAGTTAAAGGGGAAGTCTCACGGAGTTTGTAACGATTTTTGGTCAGAATTACGTAAATTTAAACTTCTAACGCCTCGTCAATACTCAAGTCGTTTCTAAATCACTAATTTTATAAATTCAAAACAGAAGGACGAGGAAAAATATGCTAGTACTGATTTCATATGAGATGCAATGGTAAAACTTGAAAACGTCGGCCCGACGTTTTCAAGTTGGCATCAATCTCGATCTTGGCCATCCGCCCGCAAAAACATCTATAAACAGTTTCTGTACATTACAATAGTCTTTCAACGGATTTTTTTATCATTATCATGCAGCTTCTATTAACCGAAACGCCTCCACTGGATTTTCGATGTGTTACTAAAAATAGCGTGAGACTGCCCCTTTAATTTGACGTCCAATCAGAACACTGTGAAACAAGCCCAACATTGTCACGTAAGTTGGTGGCCATAAGCGAACGCCTTCTTGCTTGACAACAGCCAAGACAGCGAGAATGTTCGTTTTGACGTCCTAGCTACACATTTTAGTCTAAACATTTGTTTTTAGTTGAATGAATTTCGACTTGGGTACCTGGTAAAACACCACGACTGATAGTGCGTGGTGAGTGCCAGTTTATACCTCAGAACTAAACAGGTCGGTTTATTTAACAATTAGACCCGTAGCCCGAAAGGGCTGCGGGTCAATAGCCCATGAGGTGAAGCCCAATGGGCTATTGACCCGCCATTGTTTTGGTAGGTTTTCAAAACCGGCGAACGTCGCTACTCGATGACTATTACTAATAGTCCTATAGTAGCGTAGCCAATCAAAATGCAGGATTTGCATTAGTCCCACTAGTTGGGTAATACTAATTAGCATTAGCTTTTGTGTACCTTTCCACAAAGTGTCCTTGGTGTCGTTATACAAGACAAACTCGTCTCCTTTTGTATAATGTTGGCCAACTCGTACTAACTTCTTTCCATTATCTGCGATAATTTACAAAATGAATAAAGAAATTAGCATATATGGAGCTGCTATTCATATTATTGGCTAGTGACGTTACTCGTAACCTTTCAAACACGTTGATAATACATGAAGTTAGGAAAAATGGAATTCGGAACCGTGACACTGCTTTGGAAATCAGATCTTAATTAATCAGCATAGATTTTTACGATTTACGATTGTTCGTTTTCTCCGTAGTTTTAGTTTCCGTTTCCAGACCCGAGAGAGTATAGGCCACTTCGAAAAATACCATAATACTCTTTGTTTGTCCCCAAAATTTTGCATAAGCAGTGTTTCCAGCTTCTCATGGGACTTACAATGGTTCCAAGAGAAAACAAAAAACAATGCTTTTGCAAAAATTTTGGGGACAAACAAATAGTATTAGGGTATTTTCTGAAGTGGCCTATTTCATTACATTTCCCAACACCTCGAAGATGGTCAAAAATACTCCGCTGCGCGTCGTATTTTCAACTCTCTTCTCGGCTGTTTTGAAATGTGATGAAACACTGTCTCTCGTGTTAGATACATAACTTCGTGATCGAGATCAGATTACTGATAATGTGTGAAGCCTGTTGCCTGAGGAAACATGAGGCGACATTCGCATATCAGTTTAAACCGCATGTAGGCCACCAGTGATCACACACACACACACACACACGCACACGCACATGTAAATATATGAAAGGAGCACTGTCATGAGTGTCGCCTCGAAAGCTCTAGAGCTGAAAAAACTATGAAAACCTACAAAAAGCTGTTAAAAATTTCTTTGCCAGTGTACTGAAGCTATGAAGTAGTGCTTTTATTGTGATACCGTCAGGAGCCTTAGATCTCAACTTGAAAAGTTAGGCTGACTTTTTAAGTTCTGTCCTTGTGGACTTGAAATTAAGAAACAGCTAAAGACCAATAATGACCCCCCCCCCCCCTCTCCCCCTCCGTTCCTTCATCAAGCTACTCAATATCTTCATCTCAATGTTCTTGGCAAATTGTCTGCATGAGAAAAAGTACTTAGTCACAAATGGAAGGAATATGTCCTTCCTAGTATTCCTTCAATACTCTCAATAGTTCATTGAAACTCGTTCTACTGAATGCTGTAGCTATTAAAAGTCATGAGACGAGGGTATTTAATATTCAAGTAGAAATATTCTAGCCCTAAACCTGAATACCTTGGAATTGTTTCACTACTATTATTCCTTGTCTTTGTTCTTTGGAAGTAAATGAAATCGGACCCTAAAAATAAAATACAAAAAGGCAAGCTACAAGATACATAGGGTATAAGCCTTGGACAGCTTCACTATGAAATAGAGTTATTGTAGACATTTTACGGGGCTGTTATAAAAACGTTTTCTAGTAATACGAAGTAAAAACTTCAAGTTTTCGGCGGAACTTTGGGCTTTGTTGCCCTATTTTAGACCATGTGATGATACTCTTGAAAATTATTGCTTTCAAATTTTCAAGTAGCGCGTGTATATCAGGTGAATTTGAATAGATATTTTTTTAGATTGTCAAAAGAACATTTATATAGAGAATATCCACGTATAGCTGGTATAGGGGACATACTCTCCCTCCCCGAGACCCAGCTACATCCCTCTTGTCACTGTGAGAATAGATGAGAAAAATCCGTCCTTCAAATTCAATTTCAGTTTCATAAAAGCTATTTGGCATGTAAATCCCGAAAATTCCAACGCAAACTTAGTATTTTGAGACACATGGCGCATATGGATTTTACCGCGAAAACGTCTATACTAGTCTTTTCAACAGACGTTATTTGCCAGGTCATCCGCTAACGCTTTTCCAGAAGAAACTAATTATAAGGTGCTGGTTATGCGACCCAAACGGCGTTAACAGCTATGGGAACTGTAGAAATAGAAAAATTAATGGCAGGCAATTACCGTGAGTCCTTCAAAGCTCACATTACGCAGCTTTGATTCTATGGTTTCTGTTATTAACTGTTTACCAAGAAATTGTTTTACATTCTCTTCTAGCGGCAAAGAAGGTGGCAATGCGACGCTGGCTTCCTTCAGAGCCAGCATAATGGCCCACATGGTGTCATAGGCTGTTGCCATTTCGACTTTCTCTGACTCCGTCAAGTTTTTCACCTCGGGTTTACTAAAGATTTCCCTTAATGTCTATAAAACGAAATAAAGCAAAAATTACATATTTGTGTCCATTGATGGGGATAGGGCTGGCTACATACGGAATGAATAGGTCACAAGGAGATGAACCAGGGCAAGTCACATTTTTAGACGTTAAACAAAGATTTTCAGATTCAGCTATATAAAAAATGGTTTCTGCTGACTTGGAAAACGACGATATGGGATTAACATGACTTTTGAGGGATTATTGTTTATTCGCACCCGCGTAGTGTCATTTGCGGCCCTGCAAAACAATAAACAATATTCCCGATAAAAGTCATGTTATTATCGCCAATGAATTAAGAACTCATAGATAACCATGATATTTAACGAACTTACATTTTACAGTTGATCGCCGGTGTAAAATTCCCGCAGTACTTCAGCCGTGTGGGCCGCAACGGTTCACGGGATGGTTCACGCGATGAATTTAAACCAATCAGATTACGTTCAGACCGTTTGACGCGGGAAAACCATCGAGGTGCGTACGAGCGAACAGCAAGCTTTGAAGTTCAGCTTCACACAAAACGAATAGTTCTCAGAGAGAAATATCGGTCTACTTGTTATAATTGGGAAGAAGACAGACCAAAAATTCGGATTTAAAATTCGGATTCTTGTAGTGTCATTTGCGTCCCTTGCGCTTCGCGCTCGGGCCGCAAATGACACTACGGGGGCGCCAATAAACAATATATATTCCCTCAAAAAGTCATGTTATTCCCTTATTAACAGCAAAAACGTTCTTACCACACCGGAAGAAGTGGTAGTATTGTCATCCGTCCGATATAAGATATTTTTTTCTAGTATGAAGGCTCTATTTGCAGCTTGTTGGAACTGTTCTCTGGTACAAGGTTCGGAGTTTTTAATTTTCCTCCTCTGTTCTTCAGCCAGCTTCACCCAGTCATCGATAGTTCCAGCATTCGGGTGCAAAATCCAAACAAATTCCGATTCAAACATTCCCATTTTGAATAACTACGATTGAAAAATATCTAAAATAAGTGTCACGTTAGCAGCTGTTTGAATATGCTTGTTAATCTATTAAATCTAAAACACCCATTCACTACAGCAGGAAAAACAACTTGAGGGTCAAAATGTTATTTCGTTAAAGCGAGAGTAACCTGACTGACTGATTAACGAGAGTTCTCTATCTTAATTTACAAATTATATTAAATTATACCCAATGAACCAGCAAATTGAGTAAAGATAATCTATAGAGCACAATAGAACAGGAGGACCTCCCAGGGAGGCACCACCTTAAATTTCGGATAGGTGTGTGACGCGAACAGTCATAAACCCTGACACCATTAAAAGATAAGGAAAACGGAATTTGATCCTCTTTTGCAGGCCCTAACCCAAAAAAATGACACCCTTTTGAAGGAAAAAACGAAAAGTAAGAAGTGTATGAACGAGTAAACCTGAATTCATTCCTGTAACATAATTAAATAGACTATTTCTTTTTCGTTTAGCTTGGCGTTTACGCACGGCAATTTCAGGCGATACAATCTCGGTACCTATCTAAGGATCACACCCGTGCCAAAAGGACAAAAATGACACCCCACCACGAACCTTAAAAATCTATACCCTATTGCCCGGCACATACCTATATAGCCTGCTCCCACCCGGGGGGGGGGGGTGGGTTCAGGATGTCAAGAAATCAAACGATAAATTCTTGGTGAGATTGTTAATCTTTAGTCATATTTTTGTTACTTGATATTTCTTTGCCTCTATCAATTTTGATGTTTTGCCTTTCATTTTCAAAATAATAAAACAAGTTCATATCCAGCTACCTACGTGCTTATGAAAACTATATATCAGCCAGGGCAATGTCCCTTAAGGACAATTGATGAAAAGCTGTTTTAAAGTGCACCTAACCCCAAAATATTTTTTTTCGCTACAATGAATCTTTGCACCAGTTCGAAACGCGTTACACTTTTCCTTTCTCCTTTTTACCAAAAGCTGACTCTTTATAGCATTTAAAAGTTACGAAAAACTGAGCATCGGTTGTTTCACGACCGGGTCAGTTTGTGACGTCAACCCAGGAATAGACCCATGCCCCTTCTAACTCGGTCGTGCAACAACTGATTCTCGGTTTTTCGTAACCTTTAAATGCTATAAAAAGTCAGCAATTGGTGAAAAGGAGAAATGAAAGGTTAACGCGTTTAAAACTGGTGCAAAGGTTCATTATAACGAAAAAAATATTTTGGGGTTAGGTGCACTTTAAGGAAAGCGTGCATCGATTCTTGACAATAACATAAAAGCAACAGATCATGTGGCCATTACACATAATAGAGGGAATTACCAGTTGTGAATTGTAAACGTACCTCACAAAACACCCGAACGGCTCCCTTATCATTGAATTCACCCAAAACTATTTTAGCGCCTGATTCCTATGATGAGAATTATATCGATATCAAAATCAGAAAACACGTTAAATTATCAGTTGATTGCATGACTAATAAATCAAAGACGTTTTGTTGTGTAGTATTTTGCTGTATTTTGAAGAGCCCGTAGGGCGAGTCAAAATACAAACAACGAGTAAACATTCTCAGCGATACTACACAAAAAATCGTCTAATAAGAGACATTGAAGAAATTTATTGTCCAACACGCTAATTGTTATGTCCGTGCGGGCGAATTTCTAAACGGTTCTCTGGAGTATAAATACCGCGTGATATTTGTACTCGTCTTGGGCGTTATTTGTACTCTACGAAGCACAGTTGGATAATAAAGCGTTTTACTAGGTAATGATTCATTTTTTGTGTTAAAATGTTTTATATTGTTGTCATTGAAGTTCTTGTTTGTGTCTTATAGCATTGTGTTGGGACTTTAAAAATGTATAACAAAACAATTATTGGATTCGGTTTTCGCATGATAGCGAAATTATCACCTTCGGCTTCGGCGGATAACACAAACCTCGGCCTTAATATTAATTCTCGCTATCAATCAACCTCATCCAACAATTGTTCATTTCCATTGCTATTAGGGATCTAAAGAGAGAGAGAGGCGATTGCACTGATCATTGCACTGTACCAGAACATTTTGGATCTGAGTGTTGATAGGGCCCTAGGGACAAGTAGCCATTGCATAATGTATTATGTTATTACCTTTAGTTTTGTAAGCTTGGCGTTTATATCGTCGTTGAGATCTTTGCTCAATCCCAAACCTGTGTTAATTGCTTCCATTCCAACTATTTCCAAACGAGGATCGTTTACAAGATCGTCCGCAACCTGAGCGTTCATTTGACGAATAATCAGTAATTTTAGCCAACTCGGTCTGCGGCCTCGTCGGCCAAGTATCAGGCGATATTCCACACGCAGGATAAATGTTAAGTATTAGTTATATAACAATTATTCCATGAGCCCGCGTTGGATATGAAGTGATAAAATAACCAACGAGCGCGTAGCGCGAGTTGGTTATAATCACTTCATATCCAACAAGGGCGAATGGAATAATTGTTTTAGTAAATTCTCAAACCATATCTCTTGAATTTTTGTGGGAGACAGCTCCTGAAACCTGCCAGTGTCGGCCATTATAGAGGGCTGAAGTTAAAACCTTGGCGCACTATTTTCCATATGACGTAAAACTCCGACTATTGGCTCATAGTCGGAGTTTTTTAGCCAATCAAAAAGCTAGAAATGCAATAGTCGGAGCTGAGAATATACTAATGTTTATTATAATTATTAGAATTATCACGCTAAAAAGGATACACATTTGTTAAAAAAGAACAACGGGAAACCTAAAAACATCAATTAAATCAAATAAAACATAAAGGTAGCCAAACTTTTGGAAACGAAAATAGAAATAAAATGTTCCATCAAGCAGTAATTCATTAAGGTGGCTGGGTAGGGTTTTTGAGTGACGATACCTTTCACCTTTGATCAACTATTGTACCGCCATAGAGTATCCAACAGAAAATTGAAGTACGTTGAAGCTTCAGATGAAGCAAATTTTTTAAATCGCAACGTAGTGACGTCATGTCCCAGTTTGCACGAGACCGAATAACTTGTAATCAGGCAATCATTTTGAAAAACTCTTGCTGGATTTTTGGCCTGATATACCTTTCTCAATTTATAAGAGTGATTTATGACAAAACCTTATTAATTCCTAAAAAAACGTATTATTTCCTAAAAATTAAGT
>OX393561.1:7375212-7398650 GCA_947652115.1 Blastomussa wellsi
AACCAACCAACCAACCAACCAGTCAGCCAACTAACCAACCAACCAGCCAATCATCCAGCCAGCCAACCAACCAACCAACCAACCAACCAGCCAACCAACCAACCAACCAACCAACCAACCAACCAACCAGCCAGCCAACCAACCAACCAGCCGGCTAGCCAACCAACCAGAAACCAGCCAGCCAGTCAGCCAGCCAACCAGCCAACCAGCCAGACAGCCAGCCAGCCAGCCAGTCAACCAACCAACCAATTAAACGACCTTCTCAACAACAAGCTTGATTTTATTACATTTACAGACTACCTGCAATACAGACTACCTGCAATAGCGGAGCTAATCAAGGCAGGTAGTATGGAGACGTGACTATTACAATATAATTTTAATGACATAAAAGATATACAATAATTACGAAATTACAGAGATTAATTACAATAAAGGAATAAAAAATATATTATTCTTATAGATGGAAGATATACAAGATATACAAAATCACAAAATAGCAGAGATTAATTACAATCATTTTATAATCAATTCAAAATACAATAATTACAATCGGCTAGAGGAGGGATAGAAAACTTGTAGACGAAGATTTAGAGGCCAACGAAGCCACAAGCACATAAATAGAAACAAGAAATTTTTAGAATTCTTTTTATTTTGAAAAAATATAAATTCTTTTCATTTCATTTATTAACGTATCTATGTCAAGATAAGAATGCTGGTTTAAGAAGATTTGAAATAAGGATTCAGTTATTTTTTTCTTGAATCTATATTTAGGAAGCTGTTTCATAACCTCAGGAATACGCCTATAAAGGAAAACGAGTTCTTGTAGTGATTTATTCGAGAGTAGTTTATATAGAAATTACCAGCTGTAGAAGAACGGGTGTTGTAATGATGAACGCCTTTAGTGGGGGTAAAAAGAGCAGAAAGTTTACATGGCACGACTTTCTTATTGACATCATGCATTAAGATGGAACAAGTAGAATAATGATAAAAGCAAAATATTGGTAGAGATAAAAAGTGGGGCAGCGTGAACATTAAACTTCCAACGGACAGCCCGTTTTTGAAGAAGAAGTATTTTGTTTAGATGTGTTTTGGCTGCCTGTTCCCAGCTAGTAAGGCCATAAGAGATATATGGAGGAATCAGAGATCTATATATATTAAGCACGGGGAGTGAAATGCATATGCCTTAGCCTGGCTATTATACTGATATTACGACCGGTCTTAGACGAAATGTGACCTTTGAACCAACCAACCCGCCCACCAACAAGCCAACCATCCAGCCAACCAACCAAGCAGCCAATCAACTAATCAAACAACCAACAAACCAACCAGCCGATCAGCTAGTCAGCCAGCCAACCAACCAACCAACCGGCAATCAACCAGCCATCCAGCCAACCAACCAATCAACGAACCAACTAACCAACCAGCAAGAAAATCAAACAACCTTTTAACCAACCAACCAACCAGCTAGCCAACCAGCCAACCAAACACCCAGCCAACCAACCAGCCAACCAGCCAACCAAAACGAAGTAGGTGACCCCCAATCAATCAATCAATCAATAGCTCGATCGATCGATCGACCGACCGACCGACCGACCGATCGATCGATCAATCAATCAATCAACCAACCAACCAATCAATCAACTACCCGACCAACCCGCAAGCTGACCACCCAACCAACCAACCAGTCAGCAAAATAAAGAGCTACCCATCCCACTAGGCCACTACCAGGCCAGAAGGAAAAAATTAACTAAAAGAACAACCAATCCAACATGTCCTATTCTGGTGTAGAAGGAGTGCTTTTCGGAAGCTTACGGTGATTACTTTTGGGAAGCCAACGCAAGCTGTTTGAAATTGTTAGACCACTCTATTGATAACTTTTTTATCTCGGTTTTGACATGTTGTTGTTTATTCCATTTCTTCATTTCTTCTTACCATAAACTTTTTGTAGAATCGTACTACTTTCAATACAGAAGTAGCTTCCGCAGCCGTGTTAGGACCAAGTAGAAGCAATGAATACCCTTCTTTCCTATCTTTCAGCACATAGGTGGAAACAAAAATAGCGTTGCTAGGGGATTGCTGTTGAATAACAAAGACATTAGCCTTAAAGGAAATCTCTGCGGTTGAGGCAAGTCGACTTTTAGTTGGTTTTAAATAAACAATGCCTACATTACAAATTGGACCGAAAAAGGGAGATATTACAGTTAGTAAAAACTAATAAATGGAAAATATTAAGCTCTTACTAACCGAGCGCGAGGGCCGTACTGGAGAATGTTGGCCCGAGGTCGTGACAAAAACGACAGTACGGCTCGAGCAAGCTAGGTTAGTAAGTAGTTTATTATATGGCACTCGGGTAACGCATGCTTTTTAGAAACACACTTTCGGTGACTTGAATTCAGAAATTTTCCGTCGTAACGTGTTTTGATGCCGCGAGCAACTCTGAAAGTACAAGTTACCACGATTTTGAAAACATTTTTTTAATCAGAGTAGTTCTAGTTTCAAATTTTAAATTCTCCAACTTTAGAAAAAAAAATTACGTGGCTTAGGATCGTTTCTACGGAAACGGTCCGTGTGGCAAAATCTCGACCAAGAAAGAAGTAATCAGAACGCTCGGATTTTTCTTGCCATATAATATCGCTTTTAAATTGAACGCGCGCCGCCAATTTGTGTTTTGTGACATAACTGTGTTGCCTTTTCGTTTCCTTGTTGCTTTGTGTTGATTGGAAGATCCTTCAATGTACTTGAAACATTATCGTGAAATTGAAGAGAAGTCTGTTTCAACCGCTTCATGAGTTTCTACAAATTCTTCTATACTCGTTTTCATGTGGCAATTGAGAATGGAGAGCTAAAAGCCAAAGATATTTTGGTTTTACAAGCAAAAAACACTACTGTGCGGGACAACTTACATTTCGGTAGAGTCTTAAACCAACACAACGCTTTATTTATGCAGTTTATCAGTTCCAGTAAAGTTAGATTTCAACTTCTAAGCTCAAAAGACACAACTTTTCTATGTTATCGAATATTTAGATTGAACATTTCGCCGCATAAAGCTGTTGTTCGAAAGATATGACGACCTGCAAATGGAAACGACGTTTTCTTGGTCAGAATGAGTTGATTTTGTCAGCATTGTGACCATATTTAACTTCTTAGAGCAAAGGAAAGTTATCTCGGGAAGACAAGTTGTCCCTAGCAGAGCGTTTACAAGGCAGCTAGGGTTACCCTAGCGTGAGGGTAAAGCTAGCATTCCGGTGGCCGGGGTTATCCTAGCACCAGGGTAACCCTGTCTTGTAAACACGTCGTCGAGGATAGAAGTAATAATGTGCGAGCACTGGGGTAACCCTCTCTCTAGGGTAACCATGGTACTAGAGTCACCCTAGGTCATTTTAAACGTCAAAAACGTCCCAAACTTTTAAAAAAAATAGTATTTGTGATTTTTTATGAGCTTAGGAATTTGAAATCTGACTTTCCTTCAACTGATAAACTCCATAAATAAAGCCTAAATTGGTTTGGCAGTATGTTTATCATCCGTTGTATGCTTTATTTGCAAGGTTAACTGGAATCATAACCTGTTGAAGTTGTCCCAGGCAGAAAGGTTACCCCAACGGTAAATTTTTGCTTGTAAAGCCGAGCTATCTCTGACCCTCTTGCAAGGGCTATCCTGGCAGGAGGGGTTACTCTATCTCCTTGTAAACAGGGCCTAAGAAACTTACCAGTGTGGGAAATTCGAGGATCTTGATATTATATTTGTCCAGGAAAGCTTTCAAATCCGAAGAATTTTGGGCGACTTTTAGTGCAAGATTTATCCCTATGGTTGGTGCTTTGTCGTCTTCTGTTCGTACCAATACGGTAATAACAAGGTCTGTCTTGTTGGCGTTACACTCTAGTGATCTGCTCACCACCAGAACGATAACAATGGAAATGACCGCTGTACTATTCATCTCAACAAGAATGCTTATTAAGTGAAGGGACAACGAGTCAAGAACTTGCGCTGAACTACAATAACAAAGTAATAGAAAAGAAGGAAAGATTAGCTCTAAAAGATCTTTATGTAGCCATGAAAATATAATTAACAATTAGACTACGAGCCCGAGTTTTCTATGAGCGAATAGTCAACGAGGCGCAGCCGAGTTGACTATCGCTCATGGAAAATTTTCTTATTTATGTACTTTAAAGCCAAAACAAACAGGACAAATCGTGCCAACAAAGAGCAACACGCGCACGATCGTTTTCTAACGGCGAATAGAAAACAGTGGGAGAACCAATCAGATGCGCGGATTTCCAATAGAACACAGCTGAGTTTCTACTAAGTACAAATAGACCACGATGTAGACTTGTCTTGTTCTAGAAATATTCATCAAGACCCGCGTATTCAGCGATTTGCAGGTTCTTAACATAACTCACAGATCCTGTATATCTCTCTTTCCTTGAAACCTTTGATCGTGGGCTTACCCCTTGGCCTACACTAGCCGCAAGCAGAGGTCCCCTTCGAGCTTCTAAGAAATATATATTGAGAAGAGGCATCTTAGAGGTCCCCGTTACAAAAGTTTGTAGGTCCACTGCGCGAAAAGCCAAATATTCGGGCCAGAATTCGCTCGAATACGAGTCGGCACACGCCTCGTATACAGTAAACGACTCCGCCTTATTCGGAATTCACCTGGGATATCCTATTATAATCCCGCTTGTACATGTTTTTCCATATTCAAATTGAACAGTCCAAGTGTGCATCACGTATTCAACAGGGGCGGATCCAGGATTTTTCTTAGTAGGGGGGGGGGCTGGGGTTGGAATGACGTAACTGACGGGTAACGTTAAATTGCCAACAACGTAAACAAAAGAGCACTTTTTTTCACCAGCCAATAGTTTTCTGGTTGCCACATTAATAACGATGGGTGACGTCACTGATATCTTCCCTATACTCCAGCATATTTTTTCATTTGGCCAAGTGGCCCTTTCTTGTCGCTTAGGTGTTGGGAAAGGTTACTCGAATATACAAACAAAGTGAAAATGTTGGGTTTATTACGTATAGTAAATTAACATGGAAGAACCACATTGATCATGTCACTAAAAAACTTAGCAATAATCTCCAAGCACTGAAAAAAAATAAGATTTATTCCAACGCGACTTTTAGAGCAAATTTATTTTAAAACTGTGCTTTCAAGAGTGGCTTACTGCAAAGGAGTATGGGGAAATTGCTCAGTGTCTATATTGAATGAGCTCGAAAATTTGCATATCAAAGTAGGGCAAATTATTTTATTTATCCCAACGCCATAGATTATGAAGTCGTAGATATCATCAAGTGGGAGACTGTAGGACATAAATCGAGTCTTTAAAAACAGTACTTCAGCAGGTTAGTGTTATCAGCCTCAGCCTTCAGCTTCGGCTCATAACACTTACCTCGACCTTGATTATTCCGGATATCACAAAAACCTCATCCAACAATTGTTTATAATATGTAATTTCTGACGGTTGAGCGTGCGAATAAGACAGAAATTGATATTTCTACGACACGGGAACAGAAGGGTCTGGGTACGATTGGTGCAAGGCCTGATGGGTTTCAGGTTGTCATAAAGTGTCAGTTCGTCACTTGGTGAGCCATTCTAGGCCTGCACCAGTCCGTGTAACTTTTGTTTCTTTTAATAATTCTTATTGTGTTGTAACTAAAGACCCTTTAAGCCCCGGAGGGATCGTGGCACAGCATTGGTTCGGGGAATACGTTTCCAGTTTTTGTCCCTCACGGGCATTTTTTTTGGTTTATCGTATCCGGCGGTGTCACAGGGAATCGCTTTCCTGTAGTTATTGTTTCGCATGTATGTGCTTCATGCCTGTTGCTGGTGCGAGGCCAAAAGAAACCAAAAGAAACCTAATGGATTGCATTTGTCTGTGTAGTGAAGTTGAAATTCATATATATTTGACCTCACTCCCAATGTGTGGCTTTATAGCTCAGTTGGTAGAGCATCGCACCGATATCGCGGAGGTCACACGTTCTAATCCCGTTGAAGCCCTGATTTTTTTCTGGTTTCTTTTTTCCAATTGCTTAAATTGGAAATTAACTGCGATGATCATTCCTTACTTTCATTCTACATCCGCAGTTCAAATATGAAATATATAGTTGACATCATTTCACTCCACGGGAAAATATATATGAACTACATACGTTGACCTTGCTCCCAATGTGTGGCTTCATAGCTCGTTTGGTAGAGCATCGTACCGGTATCGCGGAGGGCACGGGGTCAAATCCCATTGAAGCCCTTATTTTTTCAGGCTTCTTCTTCCCAGTTGCTTAAATTGGAAATTAACGGCATGTACTAAAACCAGGAACAGTGGAACACCGGAACACCAGAAATGCCATAAAATGCCAATAAATTTCTGTTTCTGCGTTCCGTTTTTTGAGGTATTCCGGAGTTCCGGTGTTCCTGGTTTTAGTACATGCCGAGATTAACTGCGTTGATCATTCTTCACTTTCACTATATTTTTATCTGTAAATAGTTTTTATCTTAATTTTTAATATTCATATATGGCGGAAGAGCCCCCAAGGGGGAGCTATTAGTACCGTTCTTTTCCTTGGAACCCGGAACCCGATGAGCGGATGGTCAATCTGGTCAGCGGTTGTTGTGAATCAACATGGCGGACAGTGAAAGGTCAACTAGCGACTAAATACAGGAATGGCTCCGACCTCAGAATGCACCGGGAACTAGTATGGTTAGCTCCCAGCTCTTTCCCAGCTCTATTGTTTAGGGCTAGGGTCCATTGTTGCTGTTGTTTATTTATCATATTTCAGCCAATATTGTACATCCCCCTCCGGTTAGCCTACTATAGCACTATAAATGTTTAAAATTTTAGAATTTGATTGCCTGGGCCTCGGTGGTGTAGCGGAACTGCGAAGCGCTCGTAATCTGAACTACCCGGGTTCGATTCCACAACTCGATGCTTTTAAAATTCACTTGGTCTTTTTCTCTTTGTTAGACCAAGTCTTCGGAGCCATTCCTGTATTTAGCCGCTAGTGAAAGGTCACTGTGATCAATTTGTTGCTGTTTAAATGGACCTCCTTGAACAGATAAATTCTTTCAAGATTTCAGCGGGTTAGTAAGTGCTCTCTTTCTTCACCATGAGCTCATTCCTCTCAAAACTCTCCTCTTTTTGTCCTAATGTTGGTTCGCAAAGTTTATGATGACAACATAGCAGACATAGCTAAAACCACTGAGTAGTACTTGTTTCACCCCTGTTCAACGAACAACAAAGTGACGAGCGGCCAAATATTTTTACATATTCTTGTAGCAGAAGGATGGAGCTTGCTACTGATATGCAGTTTAACCTGTGAATACGAGCCACTTTTGACATTCAACGCGATAAATTTGAGGAAAATTTTGTATGGTGATTAATGTCAAAAATTTGCAAACTTTGAATCGTCGTCTCCTTCTTGATAGTCAGGGTTGTTCAGTGCAGTTCGTCTAGTTTTAAAGACTAAGGCTTGTAGCTTACGAAAATTGGAATTTTAAAGATTATTATTAGATAACTTAAACAGAGCGAAGGACTCAACTTGACCAAATTTCACGATCCGCTAATGGCCACCAAGCCCCAAGGGGGTGTTTAAAAGTTTACCTCTAAATTTTCTCAGGAAACCAATTTTTCTCCAATCCGATTTCATATTTGGTACTTACTTATCATAAGAAATTAGTGAAGAGATTTTGAGCGAATTCTATTTCGTGGGCCAAATTGACTTGAGGATGTAAAGGAGACAGCCTCCTAATAATGAAAATTAGCGAAAATACTGAACAACGACATTTCGGTGTCACCTGGCAACATTTTCAAGTAAGAATGTGAGCGAGAAGAAAGCTAATTTATACTAAAAGTAGAGGTGCGAAATTGAATAAATTAGAATAAGATTAAAATTATTAAAAAAGATTAAAAAAATGTTAAATGTTCAATCCAGTGAGGTGTCAAACACAGGTGACAAATACTTTTGCGCGAATGGAGTCCGACTAAGTGTTAAGGCTCGGTTTCTTCATGCGAATCCATTACATTTCGTGGATCAAGCAGTCGAACTTTCCCTGATATTTCTTTAAGATTCTTTAAGTTTTATTTTGCTTATTTATTATTAATTTTTTGCAAACAAAATACGCTGGGTCACACCGCACAGTAACACTGGGTAAAATCAAAATATTCACTGGATGCTGGGGATACTAAATTTCCGCTGGGTAGGGGAAAATAATCCACTGGGTAGGGTTTCAGTGGGTCTGTTACAGAGAGGTGTCTAAATGAAAGCGGTCGAAGCTGGTCAAGTAAAATTCCTTGTGTTTGTATGTTTTCTTTTTGTGTATATGTAACGCGATGCACTATTCGTGTACATGTACCCTATTTTTTTTAAAAAAAAATCCGAGGATTCATTTTTCGTTCCAAAAACCGCGTCCAGTGCCGAGCTCACACGAAAATTTGGGCGCTCAGTGAAATATAGAAAACAGACTCTCGATTACACTGTCAACTGTTAATTAATGTCAAACCCCTCATAAAATCCGTGATTAAAATTTCGCCTAAAATCGAGGAAAATTAAAATAATTTCTCACCTTCAAGGAGCCCATGGCCACAATCTTCTAGTTTTCAATATTTGTGATTTTTCAATGGTAAAACACCAGTTTTGGCAAACAAACCCGTTTCATAATTACTTGGTTTACGAGCGAAATGATAAGAGAGGAACTGAACTTAGCTTTAAAAGCAATGACGAATTAATTATGAGTTTAATTCCTGTCAGTCATGGAAAGCAATAGTTATTTCCTATCAATTGTATACTCCCTGTTGAGTTTAAAACGGTGAAATAATTGGACTTAATGTCCATTTTCGATGTGGTTTTTGTATGAAAAGCTCGAGGCCAAACGCCGAGAGTAAATATCTGTCGATACTGAGAAATTGAAACAGCCCAAGACAGTTAAGTAAACGAGTAGTTGCAGTTCAAAAGAATAATATTAAAATTAATTCAGAGAGCGCAAGAAAGCAGGAGAGGAGGCGATTCAATAGATAATCAACACTGATTAACAGAAAAGATTAAGTTTAAGCTCCCCGCCTCTCACCAGCCCGCAGGCAAAAAATCAACATCTGTTTATCGTTATGGCCCTTAAGTTTATGCCATTTTAAAAGCACTTTGTTCATTTTGTCCTCCAAACGAGAATACTCAATACAAATTATTATCGACACCATTCAATGCAGCTCATTGTAGTATTGAGGGCATCGATCAACATTTTATAGCCTTGTTTCTTTGCGCAACAACCTAAACGATTTTATAAATGCACTTTTATTTACCGGGTGCAAGATGTACCATAAACTTAGTTCGGTTTTATAATAAAACGCTACAATTTGACTATAAAAATTACTTTATGCGAAAAAGAAAACCGAAATTGATCTCTAATCCGAGGAGCTTTCTATTATCCGGAAAGAAATTTTTGTTCTAATCAGGGCCGTAGCCATGATATTTGGGGTGCTTATGATGAATAAAGCGAACGAGAATGACTGAAGCAAGTGTTTCGGTTTGCATCATACTGTTTACTGCCCCCCTTGGCTAATGATTCTTCCACGGTAAGACGTACATTCGACACATGTAGGTTGTAATACCGGTGTGAACATCTCTCATTACCTCATAATTAACGGAAATGTTTGTTGGTCCATTAAATAATTTGACGCAATTGGACTGGGGCGGATCCAGAAATTTTTGATAGAGGGGGGGGGGGGGGGTCCAAACGTGTCTCAGTTGAGTGATAATAGGCGATCCTGTCGATGCGAGAATTTCAGTGCCAAACAAGCAGTAAATAATAAAATTGGGTCAGGGGGTGGTCCGGACCCCCTCGGGACGCTACTGAATTTACTTCACAATTTAATAATTGTTTACAGATTGAAAGTGATTCGGTAAACGGTATGGTAATTGGACAAGCAATTTCAATTTAGTAGTTCGTCGACCACTTTTTGAACTGAACGACATACTCCAATTGCTCATAAATTAATCCCATCAAGATTAGAGCAGTAACAACTGTTTCTGCGTATAAGGCAAATTCTCTGTTTTACATTAATTGTGCAAACAAAAAAACAGTAAAATTAATAGGCACTCGGGTGCAGAACAGGACGTTCTAAGCAACGCAGCTGTTGCGAGGGACACTGACCACCGATTTTAAATCGACAAAATCACAGAAGATCCGAGGGGGGGGGGGGTGGGGTACTACCTTAAATTTCAGATAGGTGTGTACCGCGAAGGTTCTTAAACCCTGACCCAATTTAAGGACAAAGAAAACGAACCCAAAAACTGACACCCTATAGCTATTCAAGTGAAAAAGAAAGGTATGAACGGGAAAACGTTATTTCGCTCCTGTAACGTTAATGCTTTTAACGGATTGTCCAGTTTGAACAGACCGCTTCTTTTTCATTTAGCTTGTCGTTTACGCACTGCCATTTTAGACGTCGGTACAATTTAGGTACTCTGTTGCAGAATCATACCAAGAAAAATGCCGAAATGGGCAAAAATGATATCTTACGAGAACTAAAAAAAACATACCCCGCACCAATATATGCAGCGCATATGGTCACTACGTCATGTTTTATGGGCTAAACAAGCCAATAAATTATCATTAATTATAAGGAAATGGATTAGAATCGGAATTAGGAATTAGGAATGGGATTAGGAATTAGATTACATCAGGAGTTAGATTAGGACTTGAAATGTGAATGTGAATGTGAATGGGATAAATGGAAATGGAAATTCGAGTTATAATGGGAATAGACTAACAAATACCTTAAAGGGCAAGGTCATTTCGAAATGAAAGTAAACACTGAGTTTTTCCACCCATCGATGTTTCAACATCTAACGTGCGTGCTATCCTGAAGAAATTCTTCTTGAAAGAAGCCCAAAATTCGACATTTGATGCCGCCATTTAGAAACTGTACTTGGCAGCCAGGCCGTGTTTACGTGACGTCATTCCGTTCGACTCGTAAATTGACGGGAAGCAGGAAACTGCGTGCAACTGACTTGGCATCCCTCACAAGCTCAACAAAATGTATTTTTCTAACCGATTGTTCAATTCACTATCTTCACTGGCATCATTTTCCGGGTTTGAACCACGTTTGGCTCAAAATAAATGGTTCAAGAAGTGGCTTGTTGGAAGGCAGGGACAAAATCCCTTAGACGGAATGACGTCACGAAAACGCGGTGGCCTGGCTGTTGAGAACTGTTTCGATATGGCAGCAACATTAACGATGTCGAATTTTTGGGCTTCTTTGGAGACAAATTTGAAAACGTTTCATAGGCTGAAACTTCAGTGGGTAGCTAAACTTGATGCAAGCTTTTTATTATTATTATTTATCACGGTACAATTACTCCATAGGAAGTAATTTATCTTGTAGGGGCTCTACTGTACTGTATGGATTCTTATAGACTATCATCCAGCTACGCATGTTTTAAGCAAAAGATTAAAAAAGGTTTGAAGCTCCTAGATAAAGTTACCTTTAATAAGGAGTCATGCCTGATTACAAATAAGAAAGCTGACTTTCATTGGGTTTAATTATGAGTTTCTCATTTTATTATCGCTCTTACTCGGTATTTTAGTATTTATTATCTATGCTACAGCTTTACTAGATTTATTGTAGTTAGTCAGGCAGGTCCACATCAACCTTTGACTACTTTTATCAACCTGCATGAACAAATAAAGTTGTCTGTATGCCTTTGTATGGTAAATGCCTTGAGTTTTGTTCTAATTGCTACCATCTGAAGTAAAATAGGACTCGGTCATCCGATTACGCGAAATATAAAAGTGAATTCAAGTCATGGGGACAAAGTATTTTACTCGATGGGAAAACATTTCCCGCAGTGGTACCGACAGCTGTAACTTTGCTTCTGATCCATACTTTAAATGAACTATTATTTCACTTTAGTTCGCGTTATAGCTGAGAAATTGAACTTCTGCAGGTGTTGCTGTTTTAAGCTGAGGTGCTCCTTTGAGGCGAGAAGGGCAATAGTAAGTTCTTTTCTACTAATCCAAACCGACTAACAACAACTTAAAATTAACTGACCCAATTGTTTTGACTGAATTGAACTGATTCACGATAGAAGCTTTTTAATAATTCAAAACGGCCAAAGCATGTGCTTTGTGTGGTCAAACCGCATTTAACAGTTACCGTAGTTACGAATGGAGGACAAAACGTAAATTCGTGAAACCGAACTCATATTAATTAAAACGAGGACCGCACAGTGGGATAATAATGTTATGTCAATGGAAAAATTTGAAGACTAGCCTAACATCGAAAAACATGTTAGAGGAAAACTGATTTTGCTGGTGGCCTTTATGTAAGAGGGTTTATAACAGGAAAACTTAAAGCAAAACTAGAATCAAAAATAGACCAGGCATCAGTCTACAAGGAATTGCTTTGCAAAACGTCAAAAATCACCTGCCTTGGAATAAATCAACATTAATTTAAAACTGTGACGGGAAACTACTACTCCAGGTAACAGTTATTGAACATTCTGCAAAGTGTTGAATTTTAAAACATTTCCAAGACAAATTGGGAGTCGATAACTGACCCTAGAACTCTAATTGAAGGACACCATCAAGCGTAAGTCGGCAAACCTACTTTTTCATTTAAACATTCAAAACAGACTTACCCAGAGACTTTAAAGTAGCTCATTGAAGGTTTCACCCTATTATTGTTTTCACTGTCAGTTTGATGTGACAGATGAAAGTGCCACGGATCGAATGGTGGACTTTAATCCTCCAACATGAAGTGAGTGATGTATTAAGCCTGCGGCTGTAATTAAGAGTTTTGGCGAAGCTCCAATGATGTCAAAATATCCAGAAGGAACTGTGTCGAGGAGTTTAGCCAAATTAGACATAAAATAGCCATCAAATTGAGTGAAATATAAGGATAACCACTTGCAACTGCAGTGAAAAACATTTCAATAATACAGGCAAATGCGAACGAAGGTATGGACGTGTAAAACATGAAGATGATTGAAAAACTGTTAGAATGAAACTGGATTGTAAGGCTCCGGAGACGTATTTGTTTGAAATGAAGCTACAGTGTTGTCATTTAGAGTCCTAAAAGTAATTTCTTCACTAACATTTAGTTCACAACGAGTATTTGGCCATGACAATATCCCTTTAATCTTTTGTTAACGATTTTATTTACCATAAATGTCCATGCATGGAACTCGAATAAAAAGGACAAAAATAACTTTCATGTTGTGTCAGTCTACCTTGCTTAATCCCGATGAAAACTTTTCGAGTTGTCATCAAAATGCAAATGCTCTCAGAAAGCTTAGCAAATCGTTTTGATAAATAGTGTCGTACTCGAGGCATATTAAAAGGACAAAGTACTACCTTTGGCAAGCATAAATATTGGCAGAAAAATTTATTTTAGGTAGGAACCATTAAAACCTGAAAAAGATGAACTAATGAGATCAATGAGACGCATGTATATTGATAATGCAGCAAAACTGCAAAAGGTGTAATTTGCACAAGCGGTTTCAACGGCTGTTTTGGGATATGTTTAAGATGCATGCATGAAACTCAATGCATTACTTGTCTCGGGCCGAGACAAGTAATATACATGAAGTGCGCTTCCAAAGGCCTGGCAAAACGAGGAAACACATGTTTCCTTGCCGCGCGGAAACACGAAATGTATTTGCCGTATAACAGAAGCAAATTTTGCTTCTTGGAAACAAAAACTGATGCTGGAAGCAAGTTTTCCGTATGGCAAAACTGGGAGACATTGGGGAAACATGCGCGCGCTACGAATGATTCTGGAAACATGTTTCCTTGTTTTCCCTGGCCAAAAAGATCAGGAACGTGCTCGTGCCATTTGGGCTGGGCTCGATTCAGACACCACCGGATCTTTAGGATTGTTCAGCTGAAAGAAGGTGTCTTTTACGATTTGCAACTGGCGCAGGGGTTTTGTAGTGCACTAGAAAATTTGCGTGGGTTGCGGGGTGATTTGTGCGCTGGATCGGACGGTCCGAGTTCGAGCCCTGGCCAAATCTACATTGTTTTCACGAGACTTTCCTCTCACAGTGCCTTACCCCACCCAGGTGTATAAATGGTTACAGACAAAATAATATAATGCGGGGGTAACCCTGCGATGGAATAGCATCCCACCCATCCTACAGAAACCAGGATAAGCTCCGGCCTGATTGGGCACTTGGCTCGTATACAGACTTCACTTTTACATAGAAAATTTGCCAAAACGTCAAAATTTATCCAGTCTAGATGTCGGTCCAGAGGGAGAAAGTCTAGACCGCGATCGATATCGATTTTAGCCAATCCGAATCCGTAAATTTGGTAGTTCGCAGTCCTTGTGAGGCAAGGCCATGTAATAAATGTATTTATTATATAAATTGCAGTGCTTTATGACGATTTTCGCCCCTGAGAAAAACGGTAATTGAATGTATGTGTAAAATTACGATAATTTCACGTGTGATGACTGTATCAATGACTTCACGTTTGATAACATGTTTGATCCTACTTTACTTCAATTTATTGGTATACAGTCGAAACATTTTTGGTTCTACCTCGAAAGTCTTCGGAAATTTAAAAAATTGAACATGGCTTGCAATAGTTTTCCACCAATGGATACTCTTTGTTCCTTTATATTTCAGTATTTTTTATCTTTAATGTAAAAATATTTAAAATAAACTAAAGTAAACTTTGCAAAATTCGTGAGCGAGAAATCTCACTAAATTATAAAAAGTATGCCGGTGGCAAGTAACGAGAAAATTCGCGTGAGCAAATAAGGAATTTGTTTACCTGAATCTCGTTATCCGGTCTGTGCTGTTATTGGTTGGAGAAAAGTGTGCAAGTTTGTTGAGTGAACCAAGACCCATAAGGTTTGAGGAGGTTTTACCACAAGTCTGAAGAAATAGCGACACATTTATATCATTCGGTGCATAAATTTAAATGTGCTGTGCTTTTAGTTGATGATCTGTTTAATGGGCAAAATGTCTGAACGAATGCAGTTGCGAATGTGCGAAAAGCGAAACGTCAATGAACAAGAGTCGTTGTCATGATTTCCCTTAATGTTTCCCGGCAATTATTTCGTGATTAATTTATTGTAATGACTTTTAATTCTGTAATCTTGCTGCGTGAGAACATATTTGACGCTAACGATCGCGAACTCATTATTTTGGTTGGTAAAAACGCCATTTGGCTAACTAAAATAACAAACCCATCTATAACATTTGTAGGATACAAGTTTGAATCAGGCAGGTATAAGGAAATCTCCAATTTAAAGTTCGTTTTTGTGAAATGATATTAAAATGTAGAAAAAGAGGTGAAAGGGTTGAACAGCCTCGAGTATCGATCGCAACCTGAACACCACACCACAGATTTCGTAATGATCTCACGTTTAATAGAAAACACGTTGACTAGTTGAAAATATCGTATCTCCCACCAAGGCAATTAACTAGATCACGTTGATAAATTCAAGTCAGTCTGCAAAATTCAGATTAATCTTAGATTAAATTTCCTATTATTAGCATTCTCGCTTCCTTTTAAGAACTTGATAATATTGAAATTGAGTCACAAAAATCGCGTGCATTTTCCAATGAAAGTAAAAAAAATATTGGAAAGAAGAAATACATTAAAATAAGCTCCAAAGGCAAATTTTAAAAGAAAGTTTTGATCATTGTTTGCATTTATTAAGTAAAATGAAACATATTGCTTGAAAATATTGCAGGTGGAATAATCTATAATTTTGATTCATTTACGACTGTCACGAAAATGGTTGCAAAGCAAATTTCTCTTGAACACTAAGTTCGAATTCTCCAATATTTAAAAAGTACGCGCGAAATTAGTCGTATAAATCACATGTTTTACTATTCTGAAAATAAACTGGAAAGAAAGGGAAATAAATGTCAATGTCATAGTGGCGAATATCAACTGTCCTTTCCTATTTGAATTCATTCAAATTTAGTTGAGATATTCAAGGAAATCTTCATACTGTTTAATTTGCGGCAAAAAATGCGTGATGATTTTGCAGAATTAGCAGCTCCCATACTTTTTAATTGTGGTTTTAATGTGCTCTCTAAGTGTGGTATGAAAGTGATCAGGTTATATGTTTTGAGAGAGGGAAAAGCAGGTTGAGTGATATGTCATCACTGAGTCTTCTTTATGTTGCGCAGAACACAAAGAACAACATGTACACTCATTAATTCACTCGAGTTTCCTATCTTTAGTAGAATGTAAATGATTTTCAATTCCCTCGATTTCGTGAACATTTACATCTTGGGAATTTTAAGTGCGGCAGACTTCACATATGCAAGGGAGATTGCCGTCACAACTTTAACACATCAAAAGATATTACGCCTTGAAAAGGGGCCTTGATCGATAAAATATATCAGAAGGAAAATTGTCCATCAGTGTCGTTGTGTTGTGCGTGTTGTGTGTTTCGTTTATGTTAGTTAAAACGCGATATCTGTGCTTATAAGCGCGAACCAAGGCGATGAACGGTTTGTCGCAAAGACATGGCGGTGAAAACCGAAATTAAAATCCCTTTCTTGCTAAATTAAATTGAAGGCGTTGAAATAAAAGTGGACCTGACATATTTACCAGTTAAGCTATAGAAGAGAAGTGAACAGACAATACTCTACTCTAAGAAGCAAACAACATTCAAGGTTACAGCTTCAGATATCTTGCTCAAATGTGAACGAATTGACTGCAATAAAACACAATTTTCTTTTTGCTTCACAAACATTTTATGCTCCCCGCTAGGGATTTAAACCATTATATCGCTTATTAGATGTGCGTACAGATTTAGAACGAATTGTTTTGACTGCGTTTTTCGTTTGTCATTTGCGGTTTAAAAGTTAGCCTCTCGTTCTCAACTTGACAGCAAGAACGATCTTACGAATACCTCGTACAAGGAGGTCAAACCCAACATTTCAATTCTGTTTGCATGGAGGCCTAACTAGCAAAGAGAAATGTTTACCTTAGCACTTTAGGGCTTGTCGTGCTGTTCTGAACCCAATAATAGTGAATGTCGTGGGGATCATCCAGTTCACTTTTCACACTAGTGGAAAAGATATTCTCTGAGATATAGACAATCGTTGAGAGTCAAAATTGGTATATATCTTACACGATGAAGGCCTTCAAAGATGTGTCTTGCAGGTGTAATGGGAACTCGAAAGCGACCAACAAATTAGACCCAACAGAATTTCCCAGACAACCAGAAGTCCCTGAAAAGAATTTCCATAAATAATTCGGACGCACGTCATTTCGGCTTTACTCTGTGCAAATTATTTTTTTCCTTCGTCTTTACAGTCGTTTAATTGGTGATTATGTTGCCCAAAGAAAGTTGTCTTGCTTAAATAAGGCGGGCATAAGTTGCAAAGAATAGTTATTTACAATACTGGCGTGGAAAACAGACGGTTTAACTTATTGCATTCATTTATGAGAATACGCTTGCATGAGTTTATTTAGTTGTTGGCCTTTGACAAAAACAAAGCCTCGCAAATGAGCTTCTTTGGAGAAAGATTACCAAATTTGACAAAATAAACTGAGATTGAAGAGTAAAACAACCAATCATACCCGACTAAAATAAAACGACGTCGATCATAACACCACATTTCCTAAAGCCGATAGTTAACTTGACTATAAATCCAAAGTGAGTGGCTAGCTATCGATAGAACGAACCTACGCATCGGAATAGCCTTGAGCAAAAGCTAATGGCTATCTCTTAACGTGTGGAATCACACAGTTTTTACTGTGACGTCATACGGGTGACGGATGCCGCTCATGACTACAACAGTTCCCCGGCTGAAATATGCTCCACTAAAATCGCATAAAAGCGTATTAGCTTAGATTCCTCATATCCTGGTGCTTGTTCTTAGTTAATTGAGCGAGATAGTGTCCCCAAGTTTCTCATGAAAATAATTGGCAGGATGCATACGCCAACTCTAATTCAGCTCTGTTTCTCTAATCTTTGAGCTTCGTAGATTATTCTCCGCCCACCCACCCACACAGAAAAATAAAATGTACACACAACAGAAAACTGCAACGACTGAAAATCAAAAAAATTCGCACGGCTTCGATTCTATTGATTCATTTGTGAGAGTTTAAACAAAAGACGCAACAAATGACTTTACAAATGGACACTGAAACAAACAATTTGACCCTTAGATGAGTGGAAAATCAGCGAATGAGTTTGACAATAGAAAACGTTCACTTCACGCACGGATTTATATGTCATATTCTCCTACAAAAAGTATGTTGCTCCACAGCCTAGAAGTGAGAAATCGTTAAAGCTGTAATACGGCTTAATACGGATGGGTATTCTTCTTCCGAGTCAGTTTTTGGTCGATGCTCTTGGGGACGAGTAAAGTAAATGAAAACGACCGGCTAGCCGTTTCTTAGAGCTTTGAATAAGCTGTTTATATAACGTTTTTGCTTTCCCATTTAACCCTTCTTTTTTGAAGTGCGTGGCTAAGCGGCCCCAAGACGCGAGTGTCGTTTGGTACTTTTGCATGGCACGAGAAGTAATAAAATTCCTTATAGACTTGTTGCGAAAACAAATATGTTTCATGCCAAGTCTAATAATCATCACAAGTTTAGTAATACGAGATGTTATCTCACAGACATTAAATGCCTTTGTTTCTCCTATACGATGACACTCATGACATAGATTATTCTTTCAGATTCTGTGAGGAGATTAAATTTGTTAAAGTATATCTTCTGGCACAAATAGTTCTTCCTTTGGTGTAACGTCGAATTTGCTTCCTTTATACAAAATTCGATTTCATGCAATAAAACTGGCCGGTATGATTCTGGCCTAGTTGTAGCTATGACAACGAAAAAGTGATAGCTTTTCACTTGGTATGATATCAAATGGTCGCAATCAAAAATTTCTTCCTGTGCGAACAAATTAAGCTAATTCTAAAGAAGAGGAGTATAAGAGCCAGAAGTTTGGTCAGTACAATCTTTTTCCAGCTATCCTAAATTTGCAGTCTGTTAATATTTCAGAAATCATACTTTCAAAGAGCAATTTTGTCAAATTACTCCAATACAAACCCCTGATATTCAGTTGTACCTTCTCAAAATAGAAACTATGAAATAGCTGTTGTATTTTGTAAAATATAAACAGAGCAGACTGCGTTTCTCATATTATTAGATCATAAGGCCATAAGATCATAAGATTCTATGCTTCCGTGCGTTTAAATTAAATACAAGAAAAAAAGGAATGCAATTATTTTTATTCTTACCTTTTTAAGTAGTGATGAACTTGAACAAATCACTTCTTCTACACTGTGTTCATACAAACAAAATGTTTGAGGTCATCATCGTTATTGGCTTTATTTTCTAAATTTCTTACTAGCTTCTTAGCCTGCAACGAAAAGAAGTGAAGGGAAAATTATAGCTTTTTTGGAAATGCATTAGACATGACAAAAAGAGTGAGCTCTTCATACTGCAGCGACACCCGATACGTTTTACAATATTATCTTAAATCAGTAATATATCAGCGTGATTTATGGCTAAGCGTAGTGATATACTTTGGAACATTATTTTTTTTATATATCGTATCCTAAATTGCCACATGTGTATGCATGCTATCTTGTTCCGATTTATGACATCCATAAAAAGCTTCAGATTATTAATACATTAAGGTAATTTATTAGTTTTGCACTACGCACCCTTACTGCAAGCGTACAATTTCACGCGTGATCAGCGAGCGCGCGCACATTAATAAATGGCGGATTTTTCTTTGTCTGAAGCTCGCCAGAGAAGCAAATCGTCATTTTCGTGAATAAAATGTTTGCGATATCATAAGGAATTACAGCGTACAAAGGAGGTGCTGTCATACCTAAACGATCAGAGGGACCCCACTTTTATTTCAAAATTTAAGCATCTATAACACCAACAATCTATAGGCAAAGTTTGACAAAAATCTGAGCGTAATTTCATTTTCTGTGGAATGACCTTAAATATTTAAGCAATTGCACGTTTCAAGCTGCTTGCTGGCAGCGCGATTGAGTACTTTTTCTAACTAAGCGCGGTTCAAGAAATGGAACATCTCTAGTTTCCAGGCTAGGTCTTCGCATCAATCAAGCGTGAATGATAAAATATATTTTAAGGAATTATAAGTTTTCTGTGAATATTTCCTTAACAAACAAGCTTGCGTGTCTTTTGAAAATGGGCCATTTGTTATCAGAACACTCGCCGACACAAATAAGCAAATGGCCAGTTCTATGTGTGTTTAAATATCTTTTTCATCGTTAAGGTTACCGTGTACCTTCAGATCGACAATTTTTCCCAAAATAGGATTTTTAGATCCAAGTCATATTCTAAGTGTGATCTTTCATTTTAAAAAAATTCGTTTGAAAAAGATTGAATATCGGCAGAGAAATGAGCTTATCTTGTATTTGACAGGAAGTAAGAATTCTTCTTTTGATTGACAGCCATATGACGTGTATGCACTCAACCGAGTTTCCGCGGGAATAATCAAGAGAGCCGCCATTCTCGCTCACTGATTGGCCATGTTATTCGAGGGCTACAACTCCAATGGAATTTGCTCCATCTACGTCAAATTTGGCATGCAGCTAGTTAAACATGTTAATAACAAAAACGTGTCGGCGATTTTTATAATTTTGTATACTTTTTCTACTGGAGCGACTTTTGTGCGATCACTCCCATGTGTTTTTAGCCTATTTGCAACATGTGTTGTTGAGACACCCCCAAAAGTATACGGTTACCTTAAATACCATTCAGTTGGCTCAGTCGGCTGAAAAGAGTCTTAAAGCTTTTTAAATGGTCATTTTTCGAACACCTTAGCTTGACTGACCTATTGAAATTTCTTGTCTTGAATTCAGTTTGCTCCCTAGGGGAGCTCCAAATTTGAGAGGCTTGAATGTATGTTTTTGCCTTATTAACACCGCTTCAAAAGGTATAATATTCGAATACTCACTTACAGCCATATTTCAGATAAATATCGCCTTAATAAGGTGGCTCACAATAGTTTCCCAGCACATTCCAGATCTTATACTTCGTCGGGTCGGTACTACTGTTTTTTTTATCAGGCGATGTTACAAAAATGGAATCAAACAAATTCGCAACCATTTATGTTATGATAAATGTCAAGCCACCCCTGGTTACCATAACTCAAAAACCAGCCAGGTGATCTTCATTTTTTATTTAGCTCTTATTATATTCTTGTCAAGCTTTTTTAATTTTTCATTTAGTATTTTTAGACAAAAAGGAGACAATGTGTTCCTGTTTTGTTTGTAACTTTCTGACCCCAAAATGCAACCGGTCTAGATACCGGTCTAGATGGGAAAATCTAGACCGCGGTCAATATCGATTTTAGCCAATCAAATTCGTGAATTCGCTAGTTTCCAGTCCACGTGAGACACGGCCATATAATGATGTTCAATAATGATTAGCTTGCCAAGACCAAACTTTTTGCTCATTTAAAAAAATCCCTAGGAGTGGTTTCAGAGCCACCTTAAATTTTTGACATTTTAAGGTAGCTCTAAAATCGCTCCTAGGAACTGTTAGTATTCTGATTAAAACTCAGTACTAAAAAATGGGGGTCACTGGCGGGTTCATTTTGATACCTTTATTGTAACATCAATTGATAAAGAACGGTACTACTGACGCAAAGGAGTATAAGAGCCGGAAAGTGCTGGGAAACTATTGTGAGCCACCTTAAGACAATATTTATCCCTACGGTCGGAAATTAGCAAACTCAATTCAAGACATAACCAGTTATGTCACGAAAATTATCACAACTTGTTCACCCGTGATTGCGCAGTTGTTTGATACCAACATTATATCATGATCATGAACCGATAAAGAGTAGTAGTAGTAATAGAGGGGGTAAGTTTCTAAAGAAACTGTGGTGCTGCGTCGGTGGGAAGTATAACAATATAATTTAGTTGTATCAACTGGGTTGATAATGTCAATTTGCCACCGTAAAGGCAGATACGACGAAGGGCTAACGCTCGAAACGTCAGCTCTTGAATCTCTTTACGGTGGCCAATTCACATTATCAGCCCAGTTGATAAAACCAAATTATAGTAGTAGTAATAGCTCTTTATTTAAACTCGATTTAAAATCTTCAGTAATAACAATAGTATTTTAATTAAAATCATTAAAAAGAGTAGTGGTAATAACCCTGTTGTGAGCCACCTTAACCAATTAAATTACACACGTTTTTTCAAGTGTCATAACCGCAGAAATTAACTGGCGCTTGGCGCCAAAATAAAGACAATTTAATATTATTAATCATTTGGAGAGCGAAAGACGAGTACAAATTAAAACAGTTAAGGCTTTCGCTTGGTATATAGCCTGCTTACATCATGCTTTCAACTTTTTTCTAGGAGGGTGTTGAAGGTCATGCATTCTGATTGGCTCACTATAAGTCATCTGTCATCAGTCACTTGAATTTGTCTGGATGGGGCAGGGGAATGGGGCAGAGTGATTTTAATTACGGGCTTAATGCACGCATTTCGTGTTAGTGTGTAACTCAACAACGAGTCGCCGCTTAGACCACAAAACAAAATAGACTCTTGCAGTTAGAAAGGACACATACAAAGTATAAACGAAGGGCACAAATTATATTTGATTACTTCTAGTATTCTAGTGATGCAAACAAAGCAGTGTTTGACCATATTCACGGTCGAGTATGGTACGTAGATTGTACATCGGATGCCACGCTTCAATATAACGCACAGTTTGTTGGACCACAACATCAACAACGTTTCTTGACCCGTCTATAAATAAAGTCACAGGGCATCTTGTTTCAAATTGTTCTTCGACACTGATCGCTTCAGTTGCCATTCATTTTTTGTCTTTACCACATTGCACTTTTCAAAACCTAACTAAGGAATTACGATTTGTTGTCGTCAATACCAATTGTGATAACAGTTTGACTGTCGCCACTAAACTGCCAAATTTGTCCCCTACTTCGGTTCAAACCCGAATTTAAAATTATAATTTGGTTTTATCAACTGGGTTGATAATGTCAATTGGCCACCGTAAAGAGATTCAAGAGCTGACGTTTCGAGCGTTAGCCCTTCGTCGGAGCCCTTCGTCGTATCTGCCTTTACGGTGGCCAATTCACATTATCAACCCAGTTGATAAAACCAAATTATATTGTTATACTTCCCACCGACGCAGCACCACAGTTTCTTTAGAAACTTACCCCCTCTATTCCGAATTTAAAATGTATTCTGAAAATTGTACAAGGGATATATACTTCACTGTCTGAGGGCGAGCGAGCTCGAGTTAGCTGATTCGTACATTTTTTAGGGTCTGAGGAACGTCAGAGACAAAACAAGTTGATTTGATTGACATCGGTGTTACTTCAGCAACGAAACGATGACGTCGTGAATTTTGAATATCAGCAATTTTCTCGAAATCGACAGCTAAACTTTTAAAACGACTCAGTGCCCGTTACAGTACAAACCTTCAAACCTTCAAACCTTGAAG
>OX393561.1:7398850-7536350 GCA_947652115.1 Blastomussa wellsi
AGTATACGACCGCCCAACTTGAAAATTGCAATTGCTGTTGCCCTTCTCCTCGGCTCGTACGCCGCGGACTACAGTAAAGAAGAACTTATGGAGACTTCAGCTCTTTTTTATAAGCGGACACCGCAAGAGAAAATTTTGAGTTTGAATTTATTCATGTTTCAATGGAAACGGATGTTTCACGTCAGCCCAATTAAAATAACGCTCTTTAAGCGTTTTTACGACGTTTGACTTAAACGTTCGCGAATTCTTGAGAATTTATTCGCGGGGTTACTTAGAGAAATAAATTAACATTAGATGTTTCAAATAGTGCATGTATAAAATGTTATCGTCACGGTGCTCTGAGTTGATTTTTAGTATTTAATGTCTGCCTTTATTCCTCAAACTTTGTACGGAATCTGTTTTAAACTAAAACTCAACTCGGACACGACTGGGAACAGGATAACGTAGTCTGGTTTGACATGGTAATTCTGAAGGTCTGCCTTTTAGCGCCAAACGACGGTGCTCTCTTACAGGCGAAACAGAGCCATTTGAGAAACAAATGAAAATGTCAATCATTTTTGAAGTATACATGCAAACTGGTAATGGCTCGTGTGACAGATGTTGCTTGATTTCCCAATATATTAAGCTACGAAATAGTATTCTGACGTATATTCCCAACATAATTTTGTATCCATGGCCACGTACAAGCCAGAGCAATGAATAAGTGATGAAAATGGTTCCGAATGTGTTTAACGGAGTAACGTTGGGGGTTTCTCCAACAAAAAATTCGCGGTTAGCGGCATATTTTTAAATATCTAAATGTTTAAACATTACATCATAAATAAGTGAGAAACCAAGTCCAAGAATAGAATCTCCATACCACATTTTAGTAACGTTAACAACGCGAAATTTTACACAGGATAAGAAATTTTGCACAGGATGAGATGTGTAGGGTTACAGCCCAGCTTCCAGAGAGCAACAGATGAAGTATACGTATGATAGCAGCACACGATAAACTAACGTGTTTTCCACATTTAGCGCTAAAAAGTAGTCAATTAGCGTGTCTGCAGCGCGTTAACTTTTTCGAGGAAACGTGACGTTTCGCAAATGCATTACCAGTCTATCGAACCCACATGAAAATGCTACTGTATTGAAAAAGTGCTCTGAATTAGTTTGAAGCAGCAATGCGGTCTAGAAAGATTCCCTTCGGTAAGATTTTGCCAACACACGTTTTGAAGTCTAATTTTACTATGGCAAACGTCACTTAAAACGTCGGTGAACCAAAAAAAACCAACAACATGAATTTGCTCATATTCTTCAAACCGTAATAAATGGTAAATTTGTGATATGTTATTTGTTTTTCTTGCTGCGTTTTCCATGTGATGTTTTGATCAACCTGGACATAGGCTGATTTAGCAGGTTTCTTTCTTTTTAGTTGTTTCGAGAGGAACGTTTGAGTTACGGAGACATCTGTCAAGGTTTATAAATATTTCACTTTTTAACAGCTTACTCTCTTGTGCTTGGCACTTAACTTTGGCCGTGCTAAAAAGAGCCCAGGGGCGCACCAAGCATGTATACAAAAGAAGACACGGAAAACACCAAGTCTTAACATTTATCAGTTTTGCAGTTTTACTAAAACCGAAGCACAAAATTTTGGTCATGCAAAAATTGTACGCAAGATATGAAACTAAACAAACTGATGTAGGAACGAAGAAGCTTGAAGGCTACCATACAATATTTGTTTAGGAAACTATGAAAAAGTACGGCCTTAAAATGTACAAAGTACAGGAGGTTTTCTTGCTGGTGACAGAAAAAAAATGGTATAATCCGTATTCACTTTGTTCCTCTTAAAGTGAAAGCACAGCGGACTTAACTAGCTCACTTACCGACTGGTATATAGTTCAGCGTTATCGTTCGCTTTCACCAGGCCGTATTTTCATCCGAGCTGAAATTCTCTTTTATCTGAAATAGACGGGAAAATATTGTTAAAAATTCTATTTATAAAAGCTCGAGATTCTGATTCTGAAATTTTTAGTTTAACCCAACCTTTTTTGAGCAAACGACGAACAGACCTCGCTCGATACTGAGCAATATAAATTTTCTGCTTACAACAATCAAGTTTTAACACTGCCACAAACGAAGTATTTGACTGAGGAACCACTTGTTTCAAATATTAATTATTTAAACAAAGAAATTAAACAAACGGCAGGGACAGGCATCGGTCGGTTAACAAGCAACGTGACAATGTCAAACACAAAAAGGAAATCAGCAGGCATTTGATGAAATATGCAAATACTTAAATGGGGCGAAAACCGGCTAAAAGGAATAATCTGTAAATTACAAACAGAAATAATATATAAATTACAACATGAAAATAAAAACCTAAATTAAAATTTAAAAATAAATTAGGTTTGTAGCGAATTTGCTCCGCTTAAACTTATTTCAAGCAAAAATACAGTTCGTTTAATAAATTTATTAAAATTTCTCAAATGACATTTTTCCCTAAAAGAAAAGAGGAAATGACTCCAGTCAACATTTTTGACGATAGTCAGTTTACTCCTCCTTGTGCTACATTAATACAAGTTTGTTTAAAAATGCCTCAATTAGTAATATTGGAGAGTACAGGGATATATAAAAGCAAAAGACGAAATGGCTATCAAAAACTATCAGTTCTCGGAAAACTAATTCCAGTTTTTTCACTAGGTCAACAGGAAAAATATTAGCAGGTCGATTAAATTGTCCAGAAATTTCATGCAGCACTTCGCGACTTTTCGTATTGCTGTAGCATACAAAATAGTTATAATACATGGATATCTTTGCAGCTGCCCACAGTTGAATCGACAACCAAACTGTTTTACCCGCAAATTCAACGTTCATAGTGATAGGTTAACTGAGGTTAAGATGTTTAAATTGACGTACGTACATTGCGAGATTATTATTCGACTGAAGAAATGCCTTAACAAATTGAACATCGAAAAAAGGACTAAATATAGATTAGTGCAACACGATTGCGACATAGCCCTATAAGGAAATGATCTCTTCGTTATAATTAAACGGACGCAATGCATGCAGAAGCGATGACGTTTAACAAGGGCGTCTTGAATATTTGTCGGGATATTTTCCAAAAAATTAGCGTGAATAAAAGTAGCTGGTGTTTTTGTTGTTGCATTATGTTGAAGCGTGACAACATAACCCGAATGTAGTTACCATTTTTTATCTCTGTCTTTACTATTAGCGAATTTTCAGGAGTGCGTAGATGCACCAGATGACTCGCTCGGTCGGACGTTGAGTCGAAAACATTTTTGTTAGAATACCGCTGGACGGCTTGTATGGCTGACAGGTCGGCTGACCACCCATCGAGAATCTCAAAAGGGACGAAGTGGTGTTTCTCTCTTGTTTCCTTTAGCATTTACAAACTTTCGACATCCGTTTTAAAGTTAGTTTAATAGGTGTGCAATCGATCGATCTTCGTGAAAGTGTTGATGTTACCTGTGTTGTATGAAAGTGTTGCTGTGCTGCCTGAAATAGTCTGAAATCCAGTTTATCATTTCATACTTACAAGAGAATTGAAAGCTTTTTCATTACAGGGATTGTTTCAAATTTCTCAGAAATAATAATATTGTCTAAACAAAACCAAGAAATTATTAATAGTTTCTTGCCAAAACCCATAAACCTTAAATTTCGTCTACCCTCGTCACACATAATGAACCTGAATTTGGAAAAAATGTTAAAAAGGCAATTGCTGTTCATATTTTCTAATGATTCTAAGAGTATGCCAGGAAATTAAAAACCAAATTCACTCGTGGCTCACAGAGCTCTTTGATCAGCATAAACACGCCCTCCTTGGAAACCAGCCGAATGTTGTTGGGGCCTGAGTGTATTTTCCTTTCAATGCAAGTATTATCTTCCTTCCCACCTGCCTATCTACCAAAGGTCAAGCACGGTCGTATTTACATCACTTTGAATGTAGAAATGTTTGTTTTCAAAACTAATTTGTTAATCAAAACCAATTTTCCTCTTTCTTTTATCCTTTGTATTAGGCCTTCCTAACTGCCCGAGATTATTTTGCTTGTGTTCTACGTTGCGAAACAAGGATGATTCTTCCTCACTAAAAAACGAAAGAATGGCTAAAAATGTGAACATTTCGGCAATTTTTAAGAACCCTGAATATTTAAGACTAAGATTCTTTTTTTCTTCACTTCAATTTCCATCTTTATAGATTGCTTACAATTTTTGCATCGTAAGTTGACCAAAGTTTAGTCTCAAATTATGTCAACGATGGATCATGGCTTCCTTTGCTGACAATAACCACCTCGAGAGATAGTTACGTTGTGTGCATGCGCAGTGCGTTTCTCCGCGGTGTCCCCTAACTACGTTCGCTGTGCTCTTTAGTTGGTTCATCGTAACTAACCCCAAAGAGAACCCAAAAGGCAACTCCCCTGTTAGCATTAAGCGTTGCCGTCATCGAACTTGTAAAGGAAGGTAGAAAATGTTCATCTAGCACTTGAATCCTGCCAGTCGCGTGTCTATCGATGTCTATGTTGTGGTTCAAAATTATCCGTGGTTTAAAATTTTTTAAACCAGTTTTATTTTGATTTCCCTTTTTTTCAGATTTTGTGAATCAACATGAGACAAAGGGAAATAAAAATCAAACTGGTTAAAAAAATTTTAAACCAAAGATAAAATTAAACCACAACATCTACATCATTTAGTGGAGAATTCGAAAATAAATTAAAATCAAACCATATAAAACTTGAATATAATCGTTGCCAGAAATCTACAGCATCACCCGCTACAAAACATTAGTACGGTTGCTCTCCAAATTGGTAACAAAAGGGAAAAACTATTAAGAAATTACCAGTTTTATAAATGCAAGAGAAGAAATTTCTAGATGCTGATTGATTATAACGAGCTTTATTTATTAGAAAAGCTAGTTCTTATTTTGAAATATTCTTATTATTCGCCGTATTATTTCCAAACTCACGCGATTGCCTGTACTTGTAACGGAAATACATTTTTCAAATACTGTTTGCTAATGTGTATGAATTTTAGCGTTTTTTATTATTTACGCTTGTTGTAGTCATTCACGTCAAGCTATTAAATGCTTGGTCATTCTGATTATAAGCATGGGTCACAAACAGGAAATCAAGGGACAGCGAGGGTCACTGAATCACGGGATATGTCAGTCAATTCCACAAAAGTTAACTAACGGAAGTCTGTTTCCCGTGACATCCGCAACTGTCTAATTCGTTTGTTTTTGGAAGTCATTTTTTATCTACGAAACTTAACTCCCCTCGATTCGTCATTGTAAAGAAAATTTTGTCTTCCTTTCAAACATTAGATCGAAATTGGCCTTTATGCGCACGTTTCGCCGCAAATAAATGTGTTTAAGTATTAACTTTTTTTCAGCTTTCATTTTCTTTCGGTTACTTTCCATCTGATATTGTAATTGTATCCATCGTCATGTTTCTACTTTTGAACTTCATCTTGTAAACTATAATTGGGAGGCCTAATGAACATAAGCTAAATGGTTTCCCTTAGGCATCCTCGCCATTGTTGCCTTTATTCTTTCTATCCTTTTATAATAACTGTATCTGTGGTTCGGCAAATAAATAATCCCAACCCATCCCATCTGGGACTCGTATTTTTTTCCGAGTTTCCTTTGATACCATTTCCATGTTTGAACAGACTGCTGTTCCAAAGGCCAATTAACTTAATGAGTGGAATTGACATATCCCAGAGCCTGGGCTGGAAATGTCCCTCTCTTTCCCGTCATTTTCTCTTAGTCACTTATTCTTGTAACATTTTTCTTGTAGTATGACATATTTTGCTGTTATTTACCCAAAATACTGCCTCTATTAAAACTATTCCGTATGCTTGCTGTATGATTATTTGCTTTGAAAGGAGGCGCATTGAGCCAATCCGTCCCAATATTTTGAAAAAAACGTTTCGTTTATAATAAAAACAATGATATTTAACGCCTCTCTTTTGGTTAAGATGGTTCGATACAGTTTTTTCTAGACCATATCTAGCATTTCCAATTAGCGTTTCAACAACCTTCCCTTGATCTGATCGATGTGAAAATTACACCTGTTGTTGGAAAAAGATTGAAGTTTAGTTGAGTGGTTCTATAAGATAATCGATATTTCCATGGAAACGATTAATCAAAAAATGAAAATCGGTAAAGCATGTATTTTGTACGAACCAGATCTGAGTGTTATAGAAAAGATGATGCCAATTTCATGAAATTACGATGTATGGCGAGGGGAATATGAAAGAAAGAATAAAAAAATTCTGTATGTTTGATTTCAAATAAAACGGGAAACATTTCACGTCATGCTTTTTGTTTAATGAAATTAAATGGACTGAAAGAAGAACACTATTTTAAAGAAATTGCCCCAAAATACACCAAAATGTGCCTTGAAGTTACATTTGAAGCCATAAAAGTTTTGTTGGCTTGTGCTTGCTTGATCAAGAGGACGAGACTTTTTCCCAACATCACTTCCATAATAAATTTAGACTATTTTTTCGATTTTAATGAGCGCTTTTTCGAGCGTTTTAAAAACGGCTTCAAAAATTTTTTTTGAAACGTTAACCATGTATTCCTGGTAATGGTAAAAATTTTATTCTAACGTTTCATTAGCATTGATATCCTGGAACACTTTTAAATTTGTCGATGAAGTAGGCGCTCGAGTCTACGAAAAAGTTGCATTACAAAAATCCCGATATAAAAAAATATGCTAAATTATTCTGATCTATGTGTGCAACATTCTCCCACAATCAATACATTTCGCTACACTACCTGAATGCAAAATTTGCGAAAAAAAACCGAATGTTTACAAAGAATTCAAAAGCTCAACCTCGACTGACGAAGAACAGGAAGGTATTGGTGA
The DNA here is from genome assembly GCA_947652115.1 of Blastomussa wellsi. Taxonomy (NCBI): domain Eukaryota; kingdom Metazoa; phylum Cnidaria; class Anthozoa; order Scleractinia; family Plerogyridae; genus Blastomussa; species Blastomussa wellsi. Next base: position 7,405,723 of record OX393561.1, read on the forward strand.
AAATAGTCAATTTTTTTCAGGAGAAAAAGGGCTAAGAATTGTGCGCGAGTATTGTTGTTCTACACTAAAGTGGTGCTACGATGAAAAAATGTTGTTCTTGTTCTCTTTCGATTCCGGTTTTATATTTGACAAGAATGCACCATGCCAATTATCGCGCCTCAATTTTCAAAAGAAGTCCGGTTTTTTTCTGAACGATGATTTCTTGTTTAAACTGTCCGCCATTGCCAGATTCGGCTGCAGTCGAGTTGTATTAAGAGAGCTGGATCGAGAGGGAAAATGTCGTCATCTACTCTCTATTTTTTTTGCAATGTGTGAACCCAGATGATTAGTATGCAGCACTTGCTTTTAGTAGTAGTAGTAGTAGTAGTAGTAGTAGCAGCAGCAGCAGTAGTAGTAGTAGCAGTAGTAGTAGCAGCAGCAGCAGCAGCAGTAGCAGCAGCAGCAGTAGTGGTAGTAGCAGTAGTAGTAGTAGCAGCAGCAGCAGCAGTAGTAGTAGTAGTAGTAGTAGTAGTAGTAGTAGCAGCAGCAGCAGCAGCAGCAGCAGCAGCAGCAGCAGCAGCAGCAGCAGCAGCAGCAGCAGCAGCAGCAGCAGTAGTAGTAGTAGTAGTAGTAGTAGTAGTAGTAGTAGTAGTAGTAGTAGTAGTAGTAGTAGTAGTAGTAGTAGTAGTAGTGGTAGTGGTAGTAGTAGCAGTAGTAGTAGCAGCAGCAGCAGCAGTAGTAGTAGTAGTAGTAGTAGCAAATTGCTTTATTTGCATGACCGTCAAAGTTTACAGTACAGTAATAGCCCGCGTATAGGAACCTGGGTTTTATGAACCTGTTAGGCTAAAACTTTCATTTTATGCCCCCTCCACATAAGAACCTATTAAGGCTAAAATTTTAAGTTAGGTTCTTATCAGTGGGGCTGCTGTAAAAGTGTACAGGTAGAAACTGCTGAATTAAGATCATAATCTATTTAAAAGTAACTTGACATAACTTTTTTTTCCTTTTAAGCTTAAGTACCATGTTTTATGTCTATTGTGTTTGCCATTCAAATAATTCCCGAAGTATTTGCAAGTACTGTACTCTACTACAGTATCAAAGAAAGTTTTCTGCCCGTATCCAACTCAGTGAGAGTCACAAAATATTAAATGTAAAATGTCAAATATTATGTTTTGTTAAGGAAATATACTGTACCTGCACTGAACTGCCTATAGGCATTGCTCTATGGAACAAATGAATGATTTTTACTGCGTTATGAGATGATATTTATAATATATATAGTATATTCAGATGAAATTCATATGAAAATATAAGAACCTATTATAAGAACCTTGGAAGCCTAAATTTGCTCCAAGTACCATCGATTCGCTCCGACGAAGGGCTAACGCTCGAAACGTCAGTCCTTGAATCTCTTTACGGTGGCCAATTGACATTATCAACCCAGTTGATAAAACCAAATTATATTGTTGTACTTCCCACCGACGCAGCACCACAGTTTCTTTAGAAACTTATCCCCTCTATTCATTTATATAAGAACCTATTTAGGCTAAATTGAAAAATTCGGGTTCTTATACGCGGGCTATTACTGTATTGCAAAAGCACATGAAGAGTTATTAACATTTACAATGGATAGTAACAATGCATCACGTACAATCATACAGGAGGAATTAAACTTCATCGTTATCTTGTTTACATTATAACCTTTAGAGCTCATGAGTGGTTTTATATTCTGTATAGTTGGTTCTCTTTCAATTTCAGGTATTAGTTCACGTATACGAGAAAAGAATGTTTGTCTCTGTATTAAGTAGGCACTACAACGGAACAAGAGATGTGTTTCGTTTACCACTTCATTCGTATTACCTAATAGACAGAATCTGTATTCTCTGGGCAGATGATCGGTCTGATATCGACCCTGTTAAATCATAAGTTTGTGATTGCTTATTTTAACCTTGACTAAATGTCGTCTTTCCGGAAAATTTCTTAAGGACCCTTAAGTGATTTAAATAATCCGATGAAGGCTCAAATTTGAAAACTTTATAAAATTAATTCTAACTTTTTGAATGCTGTAGGCTGTGTTTCCAGAAAGATATATAATTCTCTTTTATATCCGTTTCAGATCGTTTAACTCTGGCGCTATTTAACGATTCAGGATTTAAATTGGATGAATAAAAACCGGAATTATTGACATAATGCAGATTCTACGACATAGCAAAAGCTTGTTTGACGATAGAGTCATCATCTTTGTTGTTTAGATAATCAATGTATTTCATAATTTTTTTGTTAAAAAAGTAGCAGAGAAGTAGTAGTAGTAGTAGACGACTTTATTTAAAGATGACAACATTTGAAAGTAATTAAACTGATAACTCATGGCCCTCAGGAAAAAAGAAAGCAATAATATAGTAGTTATAATATAGTAAATAATAAAGTAAAAAGATGTTCTCACGTACTAACAGTTATTTGGAATAAAACGTATATTTGTCCACATTAACTACATCAAGCTACTTGAAACAAATGAAGACCAACCCTTTTGGCATCTTTGAATAGGTTAAATCAGGAGCAATTGGTACAATTTATTTCAAGATTAATCGAGTTTACAGTTTAATCAATCAATCAATCAATCAATCAATCAATCAATAGTTAAGAAGATGGCGCAGCACGGAGACCTCAATTATCTACCTCAATTAACTAATATAACTATTTTGAGTTTTTTTCTGAATATATCCTTTTATGTCGTTTCACGCGAGGCAATGTCTTCCTGAATGTCTCGCTCAACTTAAGGGCCTTTTTCCGATGACAGTTGTAAGCATAGGTGTACGGGCAATGTTTTGCCAGGGGGGGGGGGGGTGGGCTGTAGCTCCCCTGTCCCCCTCGGCCCGTACGCCTATGGTTGTAAGAGAAAATGCAACATAATTGTTGTTTTTCCCTTGACATTTTCGGATTATATAAACCAGTTTTATTAAAAACTATCTATGGTATATTGAATTGCCTGAGTTTTGAGTGGTTTAGAGGCAATGGTATATGAGCTCATATACCATTGACCTACAAATATATTAGGTGTACGCGTAAAAGAATGCATTCTTCGCAATGTTTACAAAATATTTTTTTCCACTCGTCCTTGCTGGATATGGGATGGTTGTAGCCATGGAATAATTGTTGGGTATTGAAGCGCAAACGTCATATTTGCTAATTTTGAAAACAACGTCAAAAACATAATCCAGTTTCTGCACAAACCTAATATACATAAAACAGAAAGGTTAAACAATGGAATTCATTTTGATTCCTATGTAGTCATTAGCAATTACTTCAATTATTATGAAACATTTTGCTGCTGTTTGAAGTTTAATACATTTTGAGAAAAAAACTTGTTTATCACGAATTAAATTTTGAACAATTTTCATAAGTTATTTGCAAGAAATAGCAAGAAGATAAAAAAATGTGACATGCACGAGTTTAAAAATTCAGAGAAAGACGTACTGTACAAAAAACTAATGCACTAAAATGTCATTTATTGAGATTTAATGCGGCAGTGACTTTTTTCTATGACGCGTACGTTTGTCTGATTGAACCAAAGAAGCATTTTTCAAATGTTTATGGACTGCTTATGGGTGTCGTTTGTCCATTTTCGATAGAGTTCGTTTCATAGAATTTTGATATAGGTCTTTGAGTAAAAAATGGACAGTTCATCTTCCTAATGATAGGAAAGGCCTACGATCGCCAGCCATTAATTTGTTATAAAATAAAATTCCTGAATGCAGATTTCTCTTCGAATAGCGTCCATTAACTGGCACTTCCACTGCTACTCAATGCTTGAAATTTGTGATGTGATTCTACCTGATTAGCCTGTGCATGAACAAAACTCTAGAGCGTAGCTATTCAAATAAATAGCTACTGGACGGTACTTGACTATCGATCTGTTCGTTTCAGTATTTTTCACGATAAACTGAGTTGGTTTCTGGGCAATCTGGGGAAGCAAAGTTTACCATGACTGCACGGCAATTTTGTTCCTTGACATGCCGAAAGCGAGCTGACCGAGTCTTCAGTATCACTTGCTCTCGTGAATGCAAAAGCAAGAAGAGCAGGGTTGAATATTATTCAAACTGATTCTGGATTTCGTTTTTTCTCGGCATTTTTCGCCGCAACTGAGCGCTAACTTGCGGATAAAATGATTTAACTAAAAAAAAATGATTTAACTAAGCAAACGATAATAACTAATTGCGTCTGCTTTGCAACAAATTATTATTCATAATTAGCCTCACTGGTTTGGCTCCTTTCTTAAGTTTTGAACATTACACAATTTTCATTTACTTTAAAGTCGTATCAAATCTTAAAAAGTGAAAGCTTAACCATGATTTTCTTAAAAAGTAAAATATCAATTCCCACTTCAACTGGATTAGCTGTAACCTGCAAAATTCGACAACAGAGTGATCATAAAAATTTCATAAACATTACAGACGTCCTTTCTAGATTTAAAACTGAACTTCATAGCGTTTTCTTTAAGTTAACAATGACGGGAATAAAAAAGTACACTGTTTTCAAAGCTAACGTGGTATATTCTTCCAGATATGCCTTGCATAAAAGGTACAGCTCTGTCCTGATAGCTATGTAAATATTCAATGTGAACTTACACACGACGAGCCAAAAATTCGATTCTGTGGATGTTTAGGTCCAAGCTTTCTTCTTTCACGTATTGAGCTGTGCAATAAGACGCGCAAGAAGAAGTATTATCGGAAATACTTAGTCTGAAAATTCTGCTAGTTTTCTAATATTTACGTTCATTTAAGAAGCTGCTGATGAAAACATATTTACATATCTTTGCATTTTAAACTTTGCCAAAAACTGCCGACGTGATAGTGTTTGTATAAACATACATCAAATAATTAGAATAAAAAGATAATTGAAAACTAATTTTAGCGTACGATATTGTCACAGAAATCGAAAGAAATGTTACACAGTTAGCGGTTTTTAATGTACATGTCTAACAAACTGAATATAAAATATTGCCACAAAGGCATTAATTTATAAGTACTGCAGTTGAAGTTTGTTCTGAGCATTGAAACATAATTTTAATAACAGTATTTTATTTGAAGTTTGTCAGTCACGTTTACATATATTCTTCCATCATCTTATTGAAATAAACAAAATATTCATGAAATATTTTTGCCTCATTTTTGCACGTTCGTTTTTTTTTTTTTTTGGGGGGGGGGGATACCAAGAAACAAATCAATAACAATTTGGCGGCAATTGCCTCGGTTTTTGTTATTTCTATAATTGAGATCAGAACAAAATATCATTCTGATACGGTAAATTATTTACCGGCACTCTTTGAAGACCAACGCAGGGTGGAAGCCGGCGGCTGATACAAATCAGAACATTTAGAAAAGATCGATACCCTGTGAGGCTTCATTAAAAGGACAAAACCATAACCACAACTAAACTATATGCTTTCAATATTACTTTGTAAATTGCATACATTTGTGTAACAAATGAATGAAACAGCATGATTTCGAAAGGAAATTAGTAGAATTGTTGAACGCAATGTTTGGCGAAAAACAATTCTGTCGTTTTTCTAATAACCGACCCTATTTTGATAAAGGAAACGATAATAACTGCTATTATGTTAAACGAAACTCGAAAGAATGTGTTTCTTTAAGAGAAATTATGTGTTTAGGCAGGGAAGAATCACTTAAAATATATACGAGACAAACTTTTGTAGAAAGACGACGTCTTGTTAATAATTGTAATAGTTTTACCTACATTCAAGGAAAGAAACTGTATGATACGAATATCAAAATTCTATCAAACAGCAACATCGTCGAAACCACTGTTTTGTTATTTTCACGCTAGCAGTCGCGGCAGCTGTCGTTTAAAGCAAAACACGAATCTCAAGTTTACAAAGCATAAGTAAAATATATTGGCCTGATACAAGAGAGAACTAGAATTTTTGGAAAAGCCTGTATAATTTATTGCATTTCTAGGGAAACACACCTTTTTTATTTTTTCTTTTCAAGTGCAGAAGACATTAGTAAGGTAAGCATCTGACGACATCAAAAATGTCAAACATCAACGTTTCAGAAAGAAAAATGTTATTTTAACTTGTACCAAACATAAAAGAACTGTCTCAAGAGTTTTAGGCAAATTTAATTAAAAGAAAACAGCCACTAAATTGAAAAAGAAAATACGGAAGTACAAAAATTGCAGAAGATTGAAACAAGAAAATTGTAATGCTGAACAGACTAGTTTCTGAAATTCGTCTTGCTTGTTTGTAGCCTTTCATTATAGCACCTAGTAGACATGTTTCTAATAAATAATAATAAATAATATTAACAATAATAATAAATAATAACTTTCTGTCATTTAGGGTGTATTCGCTTGGGAAATGCGGATGTAGATTTTGAAATCCGGATTCGATTTTTCAAAAACGCAAAATCCATCTTTACCCTCATAAAAATCCTTCTCCGAGGCGCATTTCAGTATTTTTAATTACCAATAATTATTATGTAATAGTTAACACTGTCACCGAAAAGCCCTGTTGAAGGGAGTCTCAATAAAGTATGAATGTATGTATTTCAATTAAGAAATCCAAACTTGGATTTCGTGGATATATTTTGTCAGTATAATTTATCGCTCCGACGAAGGGCTGACGCTGGAAACGTTAGCTCTTGAATCTCTTTACGGTGGCCAATTGACATTATCAACCCAGTTGATAAAACCAAATTATATTGTTATACTTCCCACCGACGCAGCACCACAGTTTCTTTAGAAACTTACCCCCTCTATATTTTGTCAGGTTTGTTTGCGGGCAGCGGTTTGTGATTAACCAATTGTGAGTGCGCAATCCAATGGCAAAGCACTGAAACGTGCGTTCGAAGACAAAGCTGACGTTCAATTACAAGCAAGCAGTCCAAAAATAACGCACAGTGTAGCCATTTTGCGTTCATTCAGAAGACAGCAAAGAGTTTTTACTCACGTGCTAGTCTTTATCTCATAAACCTTACCAAATGCCAAATACACGAAATCCTGGTTTGGACATCCTAATTGAAATCCACCTCGGAGAAGGATTTCGGTGACTGAAAATCCCTTTTTGTGACATCGAAATCCGGATTTTCCCAAACAAATGCGTCCTTAGACCACAGAAGTAACTTTAGTGGAGAGGACATGTTCAAATGCCAGTTGAATAGACCATATTCACGATAGCCGCCGTGATGGTTTTCATATTGTAATGCAAATTAGCCACGTTGTCTGCCAGAGGGAAAACATTGAAATGATGCCGTTTCCCGGAAAATCGGACGGTCCAAGTAGTGACGTGTCTGCGGTGAAGCAACATTTGAGAGCCAAGTTATGGAATAGTGATTTCATTATAAGGCTAGTTGAAATAGTTACTCGATACCTTGACTTGTTAACTACGCCAGCCGTTTTCTTTTTTATAAAGTGCCAAATTGCGTTAAACTTAGAATATTTAAACCACAAAACAGAAACCAAAGCATGGCTATGAAAAAAATATCAGACATGATAAGAAACCAGCTGAAATTTGTCGATTTAGGCTTGTTTGCCCCCTCACACTCACTCCCTCACTCCGCCATGGCCGGTCCCAAGCCCGGGTGAGAAAGGAGGAGGGTTGGGCGTGAGGCTAGCAACCTCACCCCGTAAAACATCTGCTTGCTACAGAAACACGTACAAGAATAAATCAAGTTACCTCAGCTCTTGGGAGAGGAGGACCTCCACAAAGAAGACGGATGACGCCTTGCAGTGAAAGCCGGATGACTCTGGAAGCTACAAGGCCGAACACCCTTCTCGGAAAAAGAGCTATCAGGATGGGAACTTGGAATGTAAGAACTATGTATGAAACGGGAAAGACTTTCCAAGTTGCAGCAGAGATGAGGGCCTACAACCTAGCACTGCTTGGAATCAGTGAGACGCGATGGACTCAATCTGGCAGAAAGAAGTTGAATTCAGGTGAGCTGCTGCTGTACTCAGGACACGAGGATGTAGACAGCCAGCATACCCAAGGGGTGGGGCTGATGCTATCAAAAACAGCACAGAAGGCGCTCATTGGATGGGCAGCGCATGGGCCAAGAATAATTGCAGCCTCCTTCTACACCAAAGAGAGGAAAATTAGTATGAATGTGATACAATGCTATGCCCCGACAAATGACAGCGAAGATGAAGCTAAGGATCAGTTCTACAATAGACTGCAGTCAGTGATTGATAACTTTCCAGAAAGAGATATCACCATATTGATGGGCGATTTTAACGCCAAGGTAGGAAGCGACAATATTGGATATGAGGAAGTAATGGGGCAGCATGGGCTTGGCGTTATGAACGATAATGGAGAGAGATTGGCAGACCTGTGTGCTCTGAACAAGCTGGTCTTGGGGGGTTCAGTATTTCCTCACAAAAGGATTCATAAGGCAACATGGCTGTCACCAGATCAGTCGACAGAAAACCAGATTGATCATTTTTGCATTAATAAGAAGTTTAGAAGATCGCTTCAGGATGTGAGAGTAAAAAGGGGTGCTGATGTTGCATCAGACCACCATCTAGTCATTGCAAATCTCAAGCTGAAGCTAAAGCGAAACTGGACGGGTGCAGCACCTCGGCGAAATAGGTACAATATTGGTTGTTTGAAGGATGCACGGAAGCTGGACGAATTCAGGGTCACAATTAGAAACAGGTATCAAATACTCCAGGATTTGATGGAAGATGATGAGACTGTTGATAGTTCCTGGAAGGTGGTAAAGGAGTCCTTTGTGACAGCTTGTAAGGACGTACTGGGCCCCAAGAAATACCATCACAAGGAGTGGATTTCTACAGAAACACTAAGTAAGATCAGGATGAGGAAGGAGAAAAAGGCAGCTGTCAACTCCAGCAGAACAAGAGCCGAGAAGTCCAAGGCACAGAAAGAATATTCAAATGCCCACAAGAACACCAAGAAGAGCATCAGAGCAGATAAAAGGAAATACATAGATGGTTTGGCTGAAGCAGCTGAGGAAGCAGCAAGAGCAGGGAATATGAAAGGTCTTTATGACACCACCAAGAAGCTGGCGGGAAAGTTCGGGAATCCAGAAAGACCAGTAAAAGATAAGACAGGCAGACAAATTGTGGGGGAGGAACAGCAAAGGAAGAGATGGGTAGAGCACTTCGAGGAGTTGCTCAACAGGCCTGCTCCACAAAACCCACCTGACATCTTGCCAGCAGCCGAAGACCTGGATATTGAGAGTGGCACACTGACCAGAGAGGAAATAAGGAAGGCAATCAGACAACTGAAGAGTGGTAAGGCAGCTGGACCTGATGGTATTCCCTCGGAGGCACTCAAGGCAGATATAGAGACCACCGTAGATATGTTGTACCCCCTCTTCGAGAAGATCTGGGAGGTGGAAGAAGTACCACTTGACTGGAAGGAGGGATATCTTATCAAGTTGCCAAAGAAAGGAGATCTTAGTAATTGCTCAAATTACAGGGGGATTACGCTTTTGGATGTTTCAGGGAAAGTGTTCAATAGGGCCCTTCTAAGTAGAATGAAAGATGAGGTTGACACAAAGTTTAGGGATCAACAAGCTGGTTTTCGCAAAGATCGATCATGCGTGGATCAAATCGCCACACTACGGATCATCATAGAACAGTCCTGTGAGTGGAACTCTCCCTTATACATCAATTTTGTCGATTTTGAAAAAGCGTTTGACAGTGTGGACAGAGATACACTTTGGAAGCTTCTTCGACACTATGGGGTGCCAGTAAAGATTGTAAACATCATTCGATCTTCATATGAGGGACTGTCGTGCAGAGTCATTCATGGAGGACAGCCCAGTGAAGCATTCAACGTGAGAACAGGGGTCAGACAAGGTTGCTTACTTTCGCCATTCTTGTTTTTGCTTGCAATTGATTGGACTATGAGAACAGCCACAGCACAGGCAAAAAATGGAATCCAGTGGACACCTTGGCTACAGCTTGACGATCTAGACTTTGCAGACGATCTGGCACTGCTATCCCACACACATCGACAAATGCAGGAGAAGACCAACAGAGTTAACGAATCCTCTGCCCAAATTGGTCTCCACATCAACAGGGGAAAAACCAAGGTCCTCAAGATTAACACTACGATCAATGAACCAGTTCATCTGGATGATGACTTGTTGGAAGAAGTAAACTCCTTCACCTATCTGGGCAGTGTAGTTGACATCCAGGGGGGCACAGAAGCTGACGTTAAAACCAGAATTGGGAAAGCAAGAGCAGTTTTTCTGCAGTTAAAGAACGTCTGGAGCTCTAAAGATCTGACACTTTTGACTAAGATCAGGATCTTTAACAGCAATGTCAAACCTGTCCTATTATATGGCTCAGAGACTTGGAGAACAACAGTGGCAAACACAAAGAAGGTGCAGACCTTTATCAACTCATGTCTACGAAGAATCTTGCGGATACGTTGGCCAATCACCATCAACAATGAAGAACTATGGCAAAGAACCAACCAGAAGCCTGCAGATGCTGAGATCATGATGAGACGTTGGAGATGGATAGGCCACACGCTTCGAAAGCCTTCTACCAACATCACAAGACAAGCCCTGTCCTGGAATCCCCAGGGAAAGAGGAAAAGGGGACGGCCTAGGAACTCGTGGAGACGAGACTTGGAAGCAGACATCAAGAGATTGGGGCTGACCTGGAGTCAGCTAGAAAGGAAAGCCCAGGACAGAGATAGCTGGAGCACTCTTGTAGGTGGCCTATGCCCCAGGAGGGGCACTAGGCATAAGTAAGTAAGTAAGTAAGCCCCCTCACAAATCACGTGCCTAATTTGCATTACAATGTGAAAGTAAATATGGCGGTTATCGTGAATAAGGTCTACTGAGGAAATCCAGCCGCCAAGACACGATTGAACCCACGGTGTTCGCCGCCGAAGTTGCTTAGCAACACGACATGTGTGCTCCCACGATTACGTTCGGTGTACTCGCGTGCTCTCGCGCTAGGTTTTATTTAACAAATAAAGAAGCCTAAGCCATGTATTATACTGTCATAAAACACGACGGGCATTTGAGAACACGAGAGAAATGTAGAAAACACGAGGCGAGTGTTTTCTACATTTCTCGAGTGTTCTCAAATGAAGCTGAAAGCAGCAAAACCCCTGTGACAGTGCCCCTTTAACTGGTGATTTTCCCTGTTTAAATAAAGTTTTACAACTACTACTACCACTACCACTGCCACTGCCACTACTACTACTACTACGGCAGCTACTGCTGCTGCTGCTACTGCTACTGCAGCTACTGCTGCTACTGCTGCTGCTACTGCTGCTACTGCTGCTGCCGCTACTGCTGCTGCTGCTACTGCTACTACTACTGCTGCTGCTGCTACTACTACTACTACTGCTACTACTGCTGCTGCTGCTACTGCTGCTGCTACTACTGCTGCTGCTATTGCTGCTACTGCTACTACTACTGCTGCTGCTGCTGCTACTACTGCTGCTGCTACTGCTGCTGCCGCTACTGCTGCTACTGCTACTACTGCTGCTACTGCTGCTACTGCTACTGCTGCTACTGATGCTGCTGCTGCGACTGATGTTGTTGCTGCTGCTGCTGCTACTGCTGCTGTTACTGCTGCTACTGATGCTTCTGCTGCGACTGATGCTGCTGCTGCTGCTGCTGCTACTGCTGCTACTGCTACTGCTGCTGCTGCTGCCACTGATGCTGCTGCTGCTACTGCTGCTACTGCTGCTACTGCTACTGCCACTACTGCTACTGCTGCTGCTGCTGCTGCTACTGCTACTGCAGCTACTGCTGCTACTGCTGCTGCTACTGCTGCTACTGCTACTACTGCTACTACTGATGCTGCTGCTGCGATTGATGCTGTTGCTGCTGCTGATACTGCTGCTGTTACTGCTGCTACTGATGCTTCTGCTGCGACTGATGCTGCTGCTGCTGCTGCTACTGCTGCTACTGCTGCTGCTGCCACTGATGCTGCTGCTGCTACTGCTGCTGCTGCTGCTACTGCTACTGCTACTACTGCTGCTGCTGCTGCTACTGCTACTGCTGCTGCTGCTGCTGCTACTACTGCTGCTGCTGCTGCTACTACTACTGCTGCTGCTGCTACTGCTGCTGCTACCGCGGCTGCAGCTGCTACTGCTGCTATTGCTGCTGCTGCTGCTGCTGCTAGTACTGCTACTGCTGCTGCTACTGCTGCAGCAGTAGCTGATGTTGCTGCTGCTTCTACTACTAGTTTCTGCTCTTTATCATGTAAGGTAGCCCCAAACCTAGCTCTCATAGAGAGGCCTGGTTACATTTCATAGAACTGTAAAATGTTCTGTTCAAACGCCATCGATTTTCCTGTTTTGAAGAGATTTCATGATCTCACAGCGGTAAAAATGGAGAACGTTTTCTCTTTGAGAAAATAATTCTTTTTCGCAGTCAAAAATTGTTTGGGAGATTAAATTATTTCCGACATCGACAAGTACTGCCTGATAAGAGCTATAATATGGCTAATAGTAAGATTCAATTCTAAAAATAGAAGAGTGTACAGGAAATGTAAAAGTCTACTTCACCTCACACATACTTGAAATCGTACTACGTATTAAGTTTACAACATAGAAACAATGAATGAACTCTCTGAGGTGGAATAGAGCAAGTTTCAATTGAGTGTCGTAAAACCAAAATCAAATTAATTGCTTTGTCCAATCACATAGTTCGGAGACAATCCAGTGATCCAATCAAAATTTGAAGTAATTAGCCGAGACAAAGCGCGAGAAAACGTGCACGCACGAGTCACGATTGGTTTTGGCTTTACCTATGACTGGTTTAAAAAGTGGCGCGAGATTTTTAAACAAATCACACGGAGCGTAGCAATGCAAAACTAAAGGAAACGCAGAATATCTTTCGACACTCATTTGAAAACCGCATATATCATATATATATATATATTTTTAAGAATTTTATCTTTTGAGCTGTAATTTTCACCTTTCCCCCTTTAACTGTAATGCGAATTTGAACATATACACATGGAACTTGCGCAAAGCAAATTCATCGTCAACAAATTCATCAACAACAAATACAGGACTTGCAGGTCTATCTAATTACCCCAGTCTCAATTTGTTCACGATAAACTTAAAATTAAATGAATATTGAACAACATATTTACTATAAAAGAAACAATCACTACCACTTCAGTTTTGCCAAAATTACAATGAATGAATGAAAGAATGAGGAATAGCGTGACAATTTAACTTGGTTGAGCAAAAAAACTACCTAGAGAAGTGCTACTGTGATCAAAGTTTTACACCTTGCTTTTTGAAGGGAATCATGTGAGATTAAAAATGCCGTTTTCCGTTTTCAAATATCTGTAGTAGTTCCAGAGATATTCAAGTTTAAAAAAATTGGTAAAATATGCAAATTAGGAGACTGATGACGTCGTCTACTCAACCCAATTTTATAGGAAGTAAGAAAGTAGGGCTATCTTGGTCAGGTTTCTACAGAGATAGTTGAAACCTGGCACAGTAATAGTTCTTCGGGCGACACATCTATGGTTGTTTCCATGGCAACACACTCTTTTCCAGTCCCCTCGAATCTGTTTTCAGTATTTGAGTGATTTTAGCCCAGAAAAATTAAACAACGTCAAAGAACCTACCTAACACATAAATATGCTTGCAAAACCATGTAGATACGGAGTCATTGAGAAATATTAAAATTGGCCGCCAAAAATGGCCAGAATAGCCTTTAACATTGGGGAGGTCTGGGACCCAGCATGTTGCCATGGTAACATAATTGTTAATCGCATATTGCACAACTCACCTAGTAGAGTCACGGTGTAAAGTATCAAATATTTCTGATACAAACTGGGTGAGATATTCTTACTTCATTTATTTGATTAAAATTTGGTTGAGTCTATGACGTCATCACTTAGCTAATTTGCATATTTTAAAAACGTGAATATCTCTGTAACGAAAAAAGATATTTCAAAAAAGTAAGCGGCAATTTTCTTCTCATGCAGACTGCTGTTTAATGCTTTAAAATGGCTTAGTTTGGAGACATCCAAATTTCATCATAGTAGCACTTTAAGTGAGCTGCGTAGATGGGAAAACAATAATACCCTTTAACTGGGTTGCGACATGCAGAATCAAGGAAACAAACACATAAAACAGGATACGAGCAAGTTGAGTTAAGCAAATACAAATAAATGAATAGTGAATTAAGATAGAAAATGCTATGCCATGGTTCAGTTGTCCATCTTGAAACTCGCGACCTAAATTTATAATATTGGTCATTTCAGTGAAATCCGTCTCAATCTTTTTCATCCTAAACATCTTTATTCCTTTAAGCTTTAGTATCACCTCTTTAATGTTTTCTTCCTTACTGAGAATAAACTATTAATTTTGAGGCTTCGATCTTGCATTTCAAGGGTAATTATTGGTCAGCCTAAAGAGAAACTCAAAACGTTTATTCTCCAGTAAGCTGTGTGTGTCGTAAAAGGTTTCATGAGGCGAAATTGACCTTCCAATACACCATTTTTCTAATGCTAGCTCCATTCCCTTGTGGGGACAAAATGTGATCTAGAGCGTTCTCCATTTACATGGACTTTTTTGGTGAGAATTTTTCGACAAATGGAACAGTTCAATATTTTCATCACGTTAAAGTGCATATGAAGCAAATTTTTTCTTTGCCGTTTTCAGTTCCCCTACATGTATAGAAAACTACTGCAAGTAGAAAAATTACACTCAATAAAGATCTGAGCGATTTTGAGGGCTATAAAATGCGGTTTTTCTGGTATAAAGTGTCCGGAGTCTGGATCGAGTTTCTATTGTGAAATCCTTAATGTGACGTCACTTTGGTCGCAAAGGGCCGTTTTGGGTAAGCGCTGAGTAGGAACCTCTCACGCGAAAACGTTCCGAATAACTAGCCGTCTCGAAACAAATAGCCGTTTGTTAACCGTTCGAACGCAATGGGTAAAGTTCTAACTCCTCAACGCCTAGTTTTCTCACTGTCCGCCTCATCTCTTGATCTGAGATGCAACCAACGTGACGTCACGATCTGGTATTTGACCGCGGAAATTGGCGGACATTTTTGGAGCAAAATGCGGTAACTTTCAAGGCTTATAAAATCGTCAATTTGTTCTCTTTCCTTCACAAACTTTCAGATTCTTCCTTCAACATGTTAAACATTAGAAATATACATTAAAAATATTTCGCTTCATATGCACTTTAACGGAACGAAAAGGGTGCTGTTCCTTTTAAAAATTCCATCTTTTTAACACCGGGAGAGTCTGGGTCACCAAAAATCAAAGCGATCCATGCAAGGCGAAATTTTTCTACTCTTTCTTATGGCTTCATGAAGCCTTGGATAAAGTTCAAGAGAAAAACTCTCGCTGCTTGCGAAGAAACTCCTCTATCTACACTCGACAGGGATTATGGATTAATTTGAATCGATTCAACGGGTAAATTTTAGCGTCTTTTAGTTCAATTGTCGACCTTGCTATGTATACGAACAGGCTGGTTTTAACAAATGGAACACAAAATTTCCGGTCACTCTGGTAGAAACGAGAAAAACGGCATGCCTCGGAAGGTATTCCTTTTTTTCCGAAAAATTTCCAGTGAAAGGCCTGTTCAATTTGATTTCCCACCGGAAGAACCGGATTTACCATACAAATGGCAAGCGCCCCTATTTACTGAATTAATGAGCTATTTTTGGACGAGTGATCACTGTTTGCGCCCACAAGGGAATGGAACTAGAAAATAACGTCATTAGCAAAATGGCCTATAGCATGACCATATTTACGGATTGTTTTGTATCATCTTTTTTAGTAAATTACCTAGCCTACCATACAAGCTGACAAAGTATGAGAACAATGATATTGACCGTGGTAACGATGTCTTCAATTTCTAATGGCACGGGCGTTGTTGCCATATCCAGAATCATTGGTCGCTTGAAATTTGTCCATATCGGTCATATTCACATTGAAGGTGCATAATTTACTAAAAAAACGTTAATAATAAAGTGTGAAAAGATGCTAGAAACACGAAGGTTTTGAGAGAGAATTGCTTTTTTCCGACTAGCAAGAATATATTCTCATATTCTCTGTTAATGAACGAATGAGATATTTTTATTGCTGTCCTTTGTTTTCATTTATATAATATCGGACTCATCTAAACTTTTTTTTCCATGAGTATGGCTGCACAGTATGGAATCAGAAAAGCAGGAAACGACCACATCTGTTTATTGATCAGCAATACAAAAAACGCAGGAACTAAACGGGATTAACAGAAATAATATTTCTTTTAATATTCGACTTGAAAATTTGTGATATGACACTAAATTATTTATGTGCAACTCGCCAACTTGCAAACAAAAGCGAACAACAGGATTTAATTTTAGGTACCTGTCAGTGCCACGGCAAACTAATTCATCGGGACAATTAACACAACAGGGTAAAGACTGTGATTTATAAATTAAAGCTAATGTGTTGAAATTACTTCGTTAAACAGGAAAATCTAAGCAAACTGTCCAAAACTGACAAGATTTAAGCGATGCGGAGTAACCACCCTTGCCTTGTCTGTCACTCGCTTCCCGTACTTATTAATTTCTGTCACCTGTGTTTCAAAACGTTTAACTTAATTTTCTCGATGAAACAATAAAAGGATTTTTTCTGATTTCTCGATGAGATTTTTCGACGAATTTCATCTTTAATGGCTATTCACCTGTTATATTTACTGTTTCTTCTATTTTATTGGAGAAATACCATTATTTTGCTAAACGAGCGACGAAGCAATCTATTTCTCTCATGCGTAAATAATAAGCGAAGAAATATAGTTTTAGCGCCTAGCAACTTAGTATTAAATATAGTAATTTTTTGGGCAATTCCGTTCTTCCAATCTAAACTTTTGTTAGTTTATGGATCTCGTTTCGGATTGTTTGAGATTTTGTAAGTTAAAAATTTGAAACTTTTGGATAATTTTGTGCGCTCAAATGTACCCAAAAGTAGACTATCCGGCGATATAAATCTAAAACGAATGAAACCTTACGTACCGAGTACACTGAAATTGATTGTTAAACCTGGCATTTTTTCAAAGCCATTTTAGCTGAAAATTTTTAAACTTATAGATAGATTTAAAGAAAAACAATCACGTTTATTCAGTACGACTTCATGTTCATCGAATAATAATGCTTCGGTAAAAAGAAAACGTTTTGCAAAAAAAGAGATTGAGATCTTAAGATCTTCCATTACTCTATTAATATTGTAAAATCCCCTACAACGCTTTTCCTACTTTAGCGAGGACTTCATTGTCGTTTATCTTATAATTTAGCATGGATATCCCTTCTTACAAAAAGCCCGATTTTAAGTGATACCGTAGCATATGGATATCTACTTGTTTTTTTCTGAAAACAGAAACTAAATTTGCATAATTGTTTTCAAAAATCGAACTACGTTAATTTAATAACAGTCAGATGAAACTTACCGCTGGGATCGAAACACAGTCAGCTATTAACTCGGCAACATTAATCTCTCAATTTAGTTGATTCACCCTGAAACGAAATCGTTGAAAATGTTAACGATGCCAAGGGAAGAAGCGAGTTAGTGTTATCTACTCGCCTAGAAAAGTCCGCTCATAATCTTACGTTACTGAAAGTGGTGGCGCAACTTTGAGAGATCAATCCTAGAAACCAAATAAGACATAAGAGGCAGCAAAGGCCTGTCTCGTGACTGTGACCATTTTCCCGGGACAACATGGCCACTATGATAAATAACAATACGCCACGTGATTCACAAAACCTAGAATTGTTTTGGAATATTTACCGAACAGAATAGGATATTGGCCAAGTGGTCACGTGACCATGCTTGGGGTAACAAATGGTGTTAGTGCAATGTTTTTACCCACGTGATCAGCGGGCCATTTTGGTTTGTAAAAGAGACGATAATTCGCAGTTTGGTTCACTAATATGAGAAATAGCAGAAATCGAAGTAAGCACAGCGACCCCGTTATTATCTGAAAAATATAAATTGAAACCCAAAAGAAGGGATTGTAGTATATATTTAATAAAATAACGTGCAACGGTACAACTTTGAGATCAGAGTCTTTTTTGTTTTTGTTCTAGATGATAAGTATGATATTTTTGTACACTTCAGTCGGTCGCCATATTTGGTTTCCCCTTCAGTCGGTCGCCATATTTGGTTTCCCCTTCAGTCGGTCGCCATATTTGGTTTCCCCTTCAGTCGGTCCCCATATTTGGTTTCCCCTTATGTCGGTCGACGCCATATTTGGCTTCTCCTTCAGTCGATCGCCATATTGTATATTCTTGAAATATTTCGTGATGTAGCAAATTTTATTCCAATTAAAGAACGAATTCCTTTTTTCTCAGCTTTGAATATGTCTTAGAAAACATTTTTCATACAAATACGCTGTCAGTTTTAGGCTAGTGCAATGTTATGTGCAGTGTCTTCAAGTTGAAAATCTTGAAACAATAGTTCGCATTATTACAAGGTATGTAATGCAAAGCGTGTTACTGTATATTATGCTGTTCAAGGCGGTTACCGCTGGACGACAAATTTCTAACCGAGTAGAATTATCATGTAGTGTGAATATTTTACTGCACATGTTTCTTTTACATATCTTTGTTTAGAGTATATATCTTTGTTTAGAATACATATCTTTGTTTAGAATATTAATAGTAATGATATACAAATGCAATATAGATTTTAAATAAAATGATCGCCAGTTGATATCAATTTGTCAGATCACCTAAGTGAAAACAAATAAAAGATATATACTATTCAACTGAAAACAACGGAAAAGCATATCATGCGGGAGGTTAAACGCTTTTACTTCGCTAACATTGTGGTACAAGAAATGTCTTTATCTTTGTTCCCGGTTTCCACGAAACCGAAGAAACCGAAGTGTTTATTTTAAGAAGCGATCAATTGGTTATGCTGTGTACAACAATAACTTGTTTATTTTAATTTTCTCACTCACTGGGTGAACTATGAACTTTTTAAGTTCGACCACAGTAGACTCTCACGCGAGTTTCTATTACACCGTGATCAGCACTATAGCTATGGTCATCTCTTCGAAAAACTGCTAAAACTGCTTTTGAATTGTAGGACATGCAATCACATCCACTCTTTCTTTCCCTGGGAATACCCTTTGCAACATACATTATGTAGACGATACGCTACTGACATACAGCAACCTTTTAACGTCTCCCCCAATTTAACCGTGCACCAGCGTTTTATAATTACGAGGAAAAAGGATCCTTTTAAGTTCAACGTCGGAGTTGTAATGATACAGCATAAGCAAAGGAAAGGCCAACGTCAACATAAATTAAGTTTATGCCGGCCATATACTTACAAACTTGAAACGAAGACCAACCGTGCGACAAAAGTGGTTTAAGATTCGGTGTTGAATCAAACGACACACTACGCACAATTTTCTTGTCCCTTGTCTCGCTTGATGTTAAATGATATATCCTTCGGTCTTGGTTTTCATTGTAGAGGTTTTTCGCTAAGCAAGCCTAGCATCTCGAATACCGAATTCGTGAGCGTCAGAGCCAGTTATTATCGCTGGAGTGAATTTCAAAAGCCTGCGTCAGACACTGTACAAATAATGTTATTGGAAGGATTCGATATTGTTAGGTTGGTCACATTGACCTTGACAAAGCACAAACGACCCAAAAGATTTTATTCAAAGGACCCAATAAGTGTTCATTGGCATTATAAAAAATGCAACCCGCGCTGGACGGCCAGGTGTAGTTTAGGCAATCAGTGCAAATTGGAGAAACGTATTACAAAAGTGCTTTTGAAAAATGCTATAATAGAGAACTGACAAGGGATTTTAAAACACACTTTCGAGTTAAATACGCGCTGACCTGAAAGGAAACGCATATGGCTTTTTAAATGATTTTAAAATTAACTGCTAACACCGACGTGAAAAAAGACTGCCACTCTTGCGTTAAAACCGTTCAAGTGAAACCTAAATTGTTGCGCTTTAGAATTAAGTGGAATGTTTACTAAACCAAAACTACCAGCTAATTTTAAAGCGGATCTTGACTTCCGTAAGTCTTCTCCAGCGACACGCTTTTGCTCTTTGAAACTGCTGCTTGAAGTGTGCGTTTTGCTAGTCCGTGATTTCATAACGACGTGTCACTCAAAACACTGAAAAAACTGTGGTTGCCGAGGAAACAGGTAATAACACATGACAAACTAAAAGCATTTTGTACGAGCTCTGTTTACAGATAGATAAGACAGTTCATGCACGCAATATATGTTTCTGACCCGTCCCCAGTCGTCTCTTATGAGAAAAATAACAGGCACGGGGAATGATGAGCAGAAAGGATCGAAAAGTCACAAAGTCCTCACTTTATCTGTTCCCCAGCGCAAAATTAAATTTTTCAGTATGTACTTTGTTTGAAGTCGTCACTGAAAATTTGCTATTTTAGCGCTGGCTAGAACAAAAGTCAACCGCTTACTGAAGAAAATGTTTTACGAGGGCTTGGGTCTCATTGAGAAGAGAGGATTTTAACGGTTTTCAGTGATATTTCCGCGAGTTTATTGTTTGTTCTAATTGGTGGCTGAGAAAAATATGGATATCCTGTGCTGGGAAAAAGGAACAGTCAAATTTTTTCCAGCAACATTCAAGAACACCTGTAATGATTTAATTAAATAATTTGGGTCCACAATTTGTTCGTTAGGTGCTCATGTTATTATCGAAGTGATATAATACAGGGCTCATCGTATAAATCGCTTATAATAAGTGAAAATGCCGGTTCTTACATTGACTGTAAATTCAGTTCAGTGCAGTTGACATCTTTCAAAACTTTGCCTATTAAATGTAAGTTGTAATTCTTCTATCGTGATTCCGGCTTAACCATAATTGCCTCTTTTTTAAGTAATTTATTTTTAGCTCTTATTTTGATTGTACATAAAAATTTTAATGCATTGTGAGCTTTTTCAGTTATAACTGCTTACCAAAAATAGCTTTTATGTTAATTGAAAGTGATATAGAGTGGTAAAGCGATGACGTCACAAAAATAAATTTATGAAATTATGGGATTTACCAAGATATTCTTAAAGTACATGATGAAGAATGGCTACTTGCCAAAAATCAGCATCTTATTTCAATTTGGGGGTGCGATAAATGCAAAAGTCTTTGGCTGTGAATCGTGAATAGATAAGAAATAAATCGTGAATGTCTAAAGTTGAGTTCGTAGCTGAATTTCACTGCATCGTGATCACGTTTTTTCCGTGACCTTAGTGAATTTTTCGTGATTCGTGAAATCGAAAATTTACCATTGTGACTTCGTGACAAGACCCCGCTTGCCCCCCCCCCCCCCCCCCCCCCCACTCTCAGGGAAATAGCAGCAGAAAATCGATATTGGAATAGCTGGAAGGAAAATGCCAAAGCTTTATGTGCCTTAGCTTAAGGCATGGAGAGAGATAGGTAGGTATTAATTCAAAATTATTATAACGTCCGAAAATTGAAAAATACGATACAAAAATATCCGTTTTTGTAACAGCCTACTCACGTTCATCTGGGGCTTCACAAATTTCAAAATGCTTTATCTCCTAAACTAAGCACTAAATTGTTACTAAATTTTTCAAAGAAGTTTCTGTTCATGTCTAGAGTATATAGAAAGAATACCTTTTCAGGATAAACAGCTTAGATTTTTGAATTTTGCTGACGTCAGCTGAAAACCACCAATCAGACGATAGCATGATTTTAGGTGCTTCTACAGGCGGGCATATTGTCTGACATATTATATTATTATATAATAACAACGAGCAAAAAACACTGTAAATCGAGAAAAGTTCAAATAGCAAAAAATACATACGTGATTAAGTTGAGGTCCATAGTCTAATATCAGGCATATACTTTGGAAACGAAGCCATTATATTAAAGAAACCAGTACATGTTATTTACACTCGAGCTTAGTAAACGTTATAAAATTTCCCCATAAAGTTAACAAATAGTTTAGAATGCCTTACCAAAATGACATCAACTGGCACTCCAGACAAAAAAGAAATGAGTGTTATCCATCTCCCGAGGTGCAGCTGTCTCATAAACAACCAGAGACGACCCTTTTCTAATTTAATTCCAAACGCCTTGAAAGCAAAGAATTTCGAAACGGGTGGTCGGGAACGGACTTCGAAGCCTCTCAAAGGGATTCAAATTGGGTGAGCAGCTGAAAACTCGCGCATAATTCCCTCGCTTTTTGGCGGGAAATAATAAAATAAAAGCAATATTCTTGCCACGGTCAACAACCTAGGTAAATAAACGGGATATCAACGCGGGAAGACATATGTCGAAGTAAACTCATGCATTTCTCTCGCGACGCTTTACTGCTCATAGATTAAGAAGTAGAAAAAATATTTTCGACGTTTATGGAGTTGGTGTTAAACTATCGAGAATTCAAAATGCGTTTTTAGAGGTGTTTATTTTCCCCAAATATTCCGCCTTTCGCAATACTATTTTGTTGAATAATGCATACACTTATAATAATAAGACATATTGGGTTAAAGACGCGAAAATAAAGCAATTGCAATGTCATTTCAAGGAGCTGTTTTAAAGTGCAATAAAGCAATGGTGTTAATCGAAAGAAAATTATTTTGTGGGTAACTGTGAGAAACGTTTAAGGCTTAAACTGATTCTGGGAAAAAAAAATTTACTTTCTGCCAAAGAAACAGCTTTTTATGCCTTGTATAACAATTTTTGATATAAATTTTGTGTGGTTTTGCTGTAAAAAGCCGTTTTGTCCGCTTAATTTGTAGAATTACTTTAAGAATGAAAACGCATCAATTTCACAGCATGCTGCCTTGAACTGCCTTGATAGTTGATCAATTTTGGGACGAAAGTTCGAATTTTGTCAACAAATCGAAGCTATACTACCGACATGTGTAACCGACATCACGCTGTTTTTCCTTTATTCCATAAAAAGAATTATTTAAGGTAAAAAGTAGAACGACTGAAAACAGAATAAAACCAGGATCGGATTTTGAGTGACAGTTTATAATGATTTCTTCACCCTTGGCGGGTGACGTTTGCCGTACTTTGTATCAATAATAGCAAGAACGTCCGACGCCGAAAATTGTTTATTTCTTTACTTCCAAGAAACATTTTGGAAGAGAAGCCAGCAAAATATTACGGTACCAACTGTAGACCAAAGGTCGAAAAGACACTGAAAGCAATTCTGATAACTTAAAGATGCAGCAAAGAAAAATATTTAATTTCAGATCGAGTTTTTCTTTTCCATGAAACGCTTCATTTAAAGTCACAGAAGCAAATAGCATATACATTAAAATAATAAGCACAAAATACCTCAAAAAGTTCCACTATCCCCGTTCCCTCTTCAGATGTAGAAATGTGAAGCGAATTATCGCTGTAAAATACAGCCTTTTAATTTAACGATACGGTATCCATCCTGGCAACTAGATATGCAATTTTTCATGATAAATGGATGAATGACACCACATCTGAACCAGGTCTTCGCATTGGAGGCGTGGTTTAGCTGAGCTCAATTCCCCAGGAGGTGAGACAAGTCTGTCTGTTTAATAGCGTGTTCTCGACTTTCTCCCAATAAAATGATTAATCAATTTTTTTAGAAAAGTCTTGTTTGGACAAGTAATCAAGTGTGGATTATGTGACTTCAGTGTGGCTGTAACTGTGTAACTAAAAACAGGATAGCATTTCAAATGGAAATCTTATTAACAGTGTTAAGATTCAATGTTTTCAGAACTACTTAGTGTCGCAAAATATTGTCGTCAATTACATAAAATTCAAAAGCCTTTTGTAATAATTATTTTATGCACGCAAAATTCGAACGTAGCTGCATTTCACGTTCCCTATCGACAAGCTAATTCTAACGAAACGAGCTAGAAAAGTAAAATTAACCAGAAAGAAATACCATCGAAGCTAATGAAATCGAATGAAAACTGTAAAATACAAAATCCAATTAAACATATTAACGTTCGCTTGAAGGAAATCATATTGTTCAATAATAAAAACAACAGATTTGAAGGGAAATTTCATTATTACCGGTACCTCAAAGTAGCTTAACGAAATATTTAATTGACAAATTTTGTAACTTGATCATTGCCTGGTGAATCATCAAATAGTAGTCATTTTGATTCAAAGATCGAGTAATCAATGTTCAATTTTCAAAAATATAAAAAATAATTATTTATCTAGGAAGGACAAAGTTTACAAAGGACCAAGAAAGATTTCCATTCCCATTTCCATTCCGCGAAACGTTCTAACGAGATTATGATTTTACATTTGACCCTCAATTAGAATGCATTAGAATAGTTCATTTTATCCCCGGAAATTTCTGTAATTTAGATTAGAATTTCCCAAAGAAAAACCCATTATGCCAAGTCTTGAGAAATTGAGATATTTGTTAAAGGGACAGTTTCACGGTTTTGCGCATGTGCTAGCCATTGCGTCGGTCAATTTAGATTCCATTGCCAAAGAAACAATCTAAAGCATGCAAATGACTTTTGCGGGAAAATTGCCTTTGAAAATTTCGCAGCCATTTGCGAAAACGTAGCAGTACAACTTATTCCAAAATGGCTACCATCTTAATATTATATTGTTTGCATTAAAATTAGCCCTTGTTGCCTAGTTTAAGATAAGATATTCTTTTGTTTTTTGAGCTTAAAAACGAGGTAAGAAGGGTTTGAATTCCAACAAAAGAATATTAAGATGGTAGCCATTTTGGAATAAGGTGAATAGAGGTGTTATTTCATATTTGAATTTCGCATATTCGAGTATCCCGGAAAACTCGAGTAAAAACAAAAAGTTTATGCATTTATGTATGTATGTACAGGCTACCATGAGTACATCCTGAAAGAATGATGCAAACATTTTTCGGAAATGTCAACGGATTTTCACAGGAAATACGAAACTGAGTATTGAACATTGAATTTATTGTCCGGCCCGTCGAATTTATTCTGGACACAGGCACGAGTTCACAACTCGAAAGCGATTGGTTCATAGACAATAGAATCAATTAGGTTTGCACATGCGCCGAACCGTGAAACTGTCCCTTCAAGCCAGTATTTCTGAGTTCTTTCAACATTTTGAACATTTGATTAGTGTCTGGACGTTCAATTGAAAGATGCATTAAAGACACGTATTAAATTAAAGCTGTTTTCAGCTTTCTGTTTCTTGAAAATTTGAACAAAGTAACTGCGACCTTGGTTTTTCCTTGGTCCTATCTAATAAGGAGACATCACTTTGTGTTTCAAATGTCTTCACTTTTAGAAATGCAGGAAGGAAAGAAGTAGGAAATGTGGAAATTTTGAGACGGCATTTTATCAATTCAGTGAGTGTGTAAGATAAGGCACTTTTAATATATGAAACAGCTCGCAAGCAGATGCAATTGGAGAATAGTAAATATATTGCATATAGTTATGATACTGGCAATTTAAAAAGACAAGTAAAATGATCTATAAAAATTACCATTAAAGAGCAGCTAAAAAAATGAATACCCTTCTTTGGAATATGTTTTAGTATTAGTAGACTCTTAAAGTCACTAGGGCTTAATAACTAATACCACAAACGACTTTAATGCACAATATGCCTGACTTGAAAATTAAAACAGAGTTCAAAGTTTCAAAAGTATTGCATTCTTAGCCTCAAGACGTAAATTCATTTGCGTTCTTGCTGTCATAATCCCCACCAAAATCAAGCAATTGATTTGGTTTAAGAGCCGTGTCAGTTTAAAAATTGAACCACAACCGACGGGCAATCGTTCTATCTAATGGTGTGCTAATATTGCCTTCCTGTAATTATCGATAAAAACGTGAACAGATAAAAATCTCATTTCACTGGTTATTAGGTTCAGATTCGCTTCCGTCGAAATTCATTAACGTTTTGTAACTAGCCAAAGAGTTCAAGAAAAATGTATTTTCTAGATCTTTCATTGCTACCTGGAAGATGACCTTTAATTGAAAATGCATGGGATGTGATTAAAACATCCTACTTTCCATTGATGTAATTTTCCTATGGGTAATGACAAAATTTACATTTGAAGATCTTAAATAATTTCTTACTTATGGCACGTTTTAAATTAATCTTTATATGCAGTGTTGAAGTCGATCGATTATCAAACTAAAAAAATGGAAATTTCGCGAGAGTTATGTCCGTATATAAAGAGTTCAGCTGAACGCATTTGACGAAATAAACTTGACGTGTCCTTGGTGATGGAGGACGGACATTTAAGGCTACATGCAGCTTACAACCGACTCAGTTTAGGTGCTGACATGGTTTAAGTTCTTTCGGGTTCTCTACAAACAATTGAAGCCACTATGAAAACGTACCTGCGCGTCGGGCGAGTACCAAATAGTGCGTTCCCAAACTACGCTCTATTGAGTTATCGCGCTGGCCTGCTAAAATTTTATATTCAATGTTATCTATGCATGCCAGCATAAAAGTTAAATGCGTTGGCAATCTAACAAAGCTGAACAAATTATAGCTTGATCTCCCGTAGTTTGTTTTCTTTCAGCATGCTTAGGAAATTGGTGCTAGTCTCAATTTTTAATAAGCCTGCATTTCAGAAAATAAACTTCATTATACGTTGGATTTTATTAGAATGTGTTATCATGAGTTGTATGTCAAGAAATATTGGCTGGTGAATTATTGTAGACTGACAGAATATGAAAGCCACCTGTCCTGCCAAAAAGTGTTCCGATTCAGGCATAAGCCGATAAAAGCCCTGCACTGCATGGAAGGGGAGATATAACCTGCTTTCCCCTCCGTTGGTCGAGACACATTGTGTCAAAGTATTCCCATTGGCCAGGTTTCTTTGCAGAGTAAATTAGATCCGCTAGCTTAGCGTGCGTGCACAACTGAACAGTTTGCCGTCAAACAGAAATCACCTGCTCAGAATAGCTCCCTCAGTTGAAACATTAGCAATGTTTGGATATTTAAGACGGCTTTTATGAAAAAAAAAAGTTTTAGAAATCAAAGTTGCACCAAGCATCATGACGAACCAGGGCCTGTTGGAAATATTGAGATTCTTTTTTGTTGCGATCGATTTTATGGCGCGCGTTTTTGATAGACTTTGTTTTGACAAGGTTTGCACGCCAACGATGTCTTGAAATATTAATTGCATTTTATCGTTTCGTGACTCTTTTTGTGAACTAAAGAAGAAAAGAAGGCCGTTCATTTCTTATCATGTTTAGCTACGAATAAATGAAAATTTCTTTTTCGTAATCACGAAAATATTTTGGATGCATTAGCAAAATTGAATACTGAGCAAACGCGGAATATATAAAGAATTTTTATAAATATTTAACTGACAGAAACTAAAAGTGAGAGTGAATACTATTTTCGTCTATTTATCATGCAGTGGGAATAATTTTATTTGTCATGGAGTATTATAATAAATCATTATACGTAGCCAAATTTACATCGAATTGCACAACGCTGTGTTTTACAACCAATTTCAGTTTGCTGAATAATGCCGAGCAGGAAGATCTTTGCGGGATTCATTTTAAGGGTAAACATAGTCGGGTAAACACTGTCCCTTATTTGTACGCACAAATCCCCGCACGCAAACCTCTATTCGACCATTTTAACCAGTTCAGCTTAATTCCCTTAGATCGTTCATCAGTATTCTCCCGATCGGTCATGAAAATCATATCGACTATTAAACATGCAAACTTTGCGGTGTCATGTGTCTTTTTGACTACAGAGTTAATGTACTTTAATTGCTGGACTTGCCATGTATAATCGTCACATTTTTAAAGCCGATCAGTTGCACCTAGCCGATGAATACAGGCGCTTGTTTTAGATGATTTCACCCTTTTCCATGCTATTGGGTTAATCGAGTGACCACCAAAAGTGGCAAGGATCGAAAGACCTAAAGTCCTCGATTGCATGGGGATAAGCGGCTTGTTCGTGCCAGTTCAACTGTTTGCAGGCGAATTTCCCCTTTTTTGGGTATAGAATAGTACGGATTATGGGATATACATTATATCATAGGATTATTGCTATGACTAGACGGACGATAAATGATCATAAAAGTACTTTGATAAGCTAAAACATTCATTCCTTGATTAATTACCCAAGTAAATATTATACCAGGCCTCTATGGCGCCTTCCCGCCCCTTTCGAGCTTCTCGTTTATGACACAGTGCACCATAATTTCTCTCTCAACTCGAACGAGACATTCAATCGTTGCTTCGGTTTCAAAAATTATTCGGAGCTTGTGCACACACGATTGCACTGGATTTCATGTCCATGAGGAAACAAGTAAAAACGTGATAAAGAAGCCTGCAAGAATTATCAAAAGTCGATTTTAGATGTGTCTAAAACATATTTTTACTTCCGAGCTTTGAAAAAGTTTTTCATTTTAAAAAGAGCTCAGTAAGTTTCGGCGTTCTTGGTTTAAAACTTTTTTTTCCATAAAATATCTTTGACGACCAATTTTAATATGTCAACATCTGTTGATTGTATAGATGAACATGCATTTTAAGGCTTTGCTGCTGGGAAATTGGAACCTTACCTCGAATCTTATATGGCACTTAAATTACCTTTGGCTTTCGTTTCCAGTTTTCAGAGTAGCCAAGTATTTCAACTTTCTGTGTAGACTTGGACAGTGTTTTTATTTTAATATCTTTTTTTAACTTCATCTAATATGCCAAATGGCGTTTCTCCCACACAACGCGCAGCATTTATTGAGAAGCTTGCAAGTCACAACGCACTTGGCAAAATAGATCTTAGCATGAGCCCACTTACCCTGTATGACATTGCCCAAGTATTTACTGGTTTGAATTTGCACTAACTAAAACGAATATATCATCTACATGGTTGGTGGCAGCAAATGTTTCTTGCTATTCACCTTTCGAATGTTTGAGAAACGATGATGTTTCCAGGCGACCAGTTCAATTTAATCGTCTCCCCAAACTCTCCGTCAATAAAACTAATTTAACTCAACTAATAATTAGCATAAAAAGCGAAAAATATAAACGCTTTTACCTTTTCAGTCTATTCAAGGCGACGTTTTGGTCAATTCATGAAGCAAAAACCGCATGCAAACTTTACGGGCGAGGCAATTGTTACATGGACAAGGCGATGTACAGCCGTTGACTCTAAGCGTGGGCTCGACTTAATAATTTTCTTTGCGTGGGGTGGATGCGATTCAGATGTTGTTCATTTAAAATATGCCAGTTGTCACGTCAGCTCGTCACCGAACCGCGCTGCGAAGGGTGACGTCACCGACTGGCATTGCCCACTTGCATCAGGCCTTGTGCTTCTAAGTATCTGTAAACGAAACACACAAGAAACTAAGACTCACGAGTTAAATAACTTGATTTGCCTCTCGATTTGTTGGATTACCCTGCAGCTCAGAGATGAAGTCCTAGTTACATTCGTAGTAATATTTCCAAGTTTACAAACAGGAACAATGCACTGCCTGCTTTCGTTCAAATTGGCTGTCATAATTTATCATGATCGTAAAACCCTATTCACGTCTTGCCAGGAAATGCACCAAGACGATATACATATTCAGTGAGTCCAGAGATCCATTGAACTAGTTAATATATAAATTTAGGCAAGCCTAAAATTTTCTGAATTTCTTTGATACCATTTAAAGTATGTTTGATATTAATATTGTTTATTTAATTGGCAATGCTATATATCGGTTTTTATGCGAAAAACTGCGGCTTTTTCGGTTTTGGTGTCTTCTGCTGTTGGTGGTTTTTCTTTGGTTAGCACTTGGTTTTCGGTTTTGGGCAAAAATACTAGTTGTTCAAGGGACTTCTGGGACGGCCTTGGTATCCGTGATGAAATATTAGTTTGCTCAGTGTACTCCACCTGTCGCCAGGTATCTCAAATCGATTGGGGTTTTGGTAAATTGGTTGAGTAAATTTCGATTTCGATGGGTTCTTCGAGACTTTTTTCACATAAGAACGTCTAATTTTCCCGTAGACTCGACGTTCTTACTTTTTTCGACAATTTGAGCCACATAAAATGTCTTTAAAATGTTCTTCGCTTCGCGGCTCGGTAAATATCCACCACCGTGACCAATCACCGGGTTCCAGGTTGGATTTGAATATAGATAGATTCATTTAGTACATCTAATTATTTATCACTCACAGTGAATGGAAAGACTTTCGTATCGGCCTTGGGTTTGTTCTCTGTCAGCCTCGAAAGAAAGGTTGATAAAAAAGTGAAAAAAAAAACAGTATATGCGGTTTTCGGATTTTAACAAAACTGATTTATTACGGTTTTGGATGATTTTTTGAGCGGTTTTGACTCTTCAATTGGCCGAATTCATATTATAGACGAAAAACCGTCTTGGACGGGAAACTTGTCTGCTATGAATCCGGTGAAGGACGAGTTTCATTTACATATCAGTAACTGGAGTTACATACCAGTAACTGGACCAATCAGTAGGCCCTTTGCAGGATCCGGTCACATGCTACAAAATCCGCCATGCTGGACGGCAAGCTTATATTATTATTCCCGCACTGGGACATCCAAAACAAAGAAAAGTCAATATAATTTGGTTTTATCAAACGGGGTTGATAATGTCAATTGGCCACCGTAAAGAGATTCAAGTGCTGACGTTTCGAGCGTTAGCCCTTCGCTCCGACGAAGGGCTAACGCTCGAAACGTCAGCACTTGAATCTCTTTACGGTGGCCAATTGACATTATCAACCCCGTTTGATAAAACCAAATTATATTGTTATACTTCCCACCGACGCAGCACCACAGTTTCTTTAGAAACTTACCCCCTCTAAAGAAAAGTCAAGCTTGACTGGATAAAGTCGCTTTGTTCTGGATCTCCCACTGCGTAACTTGCATTTTTTTGCGTCCCAGCATGGTTGATTTTGTACCATGTGACCGGATCCTGCAAGGAGCCTATTCCCGTTTGCAAAAGCCAGTCACAAATAGACAATAAATCTCCCTTTTACTTGTGATCATAGAAATCAACCAATATAAATCAATTATATAGAAATATATAACTCAAGCAAACAATTTCATTTCATTTGTTTAATGGCTTCTTAAACATGCGTCCACATATAAGAGTGCCACTTCTTTGTGATTGCTGAAAAGTGCAACTTATAAGTCTCCTTAAACGTTCCTACTCGACCATAGAACACCTGACTGTTATCTCACAAATATAAGTCTATTTTGGAGCGAAAAGTAAAAACAAAGGTGTTCAAGGACATTTTTTGGTACATTGGTGAATAGAGAATATAGCCAAGTCAAACGTTGTGGGATGCTGCAAACTTTAAGGAAAATATGGAGCTTAGTTGTCTTGCCAGAGAAGCGTAAATAGCCACATTCGTCAGCACTGTCACGTGGAAACGAGCACAGTGACTCCCACTTTTTATTACGTTTTTGTAATTTTCTTGACTTGTTGCAAACATGTGGCAAGTTTCAACCGAAATCTATAACGGGTTCTTTTACTAGGGAATCACCTTAGGGAGCGGTCATTAACTATGGGGTGGGGGAGGTTCCCGGTATTATTTCAAAGGTGAGGGCCCAAAAATTTTAGCCCCTTTCAGGTTAACAGCCGAAAAATCTGGGCCCCCTTTATCATGTGAGCCCAAAAAATTGTAACCCTCCCCTGTGATAAAATTTTGAGAATTCGAATGTTGCGCCGCGAGAAACCATATGAGCGTTATTTTCACACAGTTATTCGATTGGAAAAAGAAAATAATAAACAGCCCCAGTCTTGTAGTCAACTTGAAGAGTGAACAAATTGTGCACATTAACTGAGTTAGCGAAAACTGTTACTATTCAAGAAAAGTCCGCGGCTCTTGCTCGACCCTCCAGGTCCTGCAAGTTCGGCCATATCGTGTGGTCTGCAAAAGATTTTCAAAGTTATTTTCCTACTGGACCGATTTGTCTTCCTCTTGGTTCTCATCAGAATCTTCACTGATGTCATCATCGCTATCATCCTCTCCGATTTCGTCAAAGACACCATTATCATTGCCATCATCAATGTCGTCATCAACACCTTCCCAATCGGCGCTGTCATCGAGAACTTCCCTACCTTCAATTATTTTCTTAGCAATGTCTATGGTTCAGTGCTCCTTTTGAATGCTTTAGCTTCCGTTCCATGACATACAGGTCTAAGATCTTAACTTTCAGTTTCTTTAGCGTTTCTTCTCGATACATTGCTTCCCAGTTGTAATCTACAAAAGACTGAAGTGTCTCGCGACCGGTTTAGATGCATTTTTGTCGTCTTTCTCTACGTCCCGAAGGTGTTCTCGGAATCGGTCGCCTAGTCGCCTCCCTGTTTCGCCGATGAATAACTTTTTGCAAAGAGTGTAAGTTATGCAATAGATGACATTGGCTGAGGTACAGTTGCGAGACACTTCAATCTCCCAAATCATTCTAAGCAACATATGGAAGTCTGCGGCCATATGGCACTCTTAATCGTCACGGTATCAACGGACGCTTTTCATTCAACTAATCTCCATTTTTCTGTGTATAAACCACCCACGACCCACACTTCCTTGATTCGCCTCGACGAAGAGCTAACGCTCGAAACGTCAGCTCTCGAATCTCTTTACGGAGTGGCCAATTCACATTATCAACCCAGTTGATAATGTGAACCAAATTATATTGTTCTACTTCCACCGACGCAGCACCACAGTTTCTTTAGAAACTTACACCCTCTATTCATTTGTTTCAAGCTATGTCGCATTTGTTGAAAAATAAAAATAACAATATGTTTGATACGTTACTGATCAAGACTGATTGAGTTTTGTAGCATACCAGAATTTATTAATTTTTTAAAATAACAATAAATCAAGTGATGTTCATAAAATTGTTCTGGGTATGAGCTTAAAGCCGCATTCAAACTATGCTGGCAATGAGAGGTAAAATTATATTTCTAAGTTTTCCACACAAAAAAAATGATTCCTCCTTAAACTAAACTTCCACAGCTTTCAAAATCACACGTTAACAAGGTTGATTCCACTGGAAATTGCTCGATAAAAGACTGAAAGCCAAACTAAAACCGTGCGCTGTTTTCAAAGCCATTTTAAAGCCACGTCACTCTTCATCTCCAGCCAACCAGAGTGTTTTGTTTTCACTGTGCAATTCAGCTTTGAGTATACGATTCTATGAAGATTATCTTGCAACTCTTAAGTCAGTAGCACAAAACCCATTTGTGCACATCGCCCAAAGTTTTAATGGAAGGCGCCCAGAAATTGTAACCAGCCCCGAAACGTGGGCCCATAAAATTGTGGCCCGCCTCAAATAGGCGCCCAAAAAATAACAGCCCTTCCCCAAAATTTACCGGTTCTCCCCCCCCCCCCCCCCCCCACCACAATAGTTAATGACCGCCCCCTTACAAAACAACCCTTACAACACGCTTCTTCCACTCCAGATTAGTTCCCAGTATCCTTGCCATTGCCGTCTACTCGGCCATGGAACGCCTGACTGTTATCTCACAAATATCAGATCATCAATTTTCGGGTGGGTATACTGACTTTCACGTTTGATCGCCTCCTTGTTGGAGCTACGAGTTTATTTTCCAAGTTACGTTAATTCTCTGTGCTTGCTTTGCTATGTCTTACACACCGTTTGTTCGGCTGTGTCGTGGTTCTGTTGGCAGACAACTTGTAAAACCGATTTTCGCGCGCAACATGGCAAGCGCCCGGAAACACAAAGTTCTCGTCACTCGTACAGTTCCACAAGCTGCTATTGAAATAATCAAGTCTTCCCAGAGGTAAATCTTTTGTTTTTGCTTATCTTGTAATGCAATTTACCGGATACAATCCTTGATAAACACTTTTTGTCTTCGATGGTTTCAAAAGATCTTGTACACGTGTACAAGTTTGTCAGACCGCCGGAAATCGAAATTCTCATTGTTGACATTTTTTTGTCTTCGACTCACAACAAAATAAAAACAACGTTCTCAAATTATTTTTCGATCACTTTCGTTGCGTAATCTTGTCTAGTGACTGTCTTTTTTTTAAACCGGATATTTAAAGGTGGCATAGATATTATTTGGTTTGTTACTAAAAGTTAATATACACTGTATATCCCCTTTTGTAGCGCAAATAATAAGAGTAGCTAAGAGATGTGAAGTCTGTTTGTAATTTTCTGGCGAAGGTTTTGTTAAAATCAGTATGAAAGAATTACAGCTAATACCCAGAGATGTCAACCTAGAGACGCTCAAATCTGGGAAATTAACAACATATATGTTTCGAGCTGGTAAATCTCTGCCTAAGAATAGCCCCTAAAAAGAAGAAATTTTCTTTATATCTGAGAGATTTCACAACCATACGGCATAGGCGTACAGGGGGTGGGGGTGCTGCAGTTTTGAAATTGTCAACACATTTCGGGCAAAACACCCAGGATATATTCAGGCAACAGGGCGATATCCAAGCCTAGTGGTTTCCTGCAGGTCTCCTCACCTTGCTAATTCCTTTCCAATTGTAACTTAATAATTCCTTTACAATGTGGCGAATAAATGATGATGATGATGATGAAGAAGAACAGCTACAATTTTGGGGTGGTTGTATACCGGTTTAATCCTAATACATTCAGAAATTGTGTAATTTTTTTGGGCAGGGAGGTTACAGCCCTCCCCACTTCTGAAGTTTCCCATACACCTATGTTCACAACTCACCAAACCGGGAGATTCAGTAAGGTGGGGGGAGGTGACAGGGGGGTCTGAACCTTCCGCATCACGTACTCTTTACTCCCGGCTCCCACCCCTTCTTCAGTAGCTCCTAACTCTTTGTTGCATGTCTGTTGCAAAATGTTACAGAAATTTTTCAAAATTTGTCCAGATTTTTCTCAGTTCCCACCACTTTGGGAATCCCGCTTCCCTCTCCCTCTCTTCCTGCCGCCTATACACCTCCCATCCCTTACTCTCCTGGGTTCTCACCCTCCCATCTCCCTCCAACAGTATATGTGTCCAGAAGGTTCCTGGATATTCTTGTAACCGGGATGTGGTTACATGCATGTATTTAGGAATTTTAACATTTTACTGCTCTGCGACATCTGTTTTGTTAAAAGCTGTGATTTGGATTATTGGGACTCCGAGGATCCAATTCCAAGAGGTGAACTTTTGAAGCGAGTTGCTGGCCTTGATGGGCTGTACTGCCTCCTCACAGAGAAAATAGATTCTGAGTTATTGGATACTGCTGGTGAGAAATTTTCTTTGATTGGAGCCTCTTGATGCGTTCTGGATTCTGTTGGTAGATTTTGTGCATTTAAAAAATTATCAGTGTATTCAATTCATGTGATGGAAAATCTAAACTGTCAAAGACACTTTGACCAGAAGCTAAAGGAAGGAGCTGGATGTATGTAATGTTTTAGTATTGGTGTTATTAAGGCTGAAAACAAATTTTATCTACACCGGTATTAGTCACTTTTATGTGGAAATCCCATACAAGAACTGTGGTCGTATTTTAGCTCATGAAAATTGAAGGCAAACCTGCAGGATACAAGTATGTTCAATGACAGTCTTCTTTGTGTATTTTTTTTTTTGTGTGTTTTTATTTTTCAGGTTCTCAGCTTAAAGTTGTCAGCACAATGTCAGTTGGTTATGATCACATCAGTCTACCAGAAACCACAAAAAGGTCTGCGGTGAATTACGACAAGTGACCATAAGCTTAATTCAACTTATGAAAGACAATTGAAATACAGAAGCAACAAGATGAACAAATGATCTGACATTACAACAACAACTTTATTCGTACCCAACAGTGTACAATATTGATAAAGTAACAAATATAAAGGTTAAATATTTGTTTTCCATGCTCCTTACTACAAAGGCATTGTTACATTACTTTGTTTGATGACTTATCAATTCTTTAAGGTGGCTGACAATAGTTTAAAGGTTCCTGTTTTTGGCATTCTATTACGGCTAGGCCAATGATGCAGATGAAAAACATTTGGTGTAATCTTGCAGAGTATTTATCAGTAAATTTAGTCAAGTCAAAATGGAGGAAAACTCTGTTGCTATGACAACATCAGAAAAAGTCAAAGACAACCCATATTTAACATTTGTAGGCTAATCACTTTTTGTTTACTCAACAGAAGAGACATTTTTAAAAACTTAAAAAATTCTGTCCATTGTTTTCACAGCCACCTTTAATTCATGAAAAAATAACGTAGCTCTAAAACTTATTGACAGAATGTTTTAAGTTGCGACCCTTTGAAAACAGTGATATGAAAAGTTAATTCTGAAAGTTACAAGGGCAATTATATCATGACTTGTTTTTGTCGTAACTGCAGGGGAATTGCCGTCGGCCATACTCCAGGAGTGTTAACGGATGCTACTGTAAGTAAACCATCATATTATTCATTTTTTCAGAGTCAGTCCAAGTTACATGCCATAAGGTGAATTACATCCCTCAAAATGTGCACTTTTCTATTCAAGAGGCAAACATGTATTGACTAAAATTGTATTAAAGGAGACAGAAAAAAATAACAGAGGTTGACAATGATATCATGAAGACATCAAGAGGTTGCTTCCTTTTTGTGTCACATGTTTTTCTTTAAAATGTTGTTCTATGATCTTTACTTGATTTTATAAACCAGTTAGACACTATTTTGGAGGCAAGGAAAAATCAAAAAGGAATTAAAATATTTCAAACTAAAGGAAGCAAAGTTATGCAAAATGTACACTTTTTAGATCTGCTAGTTGATTTTCATATATTTTCATAGTTCACCAAGTCTTATCTGCAAAAATAATTATTACTTTTTCAATGTTGTTAATAAAAACAGTACTTTACATGTGTATTGATACAATAATATTAACAATAATAGTAATAATAATAATAGTGATAATTAATGACAATGGTAATAATTAAAAATAAACTTCTGTATACAAATAAAAGAAATTTTGAATCGATTTTGTTTGTAGGCCACATTGACAGTAGCATTACTCTTGGCAACTCAACGACGACTGATTGAAGCTGCTGGTGAAGTGAAAAAGTAAGTCTTGTTTAGTTTCATTAGCAGGAGGCATGGTGGCCAAATGATCAGTGCGCAGGCCTCTAGAATGAGCAGTATGGGTTGGAACCCTGGCCAAGAAACTGTGTTGTGTTCGTGAGCAAGACACTATACTCTCACAGTGCCTCACTTGCCCGCAAGCACAACAAGCTTAAACGTCCTGTAGTCATATACTCAATTTGAACTGAAAAACATCACCAATGATGAAAATAAATTCCCATTGCTGGCTTAGAACCGCATTTCAGTGATTACAGTGTATTTTTATCATCTTCCATCTGGAAATACTGGAATAAGCGCCACACCACAGCTGCAGCACTTATTCGACGGTGGTGCTTATTAACTTTTCCACTCCATATGTGGTGCTTAATCGAGAGCAGCACTAATTCTGGGATGGCGCTTATTCGAGTAAATATCACAATGGTAGTCTAATACAGGATGTTAGCTATATGACGATATGATGCAGACTTGAATAGTTTTAAAGTAATTTTCTTAATCCGTATGATGTTTATTTGTTTGTAGTGGAGGGTGGGGCACGTGGAAGCCTCTATGGATGTGTGGACCAACCCTGAGTGGCAGCACTGTAGGAATTGTTGGATTTGGAAGAATTGGTCAGTAGTACTGTGACACAAACCTTTGTACCTTTCTTAACCCTGTCACATCCAAGAGTGCTCAGCCTAACAAAAAGTCACAACTTTTTTTTTGTAAACTTAAAGGCTGTTTCTGAATAGCTTTCTCTTTATCACATACACTATGGTTAATTGTAGTTCACCACTCAATTTTCTCAGATTCTCATTGGTCTAAATTAAACACGTGACGCGATAGTGTTCATCCGCGGAGGGCACTATCAGCACATAGTGCCCGTCCGAGGAAAATACCCAGATGGATAGTGCCCGTCCGTGAATTTTTTTTTTGTAAACAAGCGGGCTTTCGTTGAAAATGCTATTTGATTTATCTGCATTTAGAGGGTTTCTTGCCTGATTTTCGTTTAATCGTACATTTCGGCTTGCAGCAAAAACTCAAGATTCTGTTTTGTGAATCTGCGCACGGAAGAAAATTTAGTGTTGAACAATAAAGACAATGGAGTGTTTATGTCTCGAAACTATCGATCTGATAGTTGCCCCTTGGAACTTTGATTTTCTTAAAACAAATATTTGCCCGAGAAGCGAAGCTTCGAGGTCAAATATGCTAGTTTTAAGAACATCAAATTTCCAAGGGGCAACTATCAGCTGATAGTTCCTCCACAGAAACACTCTATTGTTTAAATAGTTCCTCCACAGAAACACTCTATTGTTTAAATATCTGCAGAATTTAAAATTCAAACTGTGAAATTGCCCTGAATTTTCATCTTGCTGCACCACCCTCTTCTTTCTACTGTCCCGCCTAGTTTTGTTGGTGAATTCCAACTGTTACTTATACAACTCGCTATTTACACATAATGATCATTGTTGAATAAACGGTCAGTAGTGAAGCAATTCCCTAAAAGTTTGGTTAAACTGGTTAAACTTTTTTTTTAAGTTTGGTCACACCTGATTATAGAAATTTTTATGTTCTAATTTCCATATCATTGTGCCAAATGCCACCAAATTCATGAATAAATTGGATAAAAAGATTCCACAGAACAAGATAGAACAGGTATTTTGGGGAAGTAATACAGGATTACAAGGATGGAAGTGGACTGCAATTTATGAAAATTGATTTCTGGACAGGATGTCCAGAAATCAAAGTTAAAATTCTGGTGAAATTTGGAATTTTTTAATAGCTATTTTTTCTTCTTAGTTGATATTTATTTGCTTTCATCACTTCTAGCATTTTTCTCCTTCTATTGCAAGACAATAAAACAAAATTACATCAAGCTACAGGCCATATGTATTAAAATATGATATATCAGGCATGATAGTGTCCCTTTAAAAGTAGTGTTTTCTATGGTCATAATTCATGTGTTTGCTGGAAAAAACATTTAAGCAAGAACATTTTTCCAGTGTGGTTCAAGTGAGCAACTGCAAACAACCGTTGCGGCAAGGAGACGCAGCATGTGAGCCAGAGGAGCTTCTGAAATTTGTCAACAAAAATGGATGGGGCAGTGATATGAAAATTTTGCCCCATTTCACAATTTTCGTAGTAAACTACCTTTGTTGATTAAGCCAGGGTGTGTCTGTGACGGTTAAGAAAAGATTAACTCTGACTGTAGTAATTATGTAAAATTTTGTTACTTTAGGTATAGCTGTTGCACAAAGACTTGCTCCATTTGGTGTTTCAAGGTTCATTTATAATGATGTCCACAAGAAATCAGAGAGTGGTAGGAGTCAAATTGGTTGCATTGGTTTCTAAGCAGGAAACAAACAATACTCTATAAATACTGTAATAATGAAACTCGC
Organism: Blastomussa wellsi; assembly: GCA_947652115.1. Lineage (NCBI taxonomy): Eukaryota > Metazoa > Cnidaria > Anthozoa > Scleractinia > Plerogyridae > Blastomussa > Blastomussa wellsi. Next base: position 7,444,969 of record OX393561.1, read on the forward strand.
GGGTATTTGTAACAGAAAAGGAGTTCATCTACATCATGTAAGTTGCACAATAAACCAAGACTAATTTTTGTGGTTATCGGTTATAAGCCCAGTGGTTTCTTGGGGGGTCTCCTCACCCTTTCTTATTTGTTCAAATTGTATTTCTTTTTTGTGGTAAATAAATTATATAAAATATTAGGCCTCTCCCAACGGCCTTCTTGTTCAACTGGTGTTGCAATTCCTCCTGATTCAGACTGTTTTGTGTTTAAATTATGTTTCAGAAGAAAACTTAGTATCACCAAGGGCAGAACATGGTGAGCATTTTAATGAATATGCCGATGTTATTATTTCAACAAATTAGAACTTAAAAGTAATGTGCACACTACCTTGGTAGCAGCTCTTGACGGCTCGCTACCCCTCAAGAGAACAGTAGAACCTTGAAGCAAAAGGGAGAATACCCCTGGCCCCAAAACAACAGCAACTGCTACACCAGAGGTAGGGTAAAAATAAAGTCTGCATTCGGGCCTAGTGGCCCATCAGGCCAGAGCTTTTCTGTAGCATGAAGCGACAGAGAATATTTCTACTCCCCCTGGGTGGGATGCTAGTCCATTGCAGGGTTAGCCCCCAGCAGTAAATTCGCCAGTACCCATTTATACACCTGGTGAAGGTGAAGAGTCTTGCCCAAGAACACAACGCAGTGTCCCGGCCAGGGCTAGAACCCGAGTCGTCAAGGACAGCTGATAATTACCGGTATTATCACCTAGTGGCGTAGGTCCGCAATGGATACTCAGGACTGAAGTGACATACGTTATAAAATGAAATTTCCGCGACACTTTAATTTCGCGATTACTGTGTTTAAAAAATCGCGGAATTAAAGTGTCGCGAAAAATATGTGTCATACACGTAAGATGACGCGAAAAAAAGGTTTGTAGGGAGTTTTAAACAATTCTGTTAAAAGATTTCATTCCCATCGTTATCTCCTTTTTGCGTCTTTAAACCTCCCTGTAAGTCAGTGGATGGTTGTAATATGCATTGTTTAAATACAGTTGCGAAGACATCTATCCCACTTCAAGAGAGGAATCGCTGCGTTTTTGGTATTCCTAATGTTTATTATATGCAATAGAGACGTTTTACCTAAATTCAAGAAATTAAGGTAGTTCTGCATGCATACTGTATCTACGATGCTAAGTAACAAGGGTCTAACAACCAGCAGGTGTTTTTGGCATGTTAATGTTTTTTCATTGTCAAAATCTCCCATATCAGTCTTACTGTAACATAAAAGGGTTCTTGATAAATTCCATTATGTTGGATACCAGGCAGAATCCATTGAGATCTTGAGATAAAAGATTGTTATGTGTGTTTCGGACAATCACCATGTTTGATTGATGCGTGTGCTATATTTCTATTTCAGTTGATATGGACACCCTGCTCAAAGAGTCTGACTTTGTGAGTGCACATACTGCTTTAACACCAGAAACAGCAGGTAACATAAGCTTCATCAGGCGTTACCTACAACTTTTCCCGCAGACCACTCATCTGATAAAACGTGTTTTTGTAATCCTTCGTAATCTCACTCTGTCGTAACCATCCTTGTGTTTTGTCGATTTATGTAACTTCTTTGATGCTGAAAGATGGCAAATTTTGAGCTTGGTGATCAAATGATAAAGGAGAAATGTTCATTTTGTAACGAGCTTGTGATAAAGAGTCCCCGACACGACTCGAACCCATCACCTCCCACACTTCAAACAACTTGGCTATCACACAGCCTCTTTGAACGTTTACTGGACGCTTTTTTTTTCATGTAGGAATGTTTAACAAGGATTTTTTCTCCAAGATGAAGAGCAATGCAGTATTTGTTAATACAAGCAGGTACTGTTCACACAGTGTTTTGTTTTGTTTTGTTTTTTTTTTTTATGTGGCTAGCTGCTTGCAATTATTAGTCAACTAATGTTTTAAGATTAATGTGATGTTAATTTCTGCTTTTTAGAACAGTTTTCAGTCGAGTGTTGCTAACCCAAATCCAAAGTAATCATTCTGGAAATTTAACTCGGTAAAATAGCCACCTGCGCACAAATTCCTGAGCGCTTATTCGCATACTATTATTTTACAGAATTATTTAAACTTTTTATTTGAACCGTTTGTACGAAGGCTATAAGAACGTTAATGGAAAACAAAAGCACATGACGCGCAAAGCAAACGCGAATTACTGTGTACACTTTAAAACTGAAAGTCATTCTATGTATACCAGAAATAGACTGGAAACAGACTGGCTAACAGGCTACCATGTTTCGAATGAAATATCACCTGATGAAAACACACTTGTTTTCATTAATTTTTTTTCATCAGGGGTGGAGTAGTAAATCAAGATGATTTGTATGAAGCACTCAAGACTCGCCAGATATGGGTACGTTGACCAGTTGATACCAAGATTAGCTTATACCAACACTGCTTTGAGCGATCTTCTACCTCCCCTGAGAACACGCCTACGGCAGTTGAGAACTAGGTCGCATAATTATATTCCATAATTATATACCTAAAAGTCGTTTTAAATCAGTTTTTATTGATAGATGTCTTTTATTCTACCTAATGCCTGGACGAGTCGTTTTAGTTCAGTTTTTATTAATAGATGTCTTTTTTGATAGTAATTAATATTTGTTTTGTCGCTTTATTCATTTTCTTGCCATGTAAATTGCCGCACGTCTATTTGCGCAATGAATTCTTAATAAAGTCCTTTATTATTGTTATTATTATTATTATCATAGTAAACTTTTGGCGAAATGGAGAAGGTTATGGTCTCATGCATCAGCGAAGTTAATATCAGTGTGGTATAGTAAGCAATGACAGAAAAAGTTATTACACATTTTTCAGGCCTCAAGATATGGATATTTTTCTATCGCTTATTTTCCCGCTTCTCGCTCGACAAGCGAAGAGAAAACAGTGACTGCACATATAGGACATGACGCAAAGTTTTTCAAATAAATGGCAAATTCGGTGCTGGTTTTATCTTGGATTCTAGCCGGATTCCATGTCATGTCATGTTGGTTTGTTTGTTTCGTTTTTTTTTTTCAGGGAGCTGGTTTGGACGTTACTGTGCCTGAACCTCTTCCAACGGACCACCCGCTGTTATCTTTAAAGAACTGTGGTACGACTCAAGTTATTTTGTAAAACAAGGTTTCCGAAATAATCTCAAGCCTCAATGGTGTAGTGGGGATGATTCCCGCGTGGTAATCCATCGCCCCGGGATCGAGACTTCTTGGTGAAAGTTAGCGCGATGGACTCCCGATCGGACGGTCCGGGTTCGAGCTTCGGGGCACTGCATTGTGTTCTTGGGCAAGACACTTTACTCTCACAGTGCCTCTCTTCACCCAGGTGTATAAATGGGTACCGGCGAATTTACTGCTGGGGGGGTAACCCTGCGATGGACTAGCATCCCATCCAGGGGGAGTATAAATACTCTCTGTCGCTTCATGCTACAGAAACCGGGATAAGCTCCGGCCTGATGGGCCACTAGGCTCGACTGCAGACTTACCTTCAACGAACGCTCGAAAATCTTCGAATGCTTCCCAGAAACTTTAAAATCTCGGTCTTCAGGATTCTTTGTTTGCACTGTTTTTGAGTTTCTGCTATTGTAGTCGATTCGAGTTTGCGAAAATGTCACATTCAAACTCACTTAAATTCGCGATTTGACCAGCGTTACGAGTTTGGCTACTTTCTTGATAATGTGTTAAACTTTTCTTGAATTACGATGAAACAATTCTACTCGGAAACATTACATGTAACACCAACAAAAACAGCACGAGCTTATTACGTGAACATTGCAACAAAACAGTTCTCACAAGTGTTCAGGTTTAAAGCTAATAACTTCTAGGCTCGCTGAAAAAGTGGGAGGTGTAGTAGCCTAATGGTTAGTGCGCTGGACTCCAGATCAGACGGTTCGGGTTAACCCTGGCCGGGGCACTGTTTTGTTTCTTGGGCAAGACACTTTACTCTCACACTGCCTCTCTCCACCCAGGTGTACAAATGGGTGCCGGCGAAATAATGCTAGGGGGTAACCCTGTTCGGACTAGCATCCCATCCAGGGGCAGTAGAAATATTCCTTGCCGCTAAATGCTACGGAAACCGGGATAAGCTCCGGCAGTGTGCCCTCCTTGGCGTGTGGCTCACCTCACTAAAAAAGGCAGAAATTTAATTTTTATTTTTAAATTTTTATCCCAAATTATTATGGTTCTTGGGAGGGTTTCTTCAGGTGGTCTACCTTGTATAGGGTCTCCGACTCTTTTGTAGGCTATCCTTATGGCTCTGTTTATTTTTTACTCTCTCACTTTTTCTTCCTTTCACTCTATTCTCTTTATCTTTCTCTCTGCTTTCTTTTTTTCTTTTTCTTTTCTCTAACTTAAATAACTTATATTGTTACTATTTTTTATATTTGTATGCACTTCTTTTATGCCATTAAATTGCAATAAAAATAAATAAATAAATAAATAAATAAATAACATTCTAACGACGTATGCGTACGCAAGGCTGAAATTTGGCTAAGAACTTATTTTGGACACAAGGGCAGTCACTTAATTTTCGCGTCACCAGATTATGTTCTCGACACGTTAGACAAAGTGTCACGAAAATTTCATGTAATAACTGGTAGATAATACCATTGGTTAAATAGGAGTCTGGTAGGTGACTTTTTTCTGTTTTTTTTTATGTTCTTCAGTCGTTCTTCCTCATATTGGCAGTGCAGAGGACTCTACCAGGGAAGCTATGGCTACTTTAGCTGCGAGAAACCTCATGGCTGGACTTGCAGGAGAAAGTTTACCAGCTCAAGCTAAGCTCTAAAGCTCTTTTTCACGGCCAGTCAACTTCTGAAAAGAGCAAAATCTTTGTAGAGGGAATCAATGTAGAGGGCCTCTCTGAATTGTTAAACAACTGAACTAGAGTCAATATTTTTGTTTCTTATATCTTATAGGAAAACAATCAAATTTAATAGTTTATTGGTCTCCTTCGCAGCCGTTTTTTGGGATGTCACGCAACGCTTCCGAAGGAGGAGACTGCGGAGGAGACAAGTAATTTGTATGTAGTTGGGTGTACCTTTTGTCAATGGATTAAATGCCTGTACTATTCTGAACACCATTCCACAGAGGTACATGAACTCTCAACACAAGCAGTGGTTCCAACACTGACTGGCTTAAGCAGAGTTGAGTTATTTTATCAAGAGTACGCGAAGACACTTTATTTAGGCCAGGGAAGGGGTGATTATTTGACCAGAGCCCACGTTGGACCAAACGATCGCAAAGCGTGCATTACATCGTCGACTCTTGACCGACTGACATGTTTATGTAAATAAAACACTTAGATAGGTTATTAAATGTGGTGCGTATAAGTATGTAGTATCTGGTTGGTGTTCGTCTGAAAGATGTGCATTAGGTACAAAATATACGGAGCTGACTTGAAAGGTATGAGGGATAGATATCATCGAACAATGTCAGGCCTTACTGAATTCGCTTGTATAAAATGCAAACGATGTGTGCAACCTAGTCAGCATAAAAAGGGGGAGTGCAATAAATACATGTTTGACTTATATTTAACCAATAGTGTGGATCATTGTTTTGTTGTGTTTCTTTGGTTTTTATCCGAAAGAAATCCTCTGAAACTTCGACCTCCCTATTATATCACTAATTTTTGTAGTCGTTCATTGACTACGGGAATCAGTCTGCTAATCAGTCTACTTTTTGTTACCGCAAATCGACCAAAGTTTACCAGAGCTTTCTGTATTAAAAAGAACCATAGAAGTCACGTCACAGATTGTTGAAAACGTAAGGGAAACCACGAGGCAAGTGAGTGGCATCGCTGCTTAAGTTTTGGTTATTTTCTGGCGCCATTCCATGGTCTTTAAGGGCGTAGACAATCACAGGAAGTGCTTGTTCAAAGTAACATTATGCGTTTTCCCATCAAATTAGGCAAAATCCAGTGTGGTACGAAATTGCACGCGTGACAGGTATTTATCCTGTTTTTCGTTTCAAGAACAAGTTTAAAATTTTCATTTCAAACTTGACATCAGTCAACTCTGCACCAATTTATTGCAAAAGACGCAGCTTTCCTCTCTTCCGAAAATCGGCTTGTTTTGCGTTACTTGTTGCGTTATTTTCACTGTCAATATTCTCATAGGCCATAGCTCTCGACCAATGAGCATACGAGAATTCTGCCAGTTATTGCAAAGGGAAAAAAAAGAGGCGAGGCGCGCAAGTGACGTCGTTACTCAGCCAAAAGAAAACGGAATGGGGGGCGATTGTAAAGATTTCTTCAAGAGCGAAAGCCGGTGTTCCTAAAACACTTTTGAAACAAAAACTTTGTCTACATTCTCTCTATTTCTCTCAGAACGAGCTAATGTTTTCCGAGGCGAGCTGGGGTCCAATAATTTGCATTCTATATAGGCCACTTCCTGTTTAGAGATTCGTTTTATTATTATTATTATTATTATTATTATTATTATTATTATTATTATTATTATTATTATTATTATCATTATTAAAATACCATAATACTCTGGCATAAGCACTGTTTCCAGTTCTCTTGGGATGTTTGCTATTCACCTTATTCCAAAATGGCCGTTGATTTATGCACATACAAATTGGCCCTTGTTGCCTCCTTCGAGATAAAACATTCTTTTGATTTTTGAACTTAAAAACGAGGCAAGAAGGGCTAATTTGAATACCAGCAAAAGAATATTAAGATCGTAGCCATTTTGGAATAAGGTGTATTGGATCCGGCATGCGAGTCTCGGAAACATGACACGAAGCAAGCGAGACACTGACTATTGGTCACTCACACGCAGCAAGGCAAATATGGGCTTACGGCCACGTGGCTGACACTAGAGATATGGTGTACGAAAGATATGACCTGACTGTGTGCAGAGCTGCAAACCAATAACTACCGAAACTGACCAAGACAATATTTTGCATGTCAATTGCCTGACGATGCAAAAAGTGAAGAGATAAGTGTGTAAGCAAGTGATGCATCGTTGTTCTCACTGCAGTTGTGCGGTTAGAACATGATTTATGACATTTATAACTGTTATTTGGTACACTAAGTAACCTCAGGGCCCTATGCCATTAAGCTAAATATAGTCCATTGCCACAAAAGGTATCATCTTAATGCGGCCCTTCGCGACTATTCTGCGAGACGAAGCAAAACTTCATGAATGTTGCGACGATTACTGACTGCAACTTCTTGTTTTCCTTCGTATTTCTGCGAACAAGAAAAACGAATGTTTAATTGACAGGTTTGCTTTTCAATGCTGCGTTTAACACTACGCTCTAACTTAAGTTTTTTACTAACCAAGGAATGTTGACTGAGAAGGGGAATTTAAACTATGTAGTTAAAGGCCCTTAGAGGAGTTAGATATTGCAGTAAGGTCAGGTTTAATTTACTCACGAAGTGACTTTTGAAGAGGAAGCGATGTTGCCGTCCAAAGTCATGTGATCAGCGGGCGATGATCAGTTGGTTTACCTACCACAAAGGGCCAGGTTAGTAGTCACAAAACAACCAGGTAACTGATATGTGGTGGCCGATAATATCCTTAACGTTCAGTGAAGTTCATTCGTGTAATTTTCTTTGCGTGATATTGTCTCGTAAAGGAAGAAATAACCCCAAGTGCCAGTTTAGCGACTGTTTTTTTAATACACAATCATTAATATTGTTAGTTCGTTCCGCAAGAACGACAACTTCCTCGAGACTACAACGTGGCTAGGAAACAGACAAATAAACAAAGACTTGACATTTAAGGCCTTTTTATGTTTTATGGTTGAAATATACCCGTAAAAGTCGAAAAAGTGCTGCATCACAAACAAAATTGTATCCTTCAAGGTAAACAGCCAAAAGACGTTTGTTGAGTTTTTAATAGCCCCCGAGGGGGCTGGGTACGGTCACACGTAACCGGTTCTGATTATGTAAACGATGCAAACTTGGCGATTTTGTTCTGTCTCGGTTGGCTTTCGTGCGTTGATGGCGCACGTAACTATACTAACCGTTATCTGAAGGCAGGAACCCAGGAAAGAATGTTGCTTAATTGCGGTACTTGACAAAGCTTCCAGTATTTGTTAGAAATGGTTTTTCTACAAGGCGATCTTTAAAAGTTATAACAAGATATTACAGAGAAGCACGTGACTCTTCAAGGGCAATATTGGCGCGCGTTTGGCGTTCTGCGTTACAGACTCGCCGTAAAGCAATTGGCAGAAGGGTCCTCGGGAATAATTAAAGTGGCCATTTCTTCAGGCGGAAAAACACGGAATGAGATATTGCTGTCACAGAGCAGACAAAATTAAAGTCATTAGTGAGCGATACGTGGATAAGCAACTAGAACTAATAAACGAGGACAAAGGGAATTTTGTTTAATTGCATGACGCTTCAAAATCTCGAGTATAGGTAAATACTTAGTGCACTCTTTAATTGCTAATTAGTCGCTTACAAGCCGGGTGTATGTCTAACGAAGGGAGATCATTGCCGGTTAGACAATATCGCTCAATCATCATTAAAGGAGTTACGTTACGGTTTGTGCTTTTTGAAAACTTAAGCCCAATTTTTTTCAAAATCATCATTTGTAATCCGTCTTAATCTTCTCCATCCTTAACCTTGACCATCCTTGTTCCTTTTTGGTTTAGTATCACTTCTTTGTTGATTTTCTTCCTTGGTAAACTATTATTTTTAGGTTTCCTACATTTTAAGAGAAATTTGGTTCGTCGCAAAAATAACTCAAAATATCCAACTCCTTTAACCATCACGGTCGAGAACGAGCATCAGGAGCGCCCAACCCGGGGGTACTCCCTTAAATTTTGGATAGGTTTTCTCTCGATTTTTCCCTAACGCTTTTCCACACTATTGGAGTGATGACAGTGATCGAAAATGAATTCTATATACAACTTCTCAGCTGCGCTATAAAATTTTTATCTGCTTAGTAGTGCTAGGAGAGCTCTACAGTCCACGAATTTAGTCATCTCCCGAAAATTTTGTCGGTCTTTCTAGTTAAAGTGCACCTAACCCCAATTTTGTTTTTATCACTGAATAATTTTTCGAAATTTTTGTAGTGAAGTAGTGGAAAAATTTTTGAATTTTCTCAAATCTACGATTTTTTAGAACTTTCCGAAGTTTGAAAAATTGCTCCAAAATTGCCGCCATCTTGGTTCAAGTCCGAGTAATTGGGGGCTTGGGGCTAGTATTTGCTATGACGTAGAAAGGAGAACAAAAGCTTGGTCAGTCTAATTCACTGCTGTTAAGTAGTAACTCGTTTTGAGAGGATCTGAGAGAAATAAAGAATGCCAAGCGACTAACAAAAGAGTACACGAGACTGAAAATCGTAAACAGCACGGGAAGCAGTCGCATGCGGTTCTCCTTTCTACGTCACAACTCTACACGCCCCAGGTCCCATAGACGCGGATCTGAGCCAAATATTTCTCGACTTCAACCCCGCATGAAAAATAGAGGAGTCACACGAAGCAGTAATTTTTTTGCCCCAATTTACTTCACGTGGTATAAACATTTCTTCCAGCTGCAATTAAATTTGGGGGTTATTCAAATTCGGATTAGTCACGCGCCTGAACTAACGTTAAGTGCGTGACTGATCGTTCTCCTTATCAGTGCGTGACTGCTGGCCGTTGGAAATGAAATCTGCTCAACAGAAACGCTGAAAAGACACGAAAGCGACACCAGGTAAAGTTTTTAAATTTCATTGCATCTTTTCATGTTGAAGATAAGGAGAGTCCTATTTTGATTGAAACTCAAATCAATGCAAACTCTGACAAAAGATTACAGGTATCCTTCCAAGAAAGTTTGTTCAACAATTGTTCTCGAGGTAAAATTAATGTTTTTCAGTCTTGAAATCAGTTCCACTTCATCATTATGGTTCTTCTATCGCCCGCCGACCTAAGAAAAATGCTTAACACTGTTAAATTTTAACAGACCTAGGGCTGATAACAGAAGAAGTATATCGATCAAACACGAAAGAAAATGTTTCATCACATTTCCAGTCCCCTATGAGAGAGTTGAAAATACGACGCGCGGCGGAGCATTTTTGATGAACTTTGAGGTGTTTGGAAATATGATGAAACAATCTCACGAGTTTTTGATATATCTTCTCAGTCCAAACTAAAACTACGGAAAAAAAACGAGGAAATAAAATCGAAAATATCTATGCTAATAGACCAATTTCGATATTTTAACATTCAGCCTAAAACAAAAGACATCACTGCGAGGCTCCAGGGAATAAATCCCACAAACTCTATAATTTATACCCCGGAGCCTTGTGCTGAGGTCTATTGTTTTAGGCTGAATTTTAAAATATCGAAAGTGGTCTATTAAGATCACATTTTTAAACCACGGCCACGGCTCTGATTTCCATTACTTTAACTTCATGAGTTTGAAGCTGTGACGTGTAGATTTTTTAAGTGCTCTTGTTGGTGGTTGTGATAAGTCATCTCGCCTCGCCTCCGAACAATATGGCAGGCGTTCGATTCCCGGACCCGGCCTCATATGTGGGTTGAATTTGTTGTTGGTTCTCGTTCCTGCTTCAAGGATCTTTCACCGTCTTTTCCCTATACAAAAACAACATTAACAAATTCCAATTCGATCAAGAATTCGAGGCCAACGACCAACGTGCAGGTTTTTCAGTGGCAAGACTGTTCCATGCCACCCTCGATAACTGCAGATCGAGTTGTTTACGGCTGTCACGTTTTCACAGTAGAATCAATTCAAACAAAAGTAATTACTCTGGCCAATCACAAAGGCCGCAGACAATCCAGTGAACCAATCAGATCTCGACGAAATTACTTGTAGCCGACACAAAACGCGGGAACTGAACGCAAGACAGTGCTCGCGCGAGTCACTATTGGTCTCGGTTTTAATTATGATTGGTTAAAAAAAATGAAGCGAGATTTTTAAACCAATCACTGAGCGTAGTAATGCAAAACCAACGCAATTCGCTTATTACTTTCAGCACTCAATATAGAAAACCGCTCTATGCAAGAACGATGCAAGAACAAAGTACTTTTGGCACTCAAGTGAAAATGATTCTAGAATGGGCTTAGACAGCTCTTTGAGGACATGTAGGCCAGCCTGCTGAACATTTTCCAATTACTTCGCAAGTCAAGGGTAGTTGCAAGACTTACAACGCTAAGAAAAAGGCCAGAAATGACTGAATAGACTGTGTGAATACGCCTTCCTTTTGATATTCTAATATTCCACTAGACATGAGTGAATACAATTTAGGAATTGCATGACTGGTCTGGCCGAACAGTTATGATTCGATATGATGATCTATTTCACATATCAAAAGTACTGAAATGGCTGGAAAAGGCTTGCCTACGAGCAGGTAGGGTAGCGATTCGCTCCGACGAAGGGCTAACGCTCGAAACGTCAGCTCTTGAATCTCTTTGCGGTGGCCAATTCACATTATCAACCCAGTTGATAAAACCAAATTATATAGCTACGCCGTTGTCTAGTTCTTCTAGACAAAAACTGGGCTAATGAAGAATAAATTGTAAGCGAACCTTGGCAGACAATTTTATGGAAAAGGTTTCGATGAACTAAGCAAACAGGAAGATCGTGTACATGTGGTCAACAAGGTTTCCTATAAGTAAACAATACTACTGTTTTCTCTCAATATAAGTATAGGCCTAGAATAAACTATTTTGAGTAACGTTAGAGAAGTTAAACAATTTGTTAGCATATCGGTTTAGCAATAGGAGAGCAACAGCTCATGCTACTTTGATTTCGGAACCCTACGCATTTTTAAAAACGCATAACAATTGCAGAGACGACGTTTTGTGGTTTAAACTTCGTTGCGAAAAAGGTCCGAAAATTTTGAAACGATTAGTAAAGTCCGGTAAAAAACCTAGACTTTACACAACACTCAAATGAGAGTTGACATTTACTCAGTTTTTAAATAAATTAAAAATATATATATTTTTCTTATCTTTACCCAAGCTTTCAAAATTAGAAAGCGAGGTCAATTTTTTTTTAATTTGTGAAGTATTTCAGCCAGTAAACAGTTGTAGGTCTAAGCTGAAATACAGTTTACGGTCCCAGTTAAATCTCAATTTAGAAGCTGAATGCATGTTAAACACTCGTTTAACTTATCACTATTTACGCCTGTTTTCTTTGTCACTAAACTTGGCTTTCGTGTAAACAAAACAGCAGCTCACCACAGACTATCGAACGTCACGTGCATGATTTCCACTAAAGTACAACCATTTCTCTGTTTTCCGTCGTATTCCGTTTTCAAAATTTCCTGAAAAACTTCCTGTGTTCAGTTGTAAAGCAATATCTTACAGTAGGAGGCGGAATATTTGTTTCCAAAGTCACACCTGTGCAATTTTGAAAGAAACAAGACCCGCGAAAAGTCACCACCGCTACGGCTTTTCGTGATATTCGACATATCGGTTCGAGGGCCAACCACAGTGTTCTAACGACTCTCTGTATCAGCCAGGGTTTTCATTTGTCAACGGGGCAACTTTATCTAAAAGGTGAGGTAAGTTATAGCAATGTCTTGGTGACCAATTAATGTAAAAGTTTTTAATATGTGAGTGTAAATATTTCGTCTTAAAATTCACTGCCACACGCGCAGTAAAAGTCTCGAAACGGTGGCAGAGTGATTTGTAGTTGAAGACACCAATTTAAAAGCCGTTATTTGTATTTTATTTAACCGATTTTCGATGCTTGGACCTAGTGGGTATTTGAGCAATAAAGAGTAAGGATTTTGGACTGGTTGGTTCTGGTTATCTGACTGTTGAGTACACAACATGAGTTAAAATTTATAAGATTATCTTGTTTTGTAATTCAAAGTATACATTACTCAGTTAAATTTAGGATGGGTTTAAGAGAAAACAGTCCCAAATTTTCCACACAGCTGTTCAACAAAAGAGAAATTAAATGAGGTTTTGTTTTAATACTATACCCTTTGTTTTTCTAAATTCACTCACCTTTTGCCTCAAGCTCTTAACAAACTGGAGAGGTTATCAAAAAGTAAGCAATAAATGGTATTTGCTCTAAGACCAATATTTACTAAAAATAATAATTTTTTTATGCGGGTCAATGTCGTAAAAAGTTCTCAATTTCTCGTCAAAATGTGCTAAGAACATCAATGACACACACGGCTATCGCCTCGTACGCCACTTTTTTGTTTTTATCACATATTGGCGTCATCAATGATCTATTTATTCCACGACCGGAGCGATGGTAGATAGCCAACGAGGCGCGTAGCTGACTCTGCCTGAAGAATGAGGCAGACCTTTAGATTTTATGATTTAAAGATCAACAAGAAAAATACTGTCCATTTTCTAAAACGGCGAACATACTTATACACGTCAATTTAATGCGAAAATATTCCTTCTATTCTTTTATATTGAAAATGCCTTGATATTACTGTTTTGTTATGCCTCGATTGATTGCCCCATTGTCCGCCCAAGCTGTGACGCCAGTTTTACAGCAAACAGGAACTGATCTTCTTTACTTGATCATGTATGACATCGGGAACGTTACAATACAGTGTCTTAAAACCAAAACCAAAGTAATTACTTTGACCAATCACAAATTAAAGAACGCAGACAATCCAGTGATCCAATCAAACCTCGAAGTAATCACACGCGTAGCCGACACAAAGCGCGGGAAAACGCACACCCGCGAGTCACGATTGGTTTTGGCTTTACACTGACCCAATAGGTTGAAACACTGAGCGTCGTAATGCAAAACTCGCTAACCAGTTTCGGCACTCAATTGAAAACCGCTCTGATAAAGAATGCTGGAATATTTTTGTTACTTTTCTTCATATTGATTGACTTCACTGAATGCCTCTTGGGAACCAACATTCTTATTCGTCTGCTGTAAACACTTCCTATTGTTCTTAGGGCTATGGACACTTTTGTGACTTGTTGTCAACGCCGAGCCTTCTCTCATCTCTCTCCGCTGATTATTGTTTGACTTATTTAACTAATAACTTAATAATGTATTGCGTTGCTCTAAGTTCCTTTTTTGTGGTGTTTCACTCAGAACGTGTGTCCTCTACTCACGCTTCTGATGTGGTATATGCTACAATATAGTATCGCATTATTTACAATTTTCAATTACGTTTCGCCACGCTGAAAACAAACAAAAGTTTCGAAAATTTTGAAAAAAGAGGTCAATTGTTATATGTCGACGTGGACAGTGTTAATTATTAAGAACAAAAAGAATTGCTGCAGGCTATCACGTCCGCACATGGAGAGGAACGCTATTTTTTCGTTTAATGAACGAGTCCTCCTTAAAATGCAATCACTGATCTTCTGGCTTAATCTTGTTTCCACAATTCTTTTTTCATCTTTTATAATTCCATGCAATTTCAACCAAGGAGGTACTGAAATGTTTTTGGCATTTGGGTGTGGTTATATAAGAACAGAGTACCTCAGTAAATAACATTTAGTGAATGAAACCAGTCAACCCAGAAACCTTCTAATTTACGTAGTTTCTTGGGACTCCAAGAAAACAAGTAACATTTCAGTAACGTTAAAAAGGAATGCCAAACATTTTTTAAAGAGTTGAGAGTTGAAAAAGAGGTCAATTGTTTGTCTATGTAGACAATTTTAATTAGCTAGAACAAAACGAGCACGCTGCAAGGAATTTTGAAAACTGAGCGCAAGTATACTTTATCAAATGCAAATACAGGACGTTTTCACCAAGTATTCCCTAAAATGCGATTGATTATATAAATGATCTTCATTACCATAAGCGTCCTTCTAACACTCACTTTTCTTATTTACAGATCTATGCTATTTTTACCAAAAAGTCGTTGCTTGGCTATCGAGTTACATTTCGCTTAAAATGGTTTCCTGTCATTCAAGGCGTGATGAGCCTTTCAGTACACGAGATCTCCCAAAAGCAAGTGGAACGAAAAGGATTTTAATTTATTATAAATTAACCCCTTAAAATATTCAAATCTGCAGGTAAAAGCGCAGAGTAAACAAAGTCCTAACCGTGTCAGCTTCGCGCGCAAGTGAACTATGTTTGAGTGGCGCCATGGCACCCGCCGCCGCGTACGTCAAACGGCGGGAAAATGACGCGCTTCCGTGTCGGTCGTGTGTCATGTTTGCCTTCTCTGCATATTTTCCTTAAAATGGATAGGCTGTGGTAAAAGATAATTTTCGGCTAAGGAAGAAGTTTCGCTCAGGTATAAGCCAAATACGACTCCTCGCCAACAAACCTCACTGGAATGACTTTAAAGAGTATGGTTATACGGCTTAGCACGGATTAATGAGATCACATAGTAGGAGTTTGAAATAAAGTAGCACATCAAGCGGTGTGTTTTCAGTAACGCAACAAAGGTTAATCAAGAACCATAAGAAGCCGCTTAAACCGACTTCAGTCTGAAGCCTCAAGCTCGTCTCTTGTCGAAACAACGCCCCACGAACTTGTGTTTCAAACGAAACACTTTTATTTGTTAGCCAAAGTTGTACAATACAAGAAATCCGTTGCACAATCGCTTTGTGACCAAAGCCGATGGCTACACAAAAGAGAACACACAAGCGCTGTGAACTTGTTTACAATGAGATCAAACGGAGAGGCCAAAGCTTTTTGAGTGTCTTTGTTTCGGCCGTAGTTGCCATGGAAACGAAAAATCCTTTTGTTCCGGGAGGCAAGAGTTCAATTAGTGCAAGTGCAGCGATTGGTGAATTGGGTGCAAGAGAAAAAGATACGGAAATTATTTAATTAAGAGCAACTGCGTGGGACGGGGCTTCAAATGACGTAGAAAATTACTCTCGCGCGGCCGTTGTGCGTTAATTATTTATGAAGTGATACACGAAGCGTCAACTGGCCATAACACGTCTTTTGTGTTTGGGTACAAACCTAATTTAAATTATTCACCCCAGTTGGTGACTCGAGATGCTTTCACACAAATAATCCAGACTAGGTTTTTACCCCTCCTTTGCCTTTTCGCTTGGTCACGGCATCCCTGGACAGGGGATTTTAAAGTTCTGTAGTACTTTATTTTGAGTACCAGTGTCTTAATTTTGTCTCAACGGGTGGTATTTAAAAAGCCCGCACGGGTAGAATTTTGCAGTTATAAACGACATCGCGAGTAAATCAGGATGCCTAGTACGAGATATAGAAGCCGGCTAACCGATCAATCGAGCAGTAAATTCAACGTTAACACGAGCGATTTCGAGAAGAAAGCCTTGGCACCTAGGGTAAAAACGTGTAAGCTTAAAACGAAGAAACCGTCGAACGGCAAGAAAATTGATGAACAATTCAGTGACCAGGATGAAGGTATGTTTTGAATGTACTATACTTTAATTACCTTTTGTCACTGCTTAATAAATTTCAATAGACGTGGAACAAATGTGATGCCAGCTGGAGGTTGAATAGGAACACTTTTTCGCGATCAGCTGCAATCGATAGCTTTTTCAACTGTTATGGAAAACTTCCATGTATTTTAGGCCGTTTAATACAGTCTTACAAATCGAATAATTCATTTCATAAAGAGGCACTCAATTATTTTTAAGCGCACGGATGTTATCGAACGTTTTCAGTTCTTTACGCTGCCGTAATACGTTTCGCTCTGACGAAGTTACGTCATTATGCTGGAGGCTAGACATGTTATGTTCCATTCACTATGAATATTTTCATGAATGCCTGCTTACAAGCGATGCAAGCTTCCTTGACCGATTTACCATTAGTTCTTGAACAGTCGTGCGCTTAATAAAAAGCTATTTGAGGCAAACCGATAATCCTTGCAATTGTGCATAATTGCCCTCTGGAGAATCGAACCTCGCTGATTCAAATTCCCTTGCACGAAAGTTAGGAGTATTGCGCTTGCCTGCTTGAGTGCGCTTGCAGCCGGTTGCCCTGTACATAATGTTTTGAAAAATGTGCGCGTCTGGCTTTGTAACAACAAAGGTCAGGCTATGCCCGCGAGCCAGCAAAAAAGGCGTGAAAACAAAAGGGTGATCGTATAAAATCGTGGAAAAACGCACGGGGCGTCTAATACGCGGATCAAACTACAGCAAGCTGAAATTGAACTGTACCTCAAAGGAAGGATTAACTGTCAGAATTGAAGGGTTTCACGATAAATGACCTATCATTGTCTCGGCTTAATATTGAAGCCGCTTATACGGTTATTTGGTTGTGATAAATGAGCTCAAAACCCACCAAAACTCACGTAAAACAAGTTCAAGTTCATTCTGGCACACGGAGTGTCTGCTAGCGCAGCACAGAGGCAAAATGGTGAAGTCGCGCCACACCACTTTACGAAAGAACAAGGAAAATGAAGTTTGTAAGTAAAGCGCGCTGAAAGCTCCGATTTGTTCGTTTCCGTCTTGTTGACAGATATGTTTTGCTCTGTACATAGGCGTTGAGTTTACCATGAAAGAGAGCAAGTCAAGGATATCTCATGGAAATTCAACCCCTCCGAAAACCAAGAAGGAGCAACTCACGGAGACACTGTTATGGTAAGACTATTAATCTTATGGTTTCCTGTAGAGCTGTTGCCCGCAACTTTGCGCTTAAACGTTTCAAAAGACGTTTCAAGTGCCGCTTAAAGATTATAATTCACACTTTCAATCCTCCTTTATGCAAAGTTATTAAGAATTAGGTTCAGCCGGTTTTCCTTCTATTCATTGAAGAACAGTTTATTTTACTGAGTAACAGAGTGAAGGTGCAAGAAATTTCAATAGAAAATCGCAAAACACTTAGCTGGTTCTATAAAACTGCAGATTTTATATACTGTAACAGCTGACACCCATTTAGAAACTTCGTAATCTCGGTTAAGTTAATCGAAGAACGTTCGTGTTAACATCTCACAGCTGAC
Organism: Blastomussa wellsi; assembly: GCA_947652115.1. Taxonomy (NCBI): domain Eukaryota; kingdom Metazoa; phylum Cnidaria; class Anthozoa; order Scleractinia; family Plerogyridae; genus Blastomussa; species Blastomussa wellsi. The sequence continues at coordinate 7,462,766 of OX393561.1, forward strand.
TTAGTCGTAGCACTCGTTTCGTAAAAGTTGACAAAAGCCCTGTCACCGTTGTATTCCTTTTCGTGCAGTGTTTACTGTAAACACTATGTTTTTAGCCATTTGCATGTTTACAGTCATGGCGTTTTAGGAAACCTGGATCTCGCAATAAAGTGGTTTTCCTGTTACGTGCATTTTATCGGCTTGGATATGATAGCCAAAAGCCTTAACGAGTATTCACACGCGCTGAAAGAGCTTCCGGAAATTCGGCGGAAGATTAAATTCTAAAAATTACAATAGGACACAAGTTAATTTGGCTGAAGAAACAGGGTGAACTACAAACAACGCCAATTATTGCTTTCAATCTCAGAAAATACTCTCGTTATGGTGAGAAGTTAGACAAGTGCGAGCTTCCATATTTATTGACCTAATGAAGCAGTTGATTAGCTTTCTGGAAATGTTAGATACTCTTGAAAGTTCTATTTCGGTCGCTTCAGCAAACTGCAGCTCTGTAGCTGTCAGTTTAAGCAAACTCTGTCAGGCGTAAAATAGATGAATATTCCACTAGTCAACAGCCGGAATGGTGATAAATAAACAGTGTTTTTAAGTCTTTCATCGAGTGACGTTCATTGTAAAGAAACGATCGTAACAAGACAAAAGCCTTGACGCATTCGAGGTTTTGGAATTGATAACGGCTGATGTCACCCTGCCAGAAAATACGTGAATTATTTTACAGAATTACGACATCAACATTAAATGCGTTTCCTTTTAAGAAAAAAATTGCTTTTAAAACTCTATCAAAGAAAATACCATTAGAGAGCTCATATTTCTAAGATGTTTTTTAATAGTTTTAAAGTTTAATTTAAACAATTTCACACTGCGTTTGTAGGACTTCGTGACATTTTGCAACTTATAAACTAGCAAGATTTCGTTGTAGCACACTCAGTTTCTGGATCTGAGCGTTTCAGCATTTAGCGGGTAAAATTGATGATGGCAAGTGCAGTGTTCGAGTGACCACCTGTTGATTAATTCAATCGAGTTGGTATATACCAATATACGTGCATACCCTGTACGTGACAAATTTCTAGCAAGGCACGAACCTTTTCCACTTAGATCGAGAGTTTGTTTGCGCCAGGATATCAATGCATTGATGCTTTTAGCCGCCGATTAAGTGTTGCGGTTACATTCGATTCATTTGCCCAAAGCTGACAAAAGACCGGAAGACAAATTCTTGAGCCCCTTGGAGGCCCGAGGACTTCAAATGTAAATTTCTGCGTTTAAACGTTTGCGGTGCGGTTAGATGCCTGCAATCAGCATAACGTCACGGAAAGTACTGAAAGTAAAACTCATTGTATTTATAGCCCGACGAAACTCGTGAAAACAGTTTTCTTAAATGAAATAGTTCCAACTGTTTCCCGGCTTCGAAACTGGGCGTTGCAAGAGAAAGCATCTTAACCGTCTACATTTTATTCTTTTTATTTCTTGAAAGTGGGCTAGGATAAGTGTTCGCGTTCTGTTCTTTTATCCGCCGATTGCGGTTTTGAGCATGACGCGGCGTTTTCTTAACTTACTGGCATTTCTGCAGTGAACATTATTTGACATATTTGTTTCCTAGGGAGTAATACTTTCTCGAAGAATTAGCTAAATATCCGCGAGACGTCCCAAATTCAGTAACTTCAAAATTGTCTTCAAATCACAAAAAACGATCTTAAATCCATTGTTTCAAGGGATCAGGAAAACTAAAACTCTGTGAGCACGAATGCATGATTTAGTTTGAAGCTGATCGCTAAACTCATCTATATGAAGATTTTACTTGTTTATGTGAAGTCTCTGTGGTTGTCGACTTTAATTCGCGCGCGCTTTTGTGACACTTAAACGAAGAATTAACCATACGTGGCTCAATTCTTCTTCGCCATTTGTCTTGGGTTTTAAAAACCCGAGTCGAAAGGTCGTAAATTAAAATTTCCATTTTCTAAATAAATAATGACATAGTCCTTTAACGTATTCAGTGTTTGCCCTTCGTATAAAGTCTCGCAATGTGGCCTCCTCGACTGGTTCCAATGCTAACAAAAATCTCAAACACAGAAGAAAGCACAAACACTGACTAATCAATGGAAATAAATAGAGGGCATCACCCCACAATTCCACGAGAGGCAGAAACAAGCAATTACAACTACTCGTCCAACGCCCATACGAAAAGGAAGACCTTACAAAACAAGGACCGGGACCAGATTATACATTTCATGATAATTTATATGACGTAGCAATGGCCAGAACAGCAGATCATTAACATACGCTTGTCGGTTGGTTCCGGGTTGTTACAACCCAGTTTGCCTGGGGTTAGTTCCATCCCAGTTTACTTGTGGTTAGTCCTTTTACCGGTTCGTTCCACTCCCGAAATTGAAAATGATATATAAACAAATGGCACATTCCTGGCTACAAGTGAGTGCATCCCGAGTCGACTTTTCCCAGGTTCGATTACCAATGTTATAAAAAGAGAATTACCTTCATGTAAAAATTACCTTCATGTAAAAATACGTATGTGTGTAATCTGGTCTCGGTCAATGTTAAGTTAGGTCTTCCCATACTAAACCATTTTTCGTCCCCAGAGCTTTGCGTGGCGAAAAAATCCAAGGCTACGGGTCACTGATGGTGCGCAGAGAATCTTGTGCACGTCACATAATCTTACTCCATTAGTTTGTTACCCTTCTTTAGTCTGAAAAACATTTGAAAGGATTCAGTAATCAGTGTATTTATAGTGGGTTTTTTTATGAAGTTTCAAGAGAAAATTAACAAACAAAGTCACTACTACAAAGAAACACGATGTGTCTTGTTACGGGTTTCCCTTCTAGCAGTTATAGGAGTCATGGAACGCAAAATTGAAGCCCATAAATCACTATACCCATTTCATTTCTGTTTTTGTACCAGGCTTGAAGAGAACTATGTGATGTGTGAAGGTGTGTGTCTTCCACGTTGCATTCTGTACGCTCATTATCTGGACTTCTGCCGAAGACACAATGTTGACGCCGCCTGTGCGGCCACGTTTGGAAAGGTAATTTAATTTGTGTTATTTGCAATTTTATCTTAGCATTTACTTTTAGGTTACTTTATTCCAATGCTATTATAAAGAATTTGTTTCTTTCTGAGCTCTAATTGGATAAGTAAAGCTCGTGCACCAGGCTTGACCAATCAGAGAAGACGTGCGCCGTCTTTTCAGCCAATGAAGTGCACTGAATAAAGAAAAACGTGGTTTGGCACCCGACTCAGTTTTCCGTGTTATTCACTGGCTACCTCTTATTAAGGCGGGATTCTAACTGAAAGCCGTTTTTCCAGGTTTAAAGCACATTTCTCGTTTGCGTTTCAAGGAATGCCAAAACCCTTCATTCATCTTACCAGTGAATGTTTTGTAAATTTTTGGATGATAATTTAGAATATGCTCACCCAAACAGTCCCCCTACCAAGCTGGTTGCTCTTGGGTGGGGGTCAACTGCCTGTTAGTGTTTCAAAAACTAATTTTCGTCCTTTTATGCCATCTCTAAACCTCTCTAAATTTCATTCAAATTCAGGTAGAACCCCACCTTAACTCTAGAACCCATTGTTGTGTATTGCATTATACGCGAATGGCACATTTTGCTTTCCTCTTGATTGTTTCGATTTATATTCCTCTCTCGGTTTTGGAGAACTGATGAAAGGCTACTCTAAGAATGCTTATTGTTGAATGTCTTGTACAGGAAACAATGCAAGTCTGCCAGGCAATTTAGGATCTTTTCTTGTAGTTTTCTAACAAAGCTTTTCGTTGATCTAAACTGTTTCCAATCTCAGTTTAACATTCAATCCTTGTTCGCGACTTTTTTCTTTTTGGTGGGGGGAACTGTTTTAGAATCGTTTTAACTCCGGCAAACTGTGTTCTGATATCTGACACTGAAGATATCAAGAAACTGAAGTCCAACAGAGAAAGGTTGGAAAAGTCCTCTAGTTGGAAACCCCAACGAAATTCGGCTGTTGTAAACGCGGTACCGGAAAACGTTTGATCCCAATACAACACCTCTGTCGTCTGTTTCATTTTAAGCTCTTTATCCGGCTGTTTCCGAGAACTGAAACCCTCTCAGAAAGAATAATATTTCACAAACATCATGCCAAATTTATGACGCACCTGGTAAAAAATATATTGTAATACTTTTTTGCTTTCAGACGATACGGCTCAAATTTCCTCAACTAACAACGAGAAGACTTGGGACTCGCGGCCATTCAAAGTAAGATCGCATTAACTTATTTATGATTTGAATCGCTAATGAGCAACAAGATCGCGTTTATTTAAACGAGCTCTTAGCTAAATATACAAGCGTCCCCGCTCTCGAGTTAATCCTTTTTCATATTTTTAGATATCACTACTATGGAATTGGAATCAAGGAGTCATCCGCTTATTACCATTCGGTGTACTCGGGAAAAGGTTTAACAAGGTGAGGGAGATAATTTTCCGTATTGACTTCTTGCCGAAAAATATTAAATGATATGACGATGCTTATTTTGATCTGTGTAATTAAATGGACCTCCATGGAAGAATAGCATTTGTTTGTTGAAGAGACAAAGGAAACGACGGCCCTTTTCTTATTGAAAATTTGTAAGGGATAAAAAACGGAAGTTTGGAAATGTAACTGTTGTAGATACAATGAAAATATTACAATTTGGATGCTTTTAATATGCCTTCAGAAACCGGGGGTTTTGGAAGTATATATTATTTTTTTTTATTTCTTTGCATCGTCGGTGCTGGAAAATGTTTCATCTCATGGAAAAAAATAAGTTTCGTACACTTAAGTTCAGTTATTCCGTTTGACACGTGTTAAATTAAGGAAATTATTATTCAAAAACAATGAACCACGGGCAGGGAGTCAAATAAAATATTACCCAGAATAAACGTGCGCACAAATAGAACATGTAGCTCAGGTGACGATATTACAGAAAATGAAATGAACATACACACTGTTTTTAAATTATTGATGAAGGAAAGGAAGAACAGAACAGAGACGTTAAAGTACTGGTTTCAAAGTCTATTTTATCCCATAAGCTCTATTAAGCCGGGAATTCGACCTCGTGTTAATCATTTTAGAGTGTTTTACAATTGAATAAAGATATCCCTGCAGGCCAGTACATGTATTCATTCACTGTTCCACCTAACCAGAAAAACACGTTTTTGAGCTTTACATTCTCGAGTCCTTCTATCGTTTATTGTAAGAACTGTTTGGTTTGAGTTGTCTGTTTTTCCATAGTGGGCACTCCCCGTTCTTATTCAAAAAGGTAGAGGCTTTATTGATTTATTTTTTCTTCTGTGGTTTTTTTGTGAGCGAGGTATTTGCAAGCTTTCAATATGCTTTCGAACTGTCAAGCTAAAAAGCTTTTCTAACGAAACGAAATACGATACAACGAATAACAATGTGCAGAAATATTTTCGCTTTGCTTTATTGATGTTCAAAGCCCTGAATGCACCGCTTTTAGAAACGATTCTTATTTAAATTAACCACCCACGCAGATAAACATGATATGGTTAAATTTCTGACAAAGATTTGCCAAATTTCCTTACCGAGGCATAAGGTTTGCCGCCAAAAACATATCTTAAATAAAATCAAGGGACAATATAGTTTACAGCTTTTGATAGCAAGGAACTTTTAAAGGAGCAATTTTGACGCAGTGCGCAAACTCCCTAACACGCAATTCAAAATCTCTCTTTCGACCAATCTCGTCCCCAGAGCCCGCTCTTATTTTGGTCAGCACCAAGAATTATCACATTTAATTTATGTTTTAGTTTTTGTTGGATGAAAAACGAGGGAGGTGACAAGTGAATCTTTTCTGTTTTACAAATTAAGAGTGAAAGTGCCATGTTTTGGGGCGTTAACCCTTTGATCCCCATAGCCGACATGAAAATTCTCCTAAATGGTCTCCATACATTTCTCCAGTGCCAGATAGGAGAATAACTTTTAAAATCAAAGGAAACCATTTTTCTGGTTTTGATGTTAGGAATTCAGCTAGTAACACATCTTTTTGCTATCTTGTTTCAAACAGATTTTCAGGATCAAAAATCAAGAACGAGGTAAGGAAGTAATAGACAAAACAGTTAAAACACACGAAAATTCACGAAGGTCGGCACATAAAAATATATGTAGCCAAGAGCCGGAATGCTTGCGAGCGAAGGCGCGATTGGTTTTGGTTTTACTTCCGGCTGACTGGATGAGAAAGTGGAACGAGTTTCTCTTAATCAACCAGTAAACGCAATAAAACGATTTTCACTTGAGTGTTAATTTTGCTTAATGCGTTACCTCGTTAGTGATTGGTTTAAAATCGGCTCGCACCACTTTATCAACCAATCAGGAGTAAAAGCAAAACCGATCGTTACTCGCTGTCACACGTTTTCCCGCGGTTCGCGCTGGCTGCATATATCTGATGAGTTCTGATTTGTAATTGGCCAGATCTATATGTAACATCTTTTTTACTCTGTAGGGTTCGTTTTCAGTTCGGAAATATTCACTCAGCTCTAAAACTGGAACGTTATTACCTGATTTCCCTAACCCAAGATTACTAGAGTTGCCGGAAAAGATTTCACTAGAAAAGGTAAGAACCTATGAACTTGTTGATGCGAATTTCTTGGAAAGCAAGAATTCAAATCAGACTCAAAGAGGCAATTCGCGATAACATATGAGCTGTCAGCGGCAAAGGCAGTCACTTAGCACTTGTTTTCATCTTGTTTTATTTCTGTTTCAATCTGTTCTCCTTGTCGTGGGGAACAGTCTACCGTTTTTTTACGTAGTATCTTAAGCTTTTTACTGATCGAGGTCTACACAAGATCCCGTACTATTCATAAGTTTGTCGTTGTGCGTTTACTTATATTATATGACTTAACACGAGTTAACAGGCGTACTGGTTGGAATGAGAAAGGATGACGAAAACCATATAGTGGATGGATTAGTTCTTACATGCATTAGAAATAGAAAGTATAACTTTCCTTTCTATTGTCGTATTCTTCTCAGGTTGAGACGTTTGTGGTTATGTACAAGACTCACTGTCAGTGTATATTGGATACTGCGATCAATGCTAATTTTGACGAGGTAGGTTGTTAACTAAACATGGCCCTATCTCTGCGGAAATAAGTTTGGATCTGCTAAACTCTGCATTTTCTCGGTTTCTTGCTCAACTCTGTTATCGGTGCTAACCAATCAGAATTGAACGCGCTACTCGCCCAGCCAATCAGCTTCAAAACTTTAGCCAGCCGAGACCTGGTTTGCCCACCTTTACTGCGCTTTTCTCTGATCACGTGCTTTTTCTTCGAGCTCTGGTTGGCTCATTTCATTTGTCTTAGATAGTTAGTTAAGCAAAAAGATATTTTCACAGTCACTTGCTTCTCAATGTTTTTATAAACCGTTTATAACCCAATCTAGTATCGTTTTAGGTTAAAATAGTGATCTTAGGTTAAAATGGATTCTGTAATGCTTGAGCATTTTCGAAAACTGGTCGTCATTTTCTCGAACCGAATCTACTTTAAATATTGATCGTCACTGACCAGTACCGGAAGAACTTATTACTTACCAGTATATCAATGCATATGTTGTGGTTCAATTTTGCTCTTGGTAGAATTTGGTATTTCCCTCTGTTCTGGTGCATGGTAATACATGATAATGAATATAAAACAAAGACAAATACCATATTGTACCAAGGGTAAAATTGAACCACAGCACATACACAAAATGTTTTGGCGCGAAAAGACTGGTGTTGTGAGACTTTTGGCGAGAAAGAACCAGGGGCATGTTCTTTTTGTAGGAAAAACGTGACTGTTTCACACCTACCATCAGTGCGTTTCTTGTGCTATAAGCTTTAGTTTCCCTTGTCTTTGGACATGAACTTTGTTCTTCTTGGTCTTTCGGAGTTTCTCGTTGTAGAATAGACACTTGACGAAATTTTATTTGTTTGCAGATTAAAAATTTCCTTCTTCACTTTTGGCAAGGAATGCCAAACCATCTCTTACCGTTGATGAACACTGAAGTCGTCGCCGATGTTGTTTGTGTTTGTGATTCAATTCTTTACAAGGTGATAATGATTAATAAACGAGTTCTTTGCAAAACGGAAAAGTAGAAATCTTCGTAAAAATATAGACACCCGATTTTCTTTGATGGGACAGTTTTTATGGCACTGCTTCAATTGCTTAGGCAAATTGCAAAGCAATCCCATTTTACAAACTTTGCAATGGTTCGATTTTCCGTAATGGTGTCTTACTGCAAGTTGCAGGAGAAATTGTCATTAAAAATTGCCTTTTAAGAAGAAATTAAAAGAATAAATAACTTAAATTAGGCAAATGTATTTTAAAGAGGGTAAAACTAAACTGTATTCGCGAAAAAAGTTACTTATTTTTGTTCCTCGTACAATAACAATAACAATGATGATAAATTTATCGCAAGCTAAACTGATATAGAGATCTAATCTAGAAGAAGAAATTACAGTCGCATTTGATTTTTTGCTGCTGCATGCTTGTCTGCTTAGCGTTTGCTAGTACTGTTCGTAACGCTGGATCTCATAATCCAAATCTAATTGTTAAAATTGTTTTCCAGGTATTAATGGATGTTCTTGTGCCATCCACGATGCAAGACGTTCCGGAGGGGTAAGAAGAATGATTTTAAAAACGTTTTTAATTAATCGAGTTCACAGTTCAACTTAGTGTTCAATGCAACTTTGATTTATTTTTCCAGACTTCTCGCCGATATCAGGACGTTTGCGAGACACCTAGAGTCCTGGGTACTAACTGCAACAGTTGAGCTGCCAGACTACCTTAAAATGGGAAAAATTCAAGGTGTGTCAAGATTTGGCCTTTTAGATAGTCTACTTCGGCTTTTTCTGTCTACATCATGTCCTATCACTGCAGCACTGCTCTGCGATTTAACTGTATCTCTATTTTTTCTCCGCGATTTAACTGCATCTCTATTTTTACTCTGCGATTTAACTGCATCTCTATTTTTACTCTGCGATTTAATTAATTGTATCTCCATGTTTACTCCCCGATTTAACTGTATCTCTATTTTTACTCCGCGATTTAACTGTATCTCTATTTTTACTCCGCGATTTAACTGTATCTCTATTTTTACTCCGCGATTTAACTGTATCTCTATTTTTACTCCGCGATTTAACTGTATCTCTATTCTTACTCCGCGATTTAACTGTATCTCTATTTTTACTCCGCGATTTAACTGCATCTCTATTTTTACTCCCCGATTTGACTGCATCTCCATTTTTACTCCATTAAAGCTGTGAGACGTTTTGTTCAATCGCTAAGAAGGCAAACATCCTTCCTGCATTTAGCGCAGGTAAGTTAAAACAACAAACATTGTAGTAGAAAACAGTCGAAGACCGAGGAGGTGTGTATTTTAGTCTTTCACTGGTAGCATTGCCGTGATCAAATTGCTTTCATCATATGCACACAATTTTTCCGTCTGTAACTTCATGATTAATTCGCTGGGCTCCAAACAGTCCGGTTTCGAGCCCTGGCTAGTGCGTTTTGTAATTATGCAAGACTCTTTACTCTCACGGGGAGGTGCAGTGGCCTAATGGTTAGTGAGCTGGACTCCGGATCGGACCGTCCGGGTTGGAGCCCTAGCCGGGGCACTGCGTTTTTTTCTTGGGCAAGATACTTGGGAGTAACCTGCAAGGAACTAGCATCTCATCCGAGGGTTCAAGAAATCGGAGTTAATCACCGGCGGAAGTGAACCAATTGTGGTTAAAGAGCTTTACTTTTACTTACACAATTTTCAGATTTATAAGCTTATTAGAGAAAAATTGACAAGGTCAACAGCAACCTTCCTGCACCTATACCCCGGAGACAAGGAAGGCACAATTAATGATGGATCAAAAGTTCAACAAACGAGTTGAACTTAAGTTGAGAAACACTTTAACTAAGATACAAGACTTGTAAGAATGGCTGATTGGATCTAAATGACGTTATGTTTTCTTTGTTTCAAGACTTCGCGTCCCGTTTTAGCGAACCAAGAAGTTGTAGATCACATGGTGAAAGACATCGAGAAACTTGATAACGGGGCCACAGGCAGACCAGCATTGTGTACAAAGACTGAAAACGATTGTGACGATGGATTTGACAATGAATGTAAGTTAACGATGAAACCATTCTCGTCCCCATACCCCTTTTCGTTTCTCTTAGCCGGCAGGGTCTTGGCACTAGAAACGAAGGGCTCTGGAGACATAGGATTTCCAGTCCGAGATTTTAGGACTTCCGGACTTCATGTATATCGCATTGATGTTTCTACATGTTGTGTGTTGTAATAAGGCGGCCGGCGGACATTTTGACTTCCGTTTTAAGATTTCTTTGTTCTCAACAGCCAATAAAAAACTCGAATATTTTTGAAAATCGTATGTCCCCAGAGCCCTTCGTTTTTCGTACCAAGGCCCTGCCGGCTAAGAGAAACGAAAAGGGCTATGGGGACGAGAATGCGATGAAACCTCAGTCACGACATTAACGTTTGTTTAACAACTGGTTCATGGTATATAGAGCGCCCTATTGACTTACGGCGCAAGCGGCAGGTTTGGAGAGGACGAAAGAAGCGTAAGACTAAGAGAGCTTGAGGCGATAGCTGAAAACAACTCTAGCGTTTCGTGGGATGAATGTTGTCCAAACCTTCCGGGTGCACCAGAACTCGGCCCAGCTAAAAGCATGAAAAAATGTTTTGTAACATTCCCGGTGGAAGTGTCAATCAAACCCCGCGCTAAAACTCGCGGGAACAAATTCTGGCGAAGCGATTCGCTCACTCTATAAGCGACCACTATTACTGTTATTACTATTAAGGTACACGTTTATGGATAGTGAATTAGATTGCGCGGTTCTTAGATTTGATTGTTGTTTCAATGTTACAGTTCTTCAAGATTTTGTGGACCTTTTGCGGGAACAGGCGCCTTTGGAGTCTTACGTGGAATGGCTCGACAGGCTGGTCGAGACGAAGATCATAAGGGTGAGTGATTGCAACTTGACACAAACGTGACATAAACGTGGTGTGCGCGTGATGTGTGCATGGTTCGACTTCATCTGCTCGGGCGGTGGACGTCTGATGATTGTTTTGAAAAAGAAGGCGAGGACCGCCAAATATTTAGTAAATTCTGTAGATCGATCTTAAATTTCAGAATGTTTATCAGGATTGTAATTTTTCATTTTGCATCCTTTTGAAGCCCTGCGAGGGAACTGGCGACGACTTCAAGAGTAGAGCCCAGGAATTCCTTTTGAGATGGTCATTCTTGGGAGCGAGGCTAATGCACAATTTGACGCTAAATGCCTCATCTTACTTTGGTTAGTGTAGTAGGCCATTTCTGAGTTCTCTTTTGCCTCAGTGTCAAAACGAGTCTAAGTGCGAAACCATTGTTATGAAAATGTGTTTTACCTGCATCTTCATTCTCATGCAAAACGAGCTCATTTCCATATGAATAGTTTCGCACTTAGACTCGTTTTGAAACAGAGGGAAAAGGGAACTCGGAAATGGCCTATTAAACAGCTTTTGCTTGCAGGAAATAATACGATCAAGGATAAACCGATATTGACATCTGTAAACTATGCAAGGAACACTCAAACAAACAGGCGCAGATTGTAGCTGGAGTTTGGTGTAGATCAGGATCAGCAATAAATTTAAAAGAAATTAATGCAAGGCTGATCAAACAGCTGGACAAACTGATGGTATTTTTAATTTGGCCCAAAATTTCGGATGGACAAAACCAACCTTCATCAGGGCCATAAAAAAATGGATATCTGTCATAATTATGTTTAATTTCTGTTTATAGTGTAAATAAAGAATTGAATTGAACTACTATCAGTCTAACCTATGAACGGTGTTCTTCCTTTTTTTGGCATATTTATAGTTGCATGATGCAGCCACTACGACAAAATAACGTCCGATTTGACTAAATGGAAATAAAAATAATATCACCTACCCAGTTTTCGGTTTAGTTTGGTATTATTTTTTCACTTTTTCCATCTTTTTCCTTATTATTTCTTATCAATTTCAGGTTCATTTCACCTCATACGAATGCTTCTCGACGAATACATGCTACTTGTCATCGAAACTAAATTCTACAACGAGACGGAAGAGAAGTTACAGGAAATGTTGGATAGGCATTTGAAAATGGGTGAGTAGCCGACTTCATGATTCATAATACGGTCGAGGGTGGGGTAAGGGGAAAGTAGCAATAAGTAGCAGTTATTAATTTGAAAACAATGCTGTGAAATATATAATAATTAACTGCAAGGAAACGAGAATGAAACTGACTAACAGCAAGCAATCAAGAGCGGAAACAACCACATGCAAACCAGGGTACAACTAACTGCAAACAAACTACAACGCTTATTTGTCTTCAAGCAAACCAAGGTTCAATAGACAATATCCTACTGTTGTATTAAAAATTACCTTGACTCTTTGGCGCAAGGCTCACAGTCTAATTTGACTCATAAAACAGGGGACCTCCATACCCTAGCTGTCAGGCTTTCATATTCCCCTTCGAACATAAGCATGCAAGAAATTTTTGGTACCGTCTCTTCCTCCTAAATGTAATAAGCACAAAAAATGTTTCTTCTGGTTTGTATAATACAAATTACAACTTATTCGCAAAAGGAAACCAAATTAGCCCAAATTAGCCCCAAATTAGCATAACATGCTACCATTGACTATTACAATGAAAAACTGTAATTTTTAATTTATTGAAACTTTCTTCTTTAGGCGAGGGAGTCGACAAAGATAACTCTCCTCTTCGCGTGCAGACAATTGTCACAAAAACCAAGTTCACAGTTCCTGATAGCGTTGTAATAAACGGTGGCAGACTACCTCCTAAAGTGGAAATCATAGAACCAGAATACACCAGCAAACCGTCTAATCGCAACAAACGGACGAAATCACGCGACCAGTTAAACGGCCTCAAACCGAGGCCCAAGAAACTCTCAACACAGCGTCTGAGCGCATGCTCCATGATGAGCGAACCGATGTCTCCCGCGATGAATGGATTTCCACCCACACCGCTCGAGTCATCCGCCTTCGTTATGCCTTCACCTAAGGAGAATTTCTTTCCTGGTCACAATGGAATACTTCAAGCGCCCGTGCTCACGCCTCCTGTGTCGCCAGCGATAGCTACGGGGTTGCCTAGGAACGCCTTGGGGAACAGCAACTTTTCTCAAGTGACTTACACAGCCCTTGGGGAAAAGAAACAGCCGTGGGGGTACGCCGTAAATGGTGACGTAAACCCTTCAAGCGAGGCGATTGACAGCTTAGTTGCGCAACACTTTAATAGCTGTGGACTCGGTGGCTTCGTGGCGCCAAATCGGTACCAGGTTCCGGCGACTAACGAAAGCTGTTTCATGAACAACGTAAGTGTCACTTTACAGCACATTTGTCTTTTTCATTGTTTAGCACATTTTATCCCACATCGCCTTTTAAGGTACCGGTGGTTCGATACAGTTTTTTCTATACAATACCTTGCATTTGCAATTAGTGTTTTAACAACCGCCCCTTGCATGATCTGATCGTTGTGAAAATCACACAAATTGTTGGAAAAAGATTGAAGTTTAGTTGAGTGGTTTTATAAGGAAATCAATACTTCCATGGCAACGATAAACCAAAAAATTGAAAATCGGTAAAGCATGTATATTGTACGAAATAGATCTGTTATAGAAAAGATGATGCCAATTTCTGAAATTACGATGAATGGCAAGGGGAATATGAAAGAATAAAAAAATTCTATATGTTTGATTTCGAATAAATGGCGAAAACATTTCACGCCATGCTCTTTTTTTAATGAAATTTAAATGGGCTGAAAGAAGAACACTTTTTTAATGAAATTGTTCCAACTAAAATGTGCCTTGAAGTTACATTTTGGAACCATAAAAGTTTTGTTGGCTTGTGCTTTCTTGATCTCGAGAACGAGACTTTTTCGCAACATCACTTCCATAATAAATTTAGGCCATTTTTTGATTTTAAGCGCTTTTTCGAACATTTTAAAAAAACGGCTCGATAGATTTTTTTTAAAACGTTAACCATGTATGCCTGATAATGTTAACGAAACTTTGGAATAAAATTGTTAACGTTATCAGGCATACTTGGCTAACGTTTTTAAAAAATCTATCGAGCCGTTTTTAATTTTTTTTAAATATATATTCTTTAGAAGAAAAAGAAAACAAACGGCGGTTACAAACATTATCAATATACAACACATGGTAAAACTTTATATAACTTGAACTTGACGAGTTTATATAAAGTTTTGCCAACGACGGCCTCCCTAAGAACAAAAGCACTTCGCCGCAAGTCCCGCCAGCTGCGCAGGCTAATGCGTTGTCTGCTGACAATGTTCGTAAACCGCCGTTTGTTTTCTTTTTCTTCTAAAGTTGAAATAGAGTGTGTGTTTGTTGATGTATTTAGAGTTTTGATCGCAACACGGAGTACATTCAAAATGGTACGACCCATTCTGGCAGTGGCCACACACCATATCAGCCCATGATGACCGCTGCAAACACGCCATATCCCCACGTAACGCAAGGCTACTACATGCCTGTCACGCATGCTGTGTCACGCAACCACATTGAACATATGACCACCAGTGCGGAAGTTCCGATGATGGCCTGTAATATGGTCTACTCCGAGGCGCCTGGAATGCTGGATGACGGGGTGGGGGTGGGGGAACACACAGATGAAAACGATGAGTATATCAACATGACTGTCCACAAGCTTTTCAACGGCGATTGTGAGTTGGAGAAAATGGATTGTGTCGACGAACCAGGAATACTTCCCTCCATAAATTCACTTCTTACAGAAGCAGCCATCTAGATAGCATACGAGAAAGTATTAAGAAATGTACATAGAAATCCAGAAAATATTTTTGCGGCTTGTTTGATCGATATTTGCAGCTTAGCGTGTAGGTCGGTCTGATGAGATTTGGAAAGCTTAGTTGATTGACTTTAAAACTACATCTGTATGGAAACAAAAGTTCACAAAATCAAAATAATTTGCTTAATCCATTCAATTTTTAGAAGAATTATATTACCTCGGTTGATGTTTGAGAATAGAAAAAAAGTATATTTTCCTTTTTGTACAGTTATAAAAATGCGGTGTTACCACGGCAATATAAAAGCTAGAAGAGTTTGCCTATCTTATCAAAAAAAACGAAATTCGATTTGGAATTATATTCTTAAAGATCCAAACATTTTTTTTACCATTTTGTAGCCTGTTCGACTTTCAAACGTACATCATCCCCCTCCCCCCTTCTTGAAAGAGAGACGCCTGCATTTTGACACCTTGTGATGACGAATCTCCGCGGAGGTCCATGTACTGCTGTGATTGGTTGTAGCGCAGCCAACAATTAGCACGCGCGAGAAACCAAGCATTACACTGTTCTCTGCACTGTTTTCATTAGTGTGACGTCTCTTGCGTTCGAGGAAAGAATTGAGGGCGCAAACGAGTTCTCATAAACTTTCTTGTGTAACTTTATATACAATATGTGGGAAAGTTTAATTCTATTTCTTTTAGGAAAATGACTCAACGACTTAAGCTTTTGCCTTTTTACAGACTTGAAGAAACAGGGTTTGATCCGTACATCTGTTTATATTAATTCGGCGGTTGTAATTAGACAGTACTGAGCCTTTGAAAACTGACAAAAACGCACCTATTTTAGCTCCACGAACGAAACATCATATTCCGTATACCGACATATTTTTTTAATATTAAGGATCGCGCTATGATCGAATTCGAAATTAAATTAATTGCCCGATTTACTCGCTGAATTGTATTCCAATCTTTTGTATAGTATGTAGCAATCCATAGTTCGCTGGTACTTGTTAGTTATGGTCTCATATATTTGTTACAGTTTCCACTACAGGTAAATACGATATAGTCATCATGCATATTTTAATGTATCAATTTTTATTCTATTTGTAGACAAGATGATAATTTAAGATAGATATTGCAATTTTGAAGAGGCCAAATAAAAATGATTTAAATTAATTAGAAGATTCTACTATCGATGTGATAGAATACACATTT
This sequence comes from Blastomussa wellsi, assembly GCA_947652115.1. Classification (NCBI taxonomy): domain Eukaryota; kingdom Metazoa; phylum Cnidaria; class Anthozoa; order Scleractinia; family Plerogyridae; genus Blastomussa; species Blastomussa wellsi. Next base: position 7,478,791 of record OX393561.1, read on the forward strand.
TGTAAAATAAGAAATATAATGGTGAAACGATATATTTTCATAATTTAGGTAAACTTTGTAAATATTTGAACATTTTATATATCTCAGTTTTGTTTACAAACACCTTTTTTACGTGCGGAGTTTAAACTAAATGAAAGTTTATTCTGTAGACAGAAAAATCAAGGAATATATTGTTAATAAAATTGAAACCCAAATTGATTAAACACTGCGTTTAGATTTCTTGTGAACTGATCTGATGTGATGCCTTTTTTAATCCATTTCCGAGCACAGGCCACTTGCTCTGGCTGTTAAAGGAGCTACGTCACGTGACGAACCAAATTGCTCTTAAAATATAGGAAACCCAAAACTACTCGTTTACTAAGGAAGAAGAACAACAATAACAAAGAGGTGATACTAAACCATAAAGGAACAAGGATGGTTAAGAATGGAGAAGATTGAGACGGATTACGAATGACGGATTTGAAAACCTTAGGCTGAATTTTTCAAAATGCACAAAGCGTTACGTAGCTTCTTTAAGGGTGGGTGAGGCAGTGAGTAAGGCGTGGAGCGGCGGATCTCCACCACCCCCCCCCCCCCCCTTCCCTATCCCTTCTCCCTTCTCTTTCTTCCTGCTTTTCCTTCGCCCCATCCTCGCCAGAGAGAATGAGGTCGCTGATGAAGCTCCTCCAACCCCTCTGACCACTCCCTCTGTTTCCAGGACTAACCTCTCGACTGGACGTCAGTACGTTAAGTGACCCTTCTCGACGCCGGTGCTATAAGCAGCGACCTGTAAATAACACGACCTTTCACAGCATAGGTAAGTCTGTACTGGATGGCTGACTCGTTCCCAGTCGTCTCCTATGAGAATATGGCAAATCGCGATGGATGAGGGAAGGAGGAAAGGCAGGTACTGATCTTTTCTGCCTCCTACCCAATCATTCCCCACGCCTGTTTTTTCCCATAAAAATACTGGTGACAAAATAGAAGGTTGTCGAAAGTACATTTGCGGGCCTACTTTGTTCTTGTGAGCCTGCAATTATGTATGGTTGTCAATTAGTCACATGGGCACGACTCATGCGCAATAGTTGTCAAATGACACAGTGATGATATGACAAGCTAGCAAGAAGGAAAGTTGAGCAAGAGAGTGAGGTTTACGCGGGCGAAGTAACAGTTGCCTTTTTCGTTTCTCCTCGCCTTTGGTGATTTATAGACTTTTTGACAATCCAGAGTGACGCAGGACGCCCTGTTCCTCGAACCTGCTAGCAATTTCCGCTGATATTGGCTGTTTCCGGTGCAACTTTTGAAAATTTGTACTCTCGGTTCATCTGGTGCCCGCCACTCGATTTCCTCAACACATTTCTCACTTCACCTGTTTTACTTCACGCCGTTTGATAATCACCATGCAAGCTTCAGATGCAGAGGTAGTGGCGCTTGTAAATTTGCTGATTATTTTTTGTGATGATCTTTCGTTTGTTGGCGGGAGTTCTAAACAAAAATGTCTGCTGTCTGTTCTATTTAATCGAATTTTGTTACGTAGTGCCCGTTGTGTATGGAACAGTTGGAAATCGACGATGTCAATTTCTTCCCTTGTACTTGCGGATACCAGGTAAATACAAATCTACGGAATTTTTGTGGAGAAATTTCTTGTAATTGCTAGTTCCTTCAATATACAGTAACTTGACACGTATTGTACAACTCTCTTGTGGCTGCACAATTTGAATTGTTCTTCATAAAATTATTTGCTATTCATAAACGCCACTTTTTCGATCAAATCGAATTTTTACGATGGATGGTTTAGAACATGTTTTTGTTCTTATCTTTGGCTAAAACCGTTCCTATGTACATCATGAACATGCATTTATAAACATTTAAACGCCCACTTCTGTTTCCAAGCTCCCATCTATCCCAGGATGGAAACTATAAGATATTTTGCTGCTTGGCTTCATATATAATATTATTGATGTTGCTATTTTATTTTAGAACGCTTGATTTGCAAGTAATGGGGTCAATTTGTTTTGGGACTTGCCATGCGTTCTACTATTTCTTGGAGCTGTGCTCCTTTTGCAGATTGGCAGTTTGGAACCAATCCCGAGAGAGTCAAATGAAAATAAGCATGGTGGCCATGTTGGATGACCAAACAAAAGAGTCTAACCAGCAATTTTTTGTTCATGTCATCCAACATGGTGTCGATAATTCCCCACCAGTAAAAGCATCTTTAATTATTACACATAAAATGATATTATTGTCTTCTAATTCTCATAAAGCCAATGATTCATGGTTCAACATTTGTTGCTCAACAAATGTTGAACATCGTTGTGACTTATTGAATACTCATTCAACTTTTGTTGAGCAAGAACTACGCACTTTGGCCTGATCCACATTTTCACCACGTTTATATCATATTATTTCCAGAGTAAAGCTTAGCAAACATGGAGACAGCATAGAAAGCTGTCACTTGAATTGGGAGTTACTCAGTCGTTGTTCTAAGTTTTGCGGCAAATTCTGCCACTGCTATATCTTTCAGGTCTCTGATCTTCCAGCCGCACGGTTCGCACTGTTCAGCTTCGGCCATTCTCGTCCCCAGAGGCCGCGATCCTTTTGGTCAGCACCAAGAATCACGACCTCTGGCCACCCCCAGCTTGTGAGCATGCGCAGAGTACTCGTTCTTTAGTTTTCAGCCAATCAGAATTGTCAGATTCGACAATGAGTCTGTGATTCACGGACTTCTGGTTTTGGAGACGGCCAGAGGTTGTGATTCTTGGTGCTGACCAAAAGGATCGCGGCCTCCGGGGACGAGAATGAGCTTCGGCCATCATGTTTTTCACCAAGCCACGTGACATCAAACTTGAAAGCGATTGGTTAAGTTCAACATATTGAATGGCATATGTCAACATTCAATATCACGTGATACACTGTTCAACATTTGTTGAACCCCACTTGCAGCATTTGTTGCTCAACAAATGTTGAACCATGTATTATTGGCTTAAGCTGCAACAAGCAGATAGACAGTTGTTCAATTCTTATGTTGAATGCTCTCTCATCTCTTTGGCCTGGGTCGCACTTGAGACAAACATTTGAAATGTTGCAAAAGTTGCGAGCAGTGTTTGTCTCAGAACTAGTACAAGTGTAATAAGGAAACATGAACTTTTATTTCTTTGTCTCAAGTTAGAGACTTTGAGGTGTTGATCACGACATTATGAGTGCTATGGTGCTGGTCTTTGTTAGGTGATGAGTTCAGAACGTTGCAACCAACTCCTCAAACTGACTCCATCATGAGACAAACAAGTCCATATTTCCTTTTTCAAGACTATTTTAAATGTTGTAGTAAGGGTTGCACTCGAAGATTCAAAATTACTGGCCACTTTATTGCATTAATTTTCCAGCATGAAATAATGGCAATGATATTCAAATAGGAGCAGAGATAGTCTCATTGGTAACAACACAAAATTTCTATTAAACTTTCGAAACATGAATGTTAAGTTGGGTTGTGCAAACCTGGCCTGGAAATGTTGAAAGGGTCTGGAACTGCTAATTATGACAAGACTGCTTTGCGTCTTCCTTCTGATTGCAGTTGCCCTGGCCTAATCAATGTTGCTTTTCAATTATATTTTCTTGGTGAAAGCTGATTGTCCAAAAAATGAAGACATTTTGGTCGAAAATTGGCTGAATTAATTGAGAGTGAAATATGAAGCAAACAATCTTGTTTACTTTAGGCCACTGAATTGATTGGAATTTTTATCACAATAAAAACATTTTGTTTGTTGCTCACAGAAAGTCCTGCCCAGTGGCAGCATAATTGTTCCTCTGAAGATTTGTCTCGGTAGACAAGTTTTGTCCACATGACATGCATGTATAGGGACAAGTAAGTCACACTTGGGATGGCCAATTAACAACATCAGTGATCTTGACAGTTTTTTTTTTTTTGGTTATCAAAATAAACTTGTACTGATTTTATCCAAAGTGTAAGGTCGTTAATGTTTTCCTGGGATGAATTTTTATTTTGTTTTCTTGTGAACACCACTTGACAACACTTCTAAGTTGCTCTAGTTTCAGCACAAGTTCATACCAAAGATATTTTAGTTTTTTAACAATTGAGTAGATCTATGAAATCTAGTAGTTGGTTTTCTAATAAAGCACATGTATTGTAGCCATAAAATTAATACATGTAGTTTTAATTATTCAACACCCATTTTACCTTAGATTTGCAGATTTTGCTGGCATCGGATCAGAACAGATGAAAATGGATTGTGCCCTGCATGCAGAAAGGTGTGAAATGTGCATATTTATTTCGCTGTTTATTTCAATATTTATACAATGCTAATGATCAGCTGCAGTGGAGCCTCGATCCAAAGAATCTCTATAAATAAAATGTAGAACTCAGCCCTCAGAATAACAAATGGCATTCTTCACTCCAAAACCTGAAGTATGCGTTAAATTAAATTGAAAATACATGTAACTCAGATATGATGAAACCTGGTTATAGAGAACATGATTTGTCATCCCCTTGGCTCTTTTGTTGAATAGAGGTTCTGCTGTATGAACATAGGACAATTCGAAAAATCCTTAAACCCCTTGATAGGTTTCTAACCTAGCCTTCTGCATACTGGTCAGGTGCTGTAGCCACCGTGCTGCTAATTAAGACCTACATGCACTAGAAATCTATGGCAATGGCCGTTTTCACACTAGAGACGAACAAATCGTCTGGACAGACAAATCCTCTCAGATGGACAAGTCGTCTTAGTGTGAAAACGGGACGAACAAATTTTTAGACGAACAAACCGTCTTGTTTTGTCCATCTGTTTGTCTGTCTATGAAGACCAGTTTTATAAGACGATTTGTCCATCCAGACGAACAAGTCGACTAAAGTACGACCTAAATTCACATCAGATGAACAAAGACGAACAAATTGTCAGACGATTTGTCCGTCCAGACGATTTGTTCGTCTCTAGTGTGAAAACGGTGAATGGCCTTTGCTATTTTTAATGCCTGTGTTGCACAGAGGTTTGGTGCCCAGGGTCCCGGGAGGGTGGAACTGCCAACCCCATACACAGATTGGTTGAGCATCCTGCCAGGCCCAGCCTGCAGCTCAGTTACGAGCCCCAGGAAGGCCAGCAGGTGACCCAAATGTAGGGGGGAGGGAAAGGGAGAGAAAAGAAAACACCAGACTGCAAGTAAAGCAGCACACCAGATATGCAGAGAAAAGTAAAGCTAAAGAACATGCAAAGGTGCAGTGTCACATAATTATAGTGAACCAAACTACATGTACCACTGACTTTGCAAGTGCTGAATAGTTATGACAACTGGCAAAAAAGGTAACACAATGCCAGTGCACACCACAAAGTATGCGAAATAAATGTTTATGCCATGCCAAGCATTGAGCAGCTTGCTCCTTGTAGTTAACTAAATTAAATAACATCTAACACACTTGTGGCAGCTGAAATGCCTCGCACCATGGTCGCGACAAACGTTAGCCTTTATTTTGCTTTTGATGTCATCACCTCTGACCAACACAGGCATTTCTCATACTCAAGATCTACAGGAGGATTGATATTTCCAGCAATACCAAGATTAGAGTTATTGGTGGGAAAATTGAGCTTGAAATACGCATGACAATGCTTAAACATTTTGTGAAAAGCTTTGAGAAAAATTTCTCTTGACACCTGATAAGAATTTCCTGTTTGGATGATGCTTTCTCTGTCAGAAATTCTTCAAGAACTAAATCTATATAAAAGTCACAACAGAAGAATATTCATGGTATATATTTTTCCTGATTATTTTTGCAGCCATACAGTGAAGATCCTGCAGTTTACACTCCACTCTCACAAGATGAGTAAGTGCATTGTATTCCTCACCTTTATGCAGATCTTTTAATAGCATCACTGTTTACCTTTATTAAGGGACAGTGGCCTACTGGTTAGTGGCTTGAGCATCCAGAATCAAGCCCTGGCTGGTTCACCATGTTGTGTTTTTAAGGCAAGACACTCGCATAGCATCTCTAAGCACCCAGGTATACAATAATATTGGGTACATGTACCTGCGAATTTCATACAGTAACAGGAGTAGAAATACTACTAGTTGTTTCGTGCTGAAGAAAACTATAATGATTACCAGCATGCTTGTTTGGAGGGGTTACCATCCCCACACCCTGTACTGTGTTTATGACAGATTAGCTGCAGGTTATACATAATATTCACTTTTTTAAACTTTTTTTTTCAGAATACAGAGAATTCTTAAAGAAAGGAAACAGAAAGATGTACAAAGAAAACAGAAAGTAACAGAAAACAGAAAACACTTAGCAAATGTCAGGTAATGAAGACAACATATATACTGGTACAAACTATGAATCTGTTTGTACTTTAGTGGCATTGCTTTGTTATTCTCACTTTTACGTGTGTCTTTATGAGGAGAAATTGATACTCCCTTGTGGGCTCAGCTATCTATTATGCTATGTTAAATTCAAATGCTTGAAACCAAACCTGGGAGACCGAAATTGCGACTGTATCGGTCGCCAGTGCAACTTAAATTTCATCCGTGCATGGTGACTAAAAGTTCAGGTTTAGTCGCCAAATGACGACTACATTTCTTCGTATGTGGAACATTCAAGTGACATTTTTAGAGGATGTATAATTTGTGGTTTCTTTCTTTAGAGTTGTACAGAAAAACTTGGTATTTGTAGTTGGATTAACCCAAAGATTAGCGGACCCTGAGGTAAGCTATATATTAACATTTTGAAAGGTCACGTATTAGGGTTTGATCCACAGAATTAAAAACAGTAACACATGATTCAAGTACTGCTCAATAGCTTTCACTGGTACGTACTTGGGAGTCAATAGTTAAAATACTAAAATTATTTGTATATGCTGGAGGATTCAAAAGCTCAAATTCAAAAGCTCAAAGCACTGTGCAGTGAAAACAATTTCAGTGAATAAATTCATGTCATTTTCAACCAAAGGTAAAAGTAGTGTCCAGAGAATTAAAATACAACAAAGCATTATTTGAGGGGTATAACAAAATGCTTAATGACTGTCACCTTAGGAACATTGAGGATCTCAGGGAAACAAAATGCACTGTTTCCCTTGTGGCCAGTCATTTATTGCTTATTGTAAACCTGTAAAGCATAACAAATGAACAGCACCACATGAAAGCACTGCTCAGTAGCTTCAACTTGAATGGCCACACGCTAGGCTTTCATCCACAGACTAAAAGGTTATAATGACCTTGCACAGCATAAACAATCATGCGTCGTGAAAAGGCTGCTCTGTAACTTTATCTCAATGGCCACGCACTTTTTACTTGGTTTCATCCACAGAGTTGAATTTATTGAACTACATTGAATCAACCATTGACTCAGCTATGAAATTCTTACTATTTCAGCTTCTAAAGAGACCAGAGTATTTTAGCAAGTTTGGCAAAATACACAAGATAGTCGTGAATAATAGTACAAATTATGCAGGTCCACAGGTGAGCTACAAACTTCACCCAGAGTAGTCATATTTCTCTTCACCTCAGTCATCACGTAAATCTTTTAACATGGCAGTGTACCTTAAATGAGCTCTGTCACAGATGATACATTTTGTAAAGTTTAGTCTAAATGTTTCAAAATTGTCAATTACAATTCCTTGCTCCTTCTTAGTTTATTGTTGTACATCATTGGTGTTTTTCTTCCTTGATAAACAACTATTTCAAGTTTCCCGAGATTTGAAGGCAATTTTAAACATTGCTAAAGTTGTCTTCATTCATAATGACAGAGCCCCTTTAAGGGAGTCACAGTGGCCTATTAGGCTGCGTTTACACGAACGCGGTTTCATTTGTAACCTCATCACTTTCGATTCGTTTATGCCTTTTGTTTACACTGCTCCGAATTGAAACCGGGTAGTTTTGGAAACGCTGTCAAAAGTGGAGCATTTTCAAAACGATACAGTTTCATTTCTCATGTAAATGGCTGAAATGGAGAAACCGCATCGATTTGAAAACGATTGCCTATTAGCGTGAAATTGGCCAGCTCTCAAATAGTAAACATGGTTAAATTTGTACGGAAGGTAGCTCTTGGTTATCCAAAACGCTTTGGAAAACATTTGGAAAACGGTTAGATGGCTCCGTGTAAACACTTCGAAACCGTGTCGTTTTCGATGCGGTTAAAACCGTGTCGATTGGAAAACGCATTCGTGTAAACATAGACTTAGTTAGCGTGCTGGACCCTAGATCCTGCATTCCCTGGGTGGGGTCACCGTGTTAAGTGTTCCTAGCAATAAACTTTGCTCTTGTAGTGCCTTTGTCCAACCAGGTGTATAAATGACTACCAGTACCCTGCAATGGTTTTGCATCTCATCCAGGAAGGAGTAGAAATACTTGTATTCCCTTAGTGCTGTAGTAACCAGGATAAACTTTGGTGGTTAGGCCATAATTTGACCTGCTGCAGACTTGACCTAGCTTGCCTTGGTGCCTTGGTGTTCAAATAAACGTATACTTTGGTAAACACAATGACCATTCATCATGTCATTATTGCAACAGCATTTAGTGCTTTAAAACACTCCACCTGCATTATGCATTAAAAAAGCTTGATGTGTATGTTATTACACATTCATTCAGTGGAACCCATCTTTCTGGAACCTGCTTGGGTGACAAAGATTGTTTTTTAGAAAGCAGTGGTAATATTTCACTGTTCAACTTATAATTAGTAGAACAAGTCCAAGAGAAACAGCTTTTGGTTTATGTTAGCCTGCGTAGCTGGCAATTTAGAACATTGCGGCATGCCATGAGCGAGCTACAAAATTTGCTTAAGTGAGCAACAAAACCGTGAGGGGCCTGGTGGAAGAAATGCTTTATTTTTGTTCTCCCCACCAAGCCCCTTGTGGCTCCACCACTTGTTTCTACTTTTTTATGCAGAATTTGGAGAATTAAGAAAAATTGTTAATCAGGGGTTTAAAAAATTTATATTCCACGGTAAAAACAAATGCATTTTAATTTACTTTCATTTAACAACTGTATCGCTTAAGTGGAGGTTGGGTGCCTGGGACATCCAGGAGCTTCCACTTTTGGCAGCCAGCTCCTAGATGGAGAACCGCCCCCATGGCTGGCAAATCCTGGCAACCCAGCCATGAGCCCCCACAACAAGGAATCAGGAACCCGTCACACTGCGAATGCAGTGGAAAAGAAGAGGGAGGGGGGGGGGACGGGAAAAAAACGCTGAGGCCTAGAGCACGCAGAAGACCTCCAGGAACGCCCGCCACAGCACAAAAACGCTCAAACCCGCTCACTCTGAGAGCACATGGAATCGTGGCACATGCGCACACGCCAAATACCGCTGACCTCCAGGTGATCACTGGCGCTCTAGTTGTTAACTCTGTTAAATTGCATTTAACTGCATTTATTGATCCTCATTGGCTTTCGTCATTTTGACTTTTTTAGGGTCCAAGTGCAAGTGCTTACATCACATATGTTAGAGAAGAGGTAACTTGATGCCCATGTTGATTTTGAAATTTGTAATTTAGAAATCTTGCAGAAGAGCACAGGGCCAGATTGTTCAAAGTATGGTTTTAATAATCCACGATTCTCATGAACTTTGATTTCAGTTTTTCAGGGCTGCAAATAATTTTTTTCTCGTGAAAGGACGCTCATCCTATATAAAGTGTCGTTGGTGTAAAACATTATTTTGGTGTTTGCTTAGAAAGGCGTAAAAAGATGTCCAAACTTTCTGTCCGACTACAGTTGACAACAGTTGAAACAAAACCGAAACACTGGAAAGTGAAAAATAAAGCTAACAACAAAATCCCCCGGCTACTTTTTTACTTTCCTCAACTACTTGAAAAATTAGTGACAGCCCTGACAGACGGAAAGAGTTGAATCAAATTTTCTTTTTCCATTCACAGGATGCGATTAAAACAATAATAGCTGTGTGTAATACTCATCTTGATGGCAGAACACTAAAGTAAGAAATCTATTTCTTTGCTTGTTCATTTCTCTATTATTTTGTAAGTGATTATTTGCCTGTGGTTTTGCCCCGGTCTCGTAGAGATTTCACAGGTCTCAACCTGTGAACGAACAGCAAGTTGTTGCATTTGATATTTTTAGTGAGTTGTTGACAGCTGGCAACAGACTTTTTTCAAACAGACAATTTTATGCACTGATCGCTGCGATAGTGAAATCGCCAAGGGTGCCCACTTTTAGTGATTTTGATCACAGCAGCTTGCGATCAAATTCACAAATAGTGCTGTAAATCTGTGCTTTGCAGAGTAATGTTCAGTGCATGTTAGTTATATTATGTACCCAATACTTTGTTTTTACAATGACACAACAGAAATGATATATATGTGCTGAAATTAGTTCATTTTTTTGTTGTTTTTTTCTTGGGAACTGAATAGCAATTTAACTTTGAATGTTCTTCTGTACCACAGGGCATCATTAGGAACAACCAAATACTGTAGTTATTTTCTCAGAAACATACCATGTCCAAAAACGGTGAGCAAAGTCCATTTGTAAACATTATGTGATGTTGCTGTAGTCATTTTCTAAGGTTATCAAAGTTATTTAGTTGTCAGTCTCAACAAATTCTACAGCTGCTGTAATTTTTAGAAAAATTATATTTTTCACAGAATTTTGACTGCAGGATTTGTTATATATGTACATGTACGGTATAAGCATCAGTAGCATGTGATGAGGCCCTCTGTTTTGAGATTGAGTAATCCCTGGACCTCTTGAATGTGCTGGTAGGTTTTCTTTGCCTTCTTCCCATCCAATACTCAAGAGGAAACTTAAATGCGGCTAAATTTAATTTAGGCGAGGTTAAACTCGAGACAATGCTGGCAAGTGGTGTCGTGTGTGAATCCGAGGTGCCCCAAGGCTTTGCAGGGGCTCAGTAATTTTACAGGTCTCATGTTGAGGTCAAGTCATTTGCTTGCGTTACCTTTCGCTAGCTGGGACAGCGATCACTTTTGCTCCCGTCCCTCCCATCCCATGGGTATATGTAGCTTGATGATTTCTTTCCACTCACTGAGTTGTTGCTCAGTGTGACAGTGCCTGGTGGTTGCCGCTCACAGGGTTGTCATGGTTACTGTTTGCGCTCGGGGTGGCTACCACAGGAATTTAAGGCACCTTCCCCAATCTCATCTATTGGTGATGAGTTTAATGACAGGCAAGAGCAAAACCTACATTGTACTTGCAAAATATGTACTTATCTGTGATGTCGAGGTCTTGTTCTGTTGACTTTCTCTTTATGGATCTGCAGGATTGTATGTATCTTCATGAGTTAGGCGATGGTGCAGGAAGCTTTACAAAAGATGATATGCAGGCTGGGTTGGTATTCCTTTTCTTGTTTCCTTAATTTCTCTTTTCTTTGTTGTGCATTTATTTTTTGTTGTAGTTCAGTAATTGCAATAGGCCATTTCCGAGTTCCTTTTTCCCTCAGTTTCAAAACGAGTACAAAACTATTCATTGAAATTAGCTTGTTTTGCATGAGAATGAAGATGCAGGTAAAACACATTTTCATATGAATGGTTTCGCACTTAGGCTCGGTTTGACGCTGATGCAAAAGAGAACTCGGAAATAACCTATTTTGATGTGCATGCAGGGTTGTCAAAATAAGCTGGCAACCAGTACATTTCACCGGCTATTCCAAATACTGCGCTGGCTACTCCGAATGTTAGTAGTTCAGTTCTGAGTGTGATATTGTAGAAATAAAATGGAAATAGCCGGCTACTTTTTGGGTGGAACTTGCTACTCAAAAACCTACTGACAACCCTGTGCATATTTATAGTAAAATCATAATGATCATTTAATTCAGAGGCATGGATGTAACTAAGGGCTGGCTATTGACATTGGGCCAGTTTTAGGGCTGCAACTATACAATTTCTTATGATACGATACGTATCTCGATACAAGTGCCATGATGCGATACACGATACAATACATGTGTTTTGTCCATGGGTACACAAGACTGTGTCAGCTGGCAATGAATTGGAACTGCCACCATCTTGAAACATACATGACCGGTAGCATGCAAAGCTAAGATGGATCTTTTTTCCCTTTCCTGGGTTCCTGTGTTTAATAAATAAATAGCCCTGAAAGGGCTTAGACTTGGACAAGGAGTCATTAACTGAATGTTGAATCACAATATCATAATATTGCGATGTAATATCAATATTCATATTATGACAAAATTTATAGCAATTCACCGTACGTGTGTTGGTGTATCGTTGCACCGCTAGCCACTTTGGGTCATAAAGACTCAAGATAATCTTCAAATGCCTAGACTACGAGCAGTCCCTTTTTTTCTTAGTCCGTCAAGCGCTAAGTGAAAAAATGGCTGCGCGAAACCTGGTAGATGCCGCCTGGGCTGACTAAGAAAAAAGGGACTGCTTGTAGTCTATGAAATGCCAGGAAAGCAGACTAGGTTTGTTAATGAGCTAGCTTAGTTCTTTCGCAGCTGCATCCCTCCATAAAGTTCCCTGCCATGCTGTTTGCTTTCAAGTGACATAGTTTGTGCTTTCCTTTTCTTTTCAGAAAACATCAAGAATATGAACAGCAGTTAATTGCTTTTTATTCCAAGAAAATGTGAGTTTCAGTTATTTTCTGCGTTGTTCTAACTGTACAATACATTGATTGATGTAATGTTCTCTTGTAAGGCACATTCAAACTCCAGGATTTAAAGTTTTAAACACATGTTTCTATTTCTTTTGCAGGGGTCTTAATAGTGATAAGGTAGGTTTTCCAAGTGTTTTCCTATATTAAGTGAAGTGCGCTTTCATGAATTGTGATGTTTCAGTAGCCATATCTATCTGCTCTACAGTATGAAAGTCTTCATTTAGTATGCAAAAGTTATGTAGAGTCTTTGAGAGAAAATTACAGTTTGACCAAAGCCTCTTATGCCATCTGTCTCAAACTCATTAATACACTGTAAGTCATCAAGTTAAAACAAAGAAAATCAGAACCAGGATAATGGTTTGGAAATCTGATCTCAATTAGCATATCTATTTTTATGATTTTTTTCTTGGTTTTCTCTGTAGTTTTAGTTTTGATTGTGAAGATGTATACATAGTTTTATTTCATTTATTTGTCTATATATGTTGTGCCTTTATTCTGAAAAGCCCTTTCGAGACCAATAAAGTACCGTAGTTTTTCGGTTATAAGGCGCACGGTTTTTTCCCAAAAAATTGTTTTTCTGTTGCAAGTTACTCCCGAAATTGGGGTGCGTCTTACAGCCAAATATTTTCACAAAACAAAATCCAAAGATCACAATTTTATCTGAATTACAATTAAAACGAGACAAATAAAAGACACTTCACGTTGGTTAGATTTGATGGTTCTGAAAAAGAACCGGGGTGGCTCTGAATAGAGCCGTTGAAGTGGTTCCGAAAAGTACCATTTATCTTGAACAAAGATGGCCGCTGGTCTTCCTGCTCGCTATCTGGGTCGAACTCATTTCGCCTCGTCACAGTGTCCGTCAAATGTCCACTGAAGGAATTCCACACGAGAAGAGCTTTCTGGTCTATAGTGTAACAAATATTGTGATGAATTAACTCCACTTGAAGGGCTGCAATGTATCGAGCAACGATCGACTGCACAGCGAAAACCAAACAAACTAAAATTTGCATACGAGCATGTGCTCAGTAATACGATACATCAACAATAAAATTTGAACCTTGAGAAATTATTTGTTTGCTTTGCGTATCGAAAAGATCCTACAAAGAATTTATGATGTGGAAATAATGCTTACGTTCTTCGTCCATCCAGCCCTTCTTTGTGAACTGAGACTTCGTGGCACGTTGATGTTCAGCTATCGAATGCCTTTAAATATGACCTTTGGCGAAATTTTCTCGCTGTTCACTTCGACACTTTCACCGTAACTTTGAAACTCTGCTTATCGGCGCCGCATCCTGGTAAACTGCAAGGTTCGGTGGCGGCACCTCGAACTGTATTGGCGTTTTGTCTGTATTGAGGTGTATGCATGTTATGTTTATTTGTAACTCACGTGAACATTAACTCACATTGATAACTCACGATTCATAACTCACTGAATTAGCGGACCCATTCGCATATATCATTAAACGTGTGATTTTTCCACTTTTGTTTGTGGTTAAAAAATGAAGTTCATGTGTTTGTGCAAAGGCAATTGCACATGACGCTTTAATTCATCAACACACAAGTCTATTTGAACTCTGGATTCTAGGTGCGTCTTATAACTAAGTACTTTCAGATAATTTTCAGTTTGGGAATGTGGCATAAATACTTTGCCAAGTTGGGGGTGCGTCTTATAGCCGAGTGCGCCTTATAACCGAAAAACTACGGTATGTCTGTATACACACTGGGGTGTGTCATCGCATTTCCAAACAGAATACTCCTCTGTGCGTCATATTTTAAGCTCTCTTCTTGGTGTTTGTTGTATTACATGAAGTCTGCATATTTTGAGTAACAAGTGAGTTTATCTTGCCATTCAAAGTCAAAAGTTAGCTTCCAAGGGGTTAATTTTGGTGTACATGACTGTATCATATCTTCCTTGCAGAGTGGCAGTTTTTTTCATGGTTTTTTGCTTCTGTTTTTGAAGGATTCAAATGAAAACTGGCCTGATGATGGTGACAGTGATAATACAGCACCACCAGGGTTGCCTTCTGGAGCAGCTTGGTATGGATAGGCACTATATTCTACTTCCTTGATTTTTTTGCTAGATTAAAAGAAAAAATTTTCAAAACCTTAACTTTAACTGACTCAGCTGATCCATGGGTCTGTTCATGATATACGCCCACTTGTGAAGCCGCTTCCCTAGGCACAGGTGAATGGGGGTAGGTACTCCTTTTTGGCAGAGCCTCACAGATTATCTCCCCTGGTGTTCTGATGTACATGTACCTGCCCTTCAATGTAATATTCCGTGTATATTATTGTCCCGATCTTTTCCATATATTTGTTATTTGATGTATCTCTTGAAGGGCTGGCAAAAATGACTATGACGAGGATAATGCAGATCAACACGTTACAGAGAGCAAAATTAATTCAAATTCACAATGTCAGGAAGACTGGGAAGATTCCTGGTGTCCTCCTGCTGCCACGCCCGACCGCACCCAATCTAATTCGCTAACACAAGAAAAACCACCAACAAACCCTCCACAGAAATCATTCAGCAACACAGGTAAGAATTTCATAGCTTGGTAATTAATTTTAGTCTGTGTCCTTAATTCAGTGTTGCAGCAACCTCTACACACAGTTTTGTCTAACAACCCAGGGCTAGTTGATTCTACCTTAGTTTTTATCCTTTGTTTGTTTTTCAGTTATCAGTGGACTCTCTTGCGGTACAGTCAGGCCAGGTCAGCAGAATGCTTGAAACTGCACTTGAGGAAACTTTTGAGACCTTTTTTTCAATGGAACTCAAACTTGACAGAATGATAGAACTTTTTTATTTTTAAATTATTACAGTTTTTTGGTGGGAAAGTGTTGTCATAAATGGGTAACACCAATTTTTTTGTTTTTATGTTATAGCACAGAAACTGCATGATTATGAAAGGTCTTGTTGAGATAAAGTTGAGTGAAAGTTATGAAGTTTGAATTCTCTGCCATTTTGTTGCTATTTTTAGAATATTTACAAAATTCAGACCCTTAAATCTTGTGAATGGATTAAGCTTTTTTAACATCTTATCTCAACGAGTTCTTTTGAAACCGTGCAATTTTTGTGCCATAATGTGAAAACAAAAATTAGGTTTTAGCTGGGTGACATCATTTCCCCCCCCCCCCCCCCCAGAAGCTGTTAAAAGTGAAAAACAAAAAAAAAAACATTAGATTTCCCTAAGTGCAGTTTCAAGTATTCTGCTGGCGTGACATGAGTGGAACCCTGTTAATCTAGTCACCAACAGGGCACACAAATCTGGCCATTTTAAAGGGACACTGCATGGATACTTTTTGGCTTTTTTTTAGTAAAATGGCCACAAAATTATGACTAAGTTCTTCCACCCAGACAGGAAATGCTCCTAGAACATAAATAGAATATGTATATCAAACAAATAGTTCAAGAAAGAAAGTCACCATAAAAAGTTGTCATCAAATCCCAAGGAAAAAATCTTGAAAAAGTCAGGCTGACTTTTTCAAGTTGAGATCCAAAGCTCCTGATGGTATCACAATGGTATCGCTCATTATAGCTTCAGTACACTAGTATAGCAATTTTAGCAAAACTTGACCACTATTTGACTTTTTATACTTTTAGAGTTAATATTTTTGTTTTGTATTAAATTTACCTATATTATTGTAATTATGAAGAAACTTCATTTTGTTTTCCTTATTTTAATGTGATTGTATTTAATTAGTTGTAGTTAGGCAGGTCCTCATCAGGACTTTGGTCTTGCCAATCCACATTTAACCTGCATTGTTAAATAAAGATGTATGTATGTAGGTTTTGGCTGTAAAAATTAAATTTGGCTGTACTAACGGGGTGGCTGTTTAATGGCGTAGAGTCCAATTTCATCACTACTCCTGACAGATACATCTGTACCTCTAAACAACTATAAATTCTTTAATGAACATGCAGAATTGCAGAATCTTCAATCCGTGTATACAGTACAAGATTCTAAAATGAAAACAAAAACAGACTTGGCTAAACAAATCCTTCTCAAAAACAATGGCCCTTACCTTTCTGACTTAATGTCATGTTACATTGTTTCTCAAGTACTGTATTTGTGTTGTTTGGACATTTGTAAAATCATATTTGGTGTGAGTGGCCGTATTAAGGGGGTACAATTACAAAGGGTTATACAGGGATTTCAGAATGTGGCTGTTGGCCATATTAACGAGGTGGCCACATTAACAAGAGTTCCTTATAAGAAAGTGTATGTGCATTTCACCGGGACCTCCAAAATGATTGTAATAACAAGGTGACCATATTAACAAGGTGACTGTAAGACAGGGTTGCAGTGTACTTGTTAATAACAGCAACATGTCTTCTTTGCTATCTACAGGCTGGGGAAACACAGAAAACACAGCACAGGCTTTAGAGTAAGGAATCATTTGTGTTTGTTATTTGACTTGAAGATTTTTGATACTGCTGCTTTTTGATTGAAGAATTTCCTTCTTTGTCAGCTATAATTAATTTTAGATTTGGAGTTTCCAATTGCATTGTCATTATTCATTTGTAACCTTTTTTTTCAGGCCATCTAGCTTATTCTCTGCTGATCTCTGTAGTGGTTTGGGTCTGGCTAATCTACACCTGAAAGTGTATGGGGAAGATGATTTAGGTATGTGGAAATAACTGTTCGGTGTGGAAGTGAAAGAACATTAATTTTAGTCTCATTATTTTTAGGTAGGACATTAAAAGCAATTAGCTTTTCCCACCCATGTTTGTTAAATACTCTACCACTGAGCTAAAAAAGTTTTAATTAATAATAATAATCTTAAGTAAGAACTCCAGTTATTGCATTTCTAGCTTCTGATTGACTCTCAAACTCTGGTTGATAGCAAACTACTGATATAGACATGTCATTTGCTTATTGCATGGTTCTTTGATTTCCAGTTGTTCAAACTGGAAAATTCCCTACAGTGACATCTATATCCACAGTTCTCATCGAATCATTTGATACCAGTATAATTCACACCATTTGACTCCTTTCGCAGGAAAAAATGAACAGTTGCTGTTCAATAACCATGCCCCCGGTGTGTGGCTTCATAACTCGGATGGTTAGAATATTGCAACAATTAATCACTGGGGTCACAGGTTCATTGAGGCACACACATAGAAAAGGCAGGTTCTAGCGCAACCAATAGCAGTAAGAGTTAAAAATTAAAATTAATCCTCCCACGGGTAAAAGTTTTCAACTTTCACCCTTGGGAGGATTAATTTTAATTTTTAACTCTTACTTCTATTGGTTGCGACCAGAACCTGCCTTTTCTATGTGTGTGCCCCTGAGAGTGAAAAAAATTTCTCAAACAAATTCATATAAAATTCATATAAAAACAGGAAAAATCATCCTGAAATTGACAGCACTCACCAAACAAAAAACAAAAAAATAATTTTTAAAAATTATTTCGGAAAAGAAACAACCCAGGGAGAGGGGGAAACAAACAAACAAGAGGATAACAGCTTGAAAAAATTATTTGCGCTAGAATTATTTTTCATTTGAAGAAATGTTGACATTGTATAGGAAACAAAATGGCCGCAGCAAACGTCGCTCCAAACGGATTGCCTTATGGACGTTTCGATATTTCACAAACGAATTACCGAGAATGGCTACGCGTCTGGTGAATGATATTCAGAGAAAATGACCCAAACAACAAAGATCTCCGCACTTTTGCAAATTTTTATAAAGAAAAGTTCACAAATGTGGTGAAAAATGAAATTGTTTCACTGAAAAACGTGAAAGTGGGTTTCGGAATGAGAGTCAAGTTTTCACGAGAAATTGAGGATGGAGAAGGCAACAAGGAAACGGTGGAAAAAGAAGTTTATTTCAAAAATGAAGACCCGTTTGTTTTCTTAAAGAAAGACAAAAATGATGAAGAAAAAATTTCACAAAAGTACGAAGAATTTATTAACCAGGCCAACGTAGAAATCGAGAACTGGTCAGCGAATGGATCAGGATGGAATTTTGATGAAGTGAAGGTCGCGTATGTGAATACCGCGAGATATGAACCGTTGCGAGCGGGGACATGGCTTCCACTGCCAGCTCAACTCGCGGCAAAGAAAGCAATTGTCAACGTGAAAAACAAAGACAACGAATGTTTGAAGTGGTCAATCAGAGCAGCACTTTTCCCAGCAACAAAAGACGCACAAAGAACAAGCAAATATCCAGTCGAAGATGGAGTAAACTGGGTGGGCATTGATTTCCCCACACCGTTGAAACAAATTGACAAGCTTGAAAAGCAGAACCAAAAACTTGCAATAAACGTCTTTGGCTGGGAAAACGACAATGTGATTGTTCATAGGATAAGTGACAAAAAAAATAGTGTGCCAAGGATAAACCTGATGTTAATTGAGTCAGGGGAAATTCAACATTTCTGTTTTGTCAAACGTGTGAGCGCTTTGTTGTTTGATAAAAAAATGAAACATAAAACTTTCTATTGTGAGATGTGCTTAACACGTTTCACAAGGGAAGAATTGCTTGAAGAGCATAAAAAGTATTGTAACGGCCTGGAGGGCAGGCCCACAAGGATTGACGTGCCGGAAGAAGGAAAGAACAAACTTTCCTTCCAAAACCACCACAAACAGATGAAGGTCCCGTTCGTGATTTATGCAGATTTTGAGGCGCTTGTGAAAAAAATCTCAACATGCGAGCGGCCGGAGAAGAGCAAAGAAAAAAGTTTCACGGAAAAAACTGAATGGCACGAAGCGTGCGGGTACGCCTGGATGTGTGTGAGAAGCGACGGCGAAATCATGAACACAAAAGTGTACAGAGGTGAAAACGCGGTGGGGTACTTTCTGAACGACATCGTGCAAGAGGAAGAAAAATTGAGAGAAAGTGTGAAAACCCCAAAACCGCCCGCGATGACACCGGAAGATTGGGAAAATCTTAAAACAGCAAATGATTGTCATATTTGTGGAGAAAGTCTGATGAGAGAAAATTTCCGCGAATCATTGCCTGTCTGGAAAGAAGAAGAATACCAGGGGCAATGGCACAAAAAGTGTTTCTGGAGAGAGCAAAAGAAAGAAGCGGTTTATTTGAAAAAATTAACAAAAGAGCAAAAAGAAGCGGCGGCAAAACAAGAAAACTGCCAATTATGTGAAAAACCGTTGAGGCATCCAATTTACAGAGATGTTGTGAAAGACCACTGCCATTTGACAGGCAGATATCGAGGAGCAGCACACGACAGGTGTAATTTCAAACTGAAGTTGTATCCCAGAACATTCCCAATTCCAGTGGTATTTCACAATCTGAGAGGCTATGATGCACACCACTTGATGCAAGCGATAGCGCAGCAAGAAAAAGAAGTGAAATGCATCGCCAACAACATGGAAAAGTACATCACATTTTCCATGGGGGGTCTGCATTTCATTGACAGCTTGAATTTTCTGCAGGGGAGCCTCGATTCACTTGTGAAAGCAACACCCAAAGAGGCTCTGAAAAACACAGCAAAAATCGCAAACGGAAGCGAACTTTTGTTCCAAAAAGGTATCTATCCGTATGAGTACATGGATTCATGGGAGAGGTTCGACGAGACAAAACTTCCTGAAAAATACAAATTTTACAGCAAACTGAATGACGAAGGAATTTCAGATGCTGAATATGCACACGCACAGAAAGTCTGGGAAACATTTAAGTGCCAAAATCTTGGGGATTATCATGATCTCTATGTGAAAACGGATGTCGCACTGCTGGCAGATGTTTTTGAAAACTTCAGGGACTTGTGCCAAAAGCAGTATGGGCTTGATCCGGCGCATTATTTCACATCACCAGGATTGAGCTGGGACGCGCTCTTGAAAATGACAGGAGTCGAGCTGGAGCTTTTTAGAGACATTGACATGCATGTGTTTGTGGAAAGGGGGATGCGCGGCGGGATTTCAATGGCCAGTAAGAGGCACGCCAAAGCCAACAACCCAATGTGTGAAGGCTTCGATGAAAGCAAACCGAAAAGTTGGATCATGTATCTCGATGCAAACAACCTTTACGGCTGGGCCATGTGCAAGCCCCTGCCATTGAGGAATTTCAAATGGAAAAGTGTCATGCCGACTGAAGAAGAAATCCAAAAGAAAAAAGAGGGCGCAAAAACAGGTTGGATACTCGAGGTTGACCTTGAATATCCGGCGGAACTGCATGAAGAGCACAACAGCTATCCGCTTGCACCGGAAAAAAAGGCGGTAAAAAAAGAGGACATGTCAGACTATCAAAATCGTTTGATGAACAAACTGAGTCTGAAACCACCCAAAGACAAGAAGCTGCTGCTGACGCTTGAAGACAAAAACAATTACGTTTTGCATTACAGGAACCTCCAGTTTTATCTGAAACAGGGCATGAAACTGAAAAAAGTCCACAAGGTGCTCGAGTTCGATCAAGAGCGCTGGATGGAGCCGTACATCATGATGAACACAGAGTTCCGAAAAGAAGCAAAAAGCGACTTTGAAAAGAACTTCTACAAGCTGATGAACAACTCGGTGTTCGGGAAAACGATGGAGAACCTGCGGAAGCGCACGGACATCAAAATCGTGCGCGGTGATGAAGAAAACAAAATCAGAAAACTGGTTGCCAGCCCCCTGTTCTCAAGGTTTGTAGAATTCACAAATGATATGGCGGGCATACACATGCACAAAGGAAAAATTCTGCTGAACAAACCGGTGTACACGGGCATGACGATCCTGGACAACAGCAAGATCCTCATGTACGACTTTTTCTACAACCACCTGAAAAAGCAGTACGGACCAAAATGTGAACTTTTGTACACAGACACGGACAGCCTTCTGCTCGAGATCGAAACAGAAGACGTGTACAAAGACGTTGCACGAAACAAATCATTGTATGACTTGAGTGATTACCCGAAGGAGCACCCGCTGCACTCAAACGTCAACAAAAAGGTCCTGGGCAAAATGAAAGATGAATGCGCGGGGGTGCCAATTGACGAAGTCATCTGTCTCAGGTCAAAAATGTATTCCATCCTCCGAGGGGACGAAAAAAATATAAAAAAGGCAAAGGGGGTGAAAAAGTGCGTCGTCAAGAAAAAAATCAAGCACGAGCATTACCGCGAAATGATTTTTGGCGAGAAGAAACAGATGAGACACGGCATGAACATTCTGCGGAGCGAAGGGCATGAAATCTGGGGCATGCACGTGAACAAGATTTCACTGTGCGCGTTTGATTCAAAACGCTGGATTGCGGAAGACGGAATCCACACAAAAGCATATGGGAAAAAAGAGTGTTGTGGTGTGTGGGGTGAAACCTCACTCACAGAAGAAGACTTTGCAGAACTGTTGGACACGGAAGTGATCACAGCGCTCGGGGAGTGGCTGGAAGAACAGTTTTAACAATCTCGCTCGGGCGCAAACTGCGCAAATAATTCAAAACTCCAGGGTTAAGAAAAATTTCTTCTGGATTTTTAACGGTGTTGTTTCTGCCAAAAATATCAGAATATTCATGGTTAATGTCACATCTTGTTCTTCTTCTCCCAATGGTTGAAGCTTGAATGAGAATACCTTTGCGTCCACGGCCCATTTTGAAATTTCATTTGTTTTTTCAATTGTCCACGCTGGATGGCGGGAGAACGGTGTTTGGAGGAATAACCAGCAGCTCTTCACGCACAAAGCCGCGCTTGGGCCCATCATGCAAATAGTACAGAAAGGGCTGATCCGGTTTTTGTAAAACCTTTTCAATGGTGAAAACTTTCAAAGACCAAACCGGATCCGTGGCTCTTTTTTTCCCCCCTTCAAGCTCACCAGGTTCGTAAAGATGGCGAACCTGAACAAGATATGGCAGGATTTTTTCATCCTTCCCAACAGGTCTGTGATAAGCAGTCGAAGGTTTCGAATAAACAGATTTCTCTTTGATTGCAACAGCGGGTTTCTTTCCGATGAGGCTGGTCACCTCGTTGTTCAAAGCCGAAACAACTTCAGGAAGTCTTTTCACCCATGCCCTGGACCGCTGGCCCTCAGGCATCCGCATTTCCACGGCATACTGGTGACCGAACAGGCGTTCGGCAAGGGTGCGGTTGAAACGTTCAACAATGGCCTGATCGCGGTGAATGTTGACGCGCCCGCGCCGGATGAAAGTTTTGTGATTTTCCATGACTTTCGTCACAGCGCCCATGAATTCGCGCCCAGGGTCAACTTGCAACATTTCAGGCCATTTCAAAGGGCCGCGCTTGTAAATTTTCTGGAAAGCCTGGGCAACCTCATCAGAATTTTTCGAGGTCAAGGGTTCGGACTCTTTGAAACGGCTGGCCACGTCGACAACGTTCAGCGCGTATTTCCAGACTTTGCGACCGCGAGGCAGTTTATCGTGAGGCAAAAAAAGAAGGTCCGCCTGGTGGACCTTGTTGGGTAAGGACACGTCGAATTTCGGTCGAGGTATATGCTTCGGCGCCGGCAGGAATATCTGCCAGAGGGCTTGCTTGATCAACCACTTTTTTGCGGTGTCTTCCGGGACTTTTGCAGCCGCGGCCAGTTTTTTGATGGCGGCAATGCCTTTCCAATAACCGCCAGGGCTGTAGTATATCTTCGCGAGTTTGGTGTCCATATAAACGAGGTGAAAAAAAGTTTAAATGTTAGCAGATGAATCTTGTTTTGGTTTTCCCGCAAGAGGCGCATTTGACTTTCAGAAAGGTTTGCCCATTTTTGGTTTTTCCGAGTCTTTCACTCCCACGAACGTTGGGGGTGATCTTCTTCTCATTCACACAGTAGAAATCCATATAAAAGAGGTGAAAAAAAGTTTAAAAGAACCGGAGAGCAGCGTAGCCCAAAGCGAGAGCCCCGGCCCCGACAAACATGAGTTCACCATTTTTTTGCTGCTGGCTTGGTTGATAAAAATCAGAAAATTTGGGCTCTTTGGGAGGAGCCATTTGCTCTTCAGGATGCGCCTGGTTGTAAAGTTTTAAAGCGTAGTCAGTGTTGGTGAAGTTCTGCTTGGCTTCCGCTTTTATGTGCTCGTTTGTTGCAATCCAGTCGAGAAGTTTGGTGCGGTCGCGCGAGTTTTTGGCGTACGCAGCTTGATACGCCTCGAGAGCTCGGTCGTGGCGCTCTTTTTCTTCAAGAGCGGCCTTGTCACTGCCTCCAAAAGCCTTCGCCAGATAATTGCCACCGATGAAAGCCGCTGCGTTCAACACAGCACCGCCAACCATAATTGCGATACTTGCCATGATTATAAATTGCCGCCATTTTTTCAAATGATTTTTGGGTGTTCAAACGTTGGTCGGGAGGATTTTCTGGTCTTCCAGGTACTTCTTGAGCCAGATGCTGCCCGTCATCACACCAGTGAACATTGCGAAGTTTTCGATAGAATCTGAAGGGTCATCTGTAAAACTTCTCTTGAACACTTTTTTGACAGCCCACCCAATGCCAGCAGAGAGGCCAACGAGAGTCGCGGCCTCCATGGCGTTTTTTACAAGATTGTTTTCAGGCATGTTTTTATGAAAGAAAAAAATAAAAGTTCAAAAGAAAATTATTCAGACTCCACATTGCTTGGCGGCTTCTCATCTTCATCAGCTTGTGAATCTGCATAGCTTGGCGGTTTCTCGTCAGGGTAAATTGGCAACACAGGAAATTCCTCATCTTCATATTCATCTTCTTCAATGAATGGTGCATCCCAGAGAAGCATGATTGTATCAAAAAATGCTACGGAAAATTTTAACCAAAAATAGCTGATTGCAAAAATACCAACGCCTGATACAACAGCTTGGGCACCGTCAATTTTCATGTTTTGTATATTGTGTAAATATTAAATTGGGGCGGCACCAATGCAATCAATCCATTTTGCGAATTCCTTTTCTTGGCTGCGGTTGCTGCGGTGGCTGCGGTGGCTGCGGCAGAGGAGCTGGTTCTTTTGGCTGCGGCTCCGGTGGATTATCCTGTTTTTTTGCGAAAAAAGCTTTTATATCATCACGCTTGACATAAGTTGTAACAATGGTTACGCCAATTCCAGCGATAGTTAGCCATTGGTTTGTGGTGAAACCCTCTGAATCGGCTGCAGCAGGCTTTGGTTCGGTTTCCGGCTCAGGAGCAGGATCACGGGGAGCGGTTTCTTTTTTTGCCTGCTTGTTGTTTGCAATAATGATAGCCGCCTCAGCTGCGGTTTTTTTCTGCGATTCGCGGGCCAGCCGTGTTCTTTCGGCAACCATTTTCCCAGCAGCCACTCGCTTGGGATTTTTGGCAGGCTTTGTTGCCGGAGTTTGTGAAGTTACTTGGCTTTCCATTGGTTGCTGCGGTTCAGAGATTTCTTGAGCGGTCGGTTGCTTCTGTTCTTCAGCCATTGTTACTTTGAAACAAATTTATATTTAATTAAAAAAAATTTTTGTCAGGAATTGCTGCCTTTCTGAGTAATTATTCAGCGGTTGGTGGGCTTTGCGCAATAATTTCTTCCGATTTTGCTTCGTGATTTTTTTCAAAATTAATGTGTTTTGCCGATTTTGCTTCGTGATTTTTTTCAAAATTAATGTGTTTTGTTGTGATCAGAGCTGCGTTTGCCACAGCGAGAAAACGACCGCACCTCAGGGACATGCTGCCTGCCAGGTTAGACAGCTCTTTGTTGATGATGTAGTCGTTTTTAAGTTCTTTTTGATAATCATGGATGTCGTCGAGGTTGACTGCCATTCCGACGGCTTTGGTTACAAGAAAAACGAAGCTGTCGATCAAGCTGTCGGTTGTCTTTGAGCCCACGTATGTCTCGTACCGTTTTGTGTATTTCTCGACCTCTTTGTCACTGAGGCGCTTCACATTCTCGTGTGTTAACTGCACCCCGATTGCTTCTTTGGCTTTCCCTGTTGACACCAGCACGGCAAGCTGCTCACGAAGTGCAGGAATATCAGGCTGCGTTGAAACTGGAAAGGCATTGCCGGGCGCGCTCGTTGGCTCAGCTTCAATCAAGTTCATAATGTCATTTATAGTTTCTTCAATTTCTGGTTCGGATGGATTTGCCATTTTATATTTATTGCTATTTTTTTAATTGAAATTTTTTTATTCCGTAAGGGTGCCGAAGTAAGAACACAAGGTAGGAAAACTTATTTTTTTTCAGCCATGAAATGTAATCTTTGTACTCATCTTGAGAAAGTTCGCCGGCGTAATCTTCAAAAATCGCTTTCAAAGTCTTCCCTGCGGGAGTGTAAAAAAGCACAACTGCCCCAATGTTTTCGCGGAAAGAAGCCGTTATGCTGGTCATCTTTTGGGTGACCACCCACACGCTTAGCCCTGTGTGGCGAGCGCTGAACGCAAGTTTGACCAGCTCGCCTGTTCGCTTTTTTACATCTTTCGAGGCTGCGCAGTCATCAAGGATAATGAGCGTGTTGGTGCCCTCGAAAAGCCCGGAAACAAGCTTCAACCAGCCCTCAACCCATTCCTGTTCGCAAATGATAACAAAAAAACGCGGGTCCGCCTCGGCGAAGCGATGAAAAGTCTTGTTGTACGCAAATGTCGGGCAGATGAGCACGATGAAGTCGAACTTGCCACGGAAAGGGCCGCGGAGCTTATCAACCACAAACTTTGATTTTCCCGAATTTGTCGGTCCAATTACGAGAGCGTTAAACGGTATGTTGCCTGGGTCCATTTTATTAGTACTGCACAGAATCTAATTGCTGCCCAATTACGTTCATCTGCGAGTCACTGATAACAAAGACGTGGCAGTTCACGTTGCCTGAGTTTTTGGCATTCCGCTCGAGTTCAAGCTGGACTCCATCTTGTGTGTTTACAAGCCGCGTGCCGCTTCCGTGCATTTCATGACTTTCCATTGAGCGAAGATCTATCAGAAGCCCGAACTTGTTTTCGGTGTAAAACTTTTTCAGATTCATGTTCGGTGTTTTGTTTTTTGACTTTCCAAAGAAGCGGTCAACTTCACCCCAGATATCCTTTCCTTCGATGCCGTTGTTGTAAATCATGTTGGGCTTGCCGTTCACCGTAACGGTGACTTTTGTCAGGTCTGGGTTGAAGTACTTTTCTGAATCCCTGGCGCCGGCTTCATAAGGCTCAACGAAAAGGAGAAGAAGACCTTTCAGGGACCTTCTCTGCGAGTTTACTCTGAGGTTTATCCTTGTGTCAATGCCTTTTGAGAAGGTGTGCACAAATGGCCGCTCAACATGATCGTAAAGGAATTCCTTTCCTGAGGAGTAAACACTTCGCGCGTCGTCCGCCAGAGTCTTGCTCCTCATCATTTCGTACTCGAGCTGGATGTTTGTCAGCTTGTATTTCAGTTTAGCGGGGTCAGAGCCTTTTACAACCTGCGAGGCCGGCGCAAGGGTCAGCACAAACATGAGGTCGTGGTAAAGAGCTTTGGGGTAGAAAACGCCGTGGTCGGTCAGGATCTGGTGGTCCAGTTGGATTCGATATTTTGTTCCGAAAACCGTGTTAAGTGCGTTTTCCGCGCCCACACCCGAGGTTTTTTTATCCCCCGCATTTGAGCGGATCTTGCAGAGGTCCTCGGACTGAATACCCTCGAGCAGCATGTTGTCCCGCTCCTCCTGTGAGAGGAAAAGGTCCTCCCAGATCTTGAAAATGTCATACCCCACCGTGTCCTGCAGTATGGTTCCAGCGTACTTAACAGTCAGCCTGTCGACAAGAGCACGGGAGACGTTTTGTACAAGGAAGTTGTTGGCGTGCCCTCCAGCCAGGTCGATGTTAAAGATAAGTGAGATCGAGCCTGGCACGAGGACCTCGTTCTCATTCAGCTTGGGCACGTAAACATACAACGTCTCGCCGGGGTTGGCTTCGCTGGGATTAAAAGTGATGCGCTTGACCGTGCGCTCGGCTTTCATTCCGCCTAAAATTTTTTCTTGGTTTGTTGGACGAAGGTTTGCTTGCACAGACATGTTTATACAACGCCGGACATTTGTATTTAAATAAAAATAATTTGAATATATAATTTCGCGATGGCTGAAGGTGGAGAGTTTGGATACGATGACCCTGATCTTGACCATGATATTGACCACGATGATGACGATGAAGATGAAACCATCGATGAAACAATTCCTCTTATGCCTGGCGACTCATCCACACCTTGGCCTCAAGGTCAAGAGATTGCGATGCAAACAATGTCTGACGAGAAAAGCGGGCTGCCAGATAAATCTTATATTGAAGAAACATCTTTTGGTGGAACAAGTAGAAGATATATAACAGATGATGAGATTCAAAGAAGACTGAAAGCTTTAAGAAACGATCACACAGATTTATATTCCTCAGATAAAGCTGAAAATAATTATGAAATTTTAACTCAGGAGGGAAAAGATAAAGAAGCAAAACAATTAATAAATATTGTACAAAATGTGGAAATCGAACGTGCAAAAGAATTAATCAAAAAAAGATATCCAGAAGCAAACATACCTAAATTGGGATTAAGGCTTGCAACTGCCGAAGAAGCAAAAACAAAACCAGGAATTAAATTTATGGATATTGTTGCTATTGGTAAAAATGCTGGTCTGATAAAGGTATTTCTTTCAAATGGAGAAGATTTTCAAAGTTCTTTCTTTAAAACGGAATACATCAAAAAAGTTCTTGGCCGAAAGGCTTTAGAAATTGATAATGAAAATTTAATAGAAACGAAGAAACAAAGTGATGAACTTGAAAAACAGATGAAAGAAAAACAAAAAGAACTGAAACAAAAAGAATCAATGGCAAAAGAATCTGAAAAACTAAAACAACAAATGGAAGAAAAGAGAAACAAAATTAGACAAATTGAACAACAGAAAGATGATCTTGAAGATACAAATGAGCCATTGAATATAGAAGAAATTGAAAAACTGAAACAACAGAAAAAAGACCTTGAAAAAGACCATCAAGAATTAGCAAAGAAACTTGATCAAACTAGAAAAGCAGCAAAAGATGGCAAAAAATTGCAAGAAGATATTCGGAAGCTCACACAAAAAAATGCCGAATTAAAAGAAACTGAAGAGAAACTTCAAGAAAAAATTAACACAGAAGATCTTAACGAAAAAAAAGAGCGAAAAGCAGAACTTGAAAACAAAAATAAAGAAGACAAAGCAATTATCGATGATGAAAACGCTTCACCTTCTGAAAAAGAGGCTGCCAGGGAGAGAATTGCAGATAGACAAGAGGAGATTGGCAGGTTGGCAACACAAATTGAAGAAAAAGAAAGAGCCATGCCGCTTCGTGAGCGTGTAAAAGAAATCTTCAAAAAGTACGGCGTGACAGTGACTTCAATCCTTCTTGCCGCAGGTGTCACGATTGGTGCTGTCATTGGCGTCATTACCAACGCTTTGAAATCAATGGCCAAAGCTTTGGGAAACGGGTTAAAAGCTATTGCGAAAAAAACAGCCTCCATTCTTCCGGGACTGCTCGGCTCGATTGTTTCTTTTCTTTTCGCAACTGCTGGTAAGGTCCTCGGTTTTTTGGCAGAACACACATGGCTTTTAATTTTGGCTGTTGTGGCCTTTTTGGTTGAGAGCTATGCCAAAAAGCAGAGTTAATTTTCTTTGGGAAAACTCAAAAATTAGCGGAATGTCAAAAACAACAAACCTGCAATTGCAACCGCGCCAACCATCATTGCAACTTTGTTCGTGTCATGAGAATCACTGCCCGAGCCAGCCGTTGGCACTCGTTCTTCTGTGTGCACTTGCGTTGTTTGTGTTGACTCTTGTGTTGTCGGTGTTTCAACAGGTTTCAAATCTTTTTTGCTTTCAGCTGTGGCTGCTTTGTGAATTGGATTGGAAGGATGGCTGTTTGGTGGGTTAATTTTTGATTTTCCGCCATCCATGTGCTGAAGGGCCGCTTTTTTTGTTCTTTTGTTTGCCCCGTCGTTGACCCCCAGCTTCATACCCGGAATCGCTTGTTTGAGCTGGTTGTTGTAACCAACCGTGCTTTCTGTGTTGATAACCATGCGGCCTGGCATCAACCAAGCGCCCGGGCACACAGCAAGGTTCAACCGCACTTTTGCCTCGTCCACCGCCAGCTGGTAACGCTGCACGCTCTTTGCCAGGTCGGGCATCCTCACTGCGTCTTCAACCAGGACAAGAAACTCGGTCTGGGCCTCCTTTGCTCTGCCTCCCGCCCCAAGAATGCTGCTGCGGACGTTTACTTGCGCACCCAAGATGCAATACACAAATGCTTCAATCGACTGGTTTATTCTCGACAAACCTGCCTGGGTCAAACCTGTTGTGGTTTTTGGTGCGAACCAGTTGAATTGCTCTTCAGCTGCATCATTTCTTATGAAACAAACTGATATTCCCTTTTCTGACGCCATTGGATCCTCGTCATCGAATTTTGCTTTTGCTGATGGATAGGGAACGTTCAGGATGAAAGGATCGCGGCAATAAATATAAACGCTTCCTAGCCCGTGGTTCGGGCCAATTGTAAATCGAAAATCGGTTGATGAAGGAACTTTGAACTCAGCACATAATCTTTTATAAGAAGCTTCGTCATATTTGTTGTTAAACTGACTCCATGTTGGATCACCCGGCAATGCGCTAAAGCTTTGGATACCTCCGAGCTGAAATAGGATGCGTCGAACCGTAAAGTACACGTGAAAGATGTAAAACGCTCGTACCTGTGGCGGCAGCTTCAGCGTGCTGTCTTTGTCAAATACTTCTCGAGATATTCCGCAGCCTGTTGTCGCGCACCACACTGCAAAGTTCAGCTGCTGTTCCCAGAAAGACATATCTGGCTTCGCCAGCCATTTTTTCGCGGGCTTTGACGTTTCGAATTTCGGTTGTTCCTTGGTAAATATCTCTCTAAACTTTGTTTTAAAATACTGGTCAGGGGTGACATAAATTTTGATTACTTTGTTGAATATTTTTTTCAAACTCGGTGCAGCTTCTTCGAATGGAACTGCTGGAACCGCCAGTGAACTTTTTTCTGGGCGTGGCGTCAGTTGGAAAGGAAAACCGCCAACTTCAACCAAACCCAGAGCTCTTTTCATTTCTGCGCTCCAATATTTGCGATCTGATCCGAATACGCTTTCCAAACTGTCGGGCCCCTCTTTGAAAAATATTTCGGCTGTTGCTGTGTTGTCCGGTGCAAAAAATACCTGGGCTTCAAATTTGCTTTTGTCAGCCCTCGGGAAACTTGCAGAAAAATTCGCCCACGCCTTGGCTTGCGCAAGCTTTGCATTTGTGGAGCTGCCAGCCTGCGCTCGTTTTTCGAGATAGTCATACGCAACAGAATCTTGTTTGTTTGCGGTTTTCCATATGTTCATTTTCTTTTTCCCTGTTATTTTTCAATTGAAAAATTGCACGGAACAAAAATAAAATAGTTTTCCATTATTTTTGTGTTCAATACAAAATGGTTGTGCTCACAATCATCGCTCCTTCAAACGACTACACAGTTTATTTTCACCAGCCCCTTCAACCAAACTATATCAGACTTTTAAGCTGTTCTCTTTACAATTCTTGGTTTAACCTGAAAAGAGTGGGCAGACTTAAATCGATAACAAATAACAAAACCATCACCTTTTTACCGGGCCATTACACCTTGAAATCTTTAAAAAGTAAAATTGAAAATGATCTTTTGCCGGACAGTGACTCCTTAAAAGCAGAAATCAACACACCCTATGGTCAAATGGTTGTCTTAAACACACAATTGGAACAATTTGAAATTGATAAAAATTTGAGCTCTCTTCTTGGCTTTGGCGTTGTTGGAAAATTACCAAAACACTTTTCGTTATTGTATTCAAAAAAACTGAACTCCACTTCAACGTACTTAATCCATTGTGACTTGATTGACAAACAAGAAAATCAGTTCAATGGAAAACCATCCACCATTCTTGCCAACTTTGATATAAAAGGTGAACCTTGGGAAAAAGTTTTTTATCAGTCAGAGCCACAGCATGTTCGTGCCACTTTGAAAAGTCGAGAGGTAAACAGTTTGACTATTTCAGTCAAAGATGAGAATGGTGAACTTTTCGATTTCAATGAGATGCCACTCACTTTCGTTTTGGAGATAAATTGATTACCTCTTGAATTTCAGACAATTAAAAAAAAAAAAGCTGTATTTTATAGACAATGTCTTCATCAAACGTATTGCCCAGTGCTCCTCCGGAGACACCACAAAGCGGATTATATCCTGTTTTACAAACGCCTGAGGCCTTTCGCCTTGGAGAGATAAACGAAATCAAAAAAAAGTTGGCTGAAGAGGTTGACAAATATAGACTTGTTCGAAAAAAATTTAAACGCGCAAAAACAGCCGTCAACTGGATTTCCGGCGGTCTTGGCGGACTCAGCGCTGTTTTTTCTAGTGCTGGACTTGCGTCTGCTCTAACAGGGGTCGGAATACCCGTGGCCATCCCTCTTGGTGTTGTTGGTGGTTTTTTCTCTGTTGCTTCCTCCAGTTTGATTCTTGCCGGGAAAAAACTTGACAAAAAAATGTCTAAACACCAGGAGATTGTTACTCTTGGCCTTGCAAAACGTGCGAGTGTTGACAAGCTGGTTTCCAAGGCTTTAATTGATAATCGCATTAGTGATTCTGAGTTTAAGATTATTCTTTCTGAATTGGAACAGTACAATGAGTTAAAAGAAAAGGTACGAGCAAAGCTCACAAAAAAACCATCTTTAAGTAAACTGCCTGATGTTGAAAAGATAAAAAAAGAGCTTCAAGAACAGCTTATGAGAAAACTCGCGGCGCCAAGCACTGCAAATTTGAACTGAAGTTTGAGGGAAAAACAAAAAAAATATCTTTAACTATAATTAAAGGTTGACTGCATAACTCAAAATGATCACGATATTTCACATGCTTTTCGTTATTTTTGCGGAACTTTCTTCTCCAGTTTGGCTGAATGATGTCAGACAGATAGCTCAACAAGTTGTTGAGGCGATGCGTGAAGCGGACGAAAAAACATTGTGAAATTTCAGTGAAAGACAGGGCGGCCGATAATATGCCTCTTTCCGTTTTTTAAACACAGGTTGCACAAATCAATTTTCCTGAAACTACAAACTTTCCCGCATGACGTAACTTTTGTGATGCGTTGATTTTTTTCACAAAATTGGTGCATTCTCATTTCACAATGAACTTCAAAAAAACCCAGATCCCATTTCTCTTGGATCTTGATTTTAATTAATTCTTTCAATATCATCTCACGAATTTCGGGTGGGAGGTTTTTGACCATGTTCTATATATGTGCGCGCATGTCTTCAAATATTTCTGACACAAAATTATTTTTCAAGCTGTTATCCTCTTGTTTGTTTGTTTCCCCCTCTCCCTGGGTTGTTTCTTTTCCGAAATAATTTTTAAAAATTATTTTTTTGTTTTTTGTTTGGTGAGTGCTGTCAATTTCAGGATGATTTTTCCTGTTTTTATATGAATTTTATATGAATTTGTTTGAGAAATTTTTTTCACTCTCAGGGGCACACACATAGAAAAGGCAGGTTCTGGTCGCAACCAATAGAAGTAAGAGTTAAAAATTAAAATTAATCCTCCCAAGGGTGAAAGTTGAAAACTTTTACCCGTGGGAGGATTAATTTTAATTTTTAACTCTTACTGCTATTGGTTGCGCTAGAACCTGCCTTTTCTATGTGTGTGAGGCCCTTATTTTTCTGGCCTCTTTAATGTAATTCCCAATTGTTTGCATTGGAGCATTCATTACAATAATCATTTATTTTTTACATTATCAAGTAGAAGTGGTTTTTGGATCCCTTTGTAGGGTTTGATCCATGGAATGAATGCAGTAAAGGTTTAGCAGACCTTCTCCAAGAGGAAAAGAAAACCACAGAACCTGGTTCAGCACAGCACGTTTCTAAAGCTTCACACACGCACAGTTTTCTTTCAGCTTTTCCTAGAGACGTAAGTCCTACAGTAACAAAGCATTAATTTGAATAAGGGTAATTTCTGTCTGTATGGCTTAGTAGCTTGTTACAAACGTAGACATACATGTATTCTCGAGTCTTAACATGAATGTGTGTTTTGTAATAATATTGTGGTGATTTACTCCAAGGGTGAAGATATCAGAGACTGGCAAGATGGACTCAGAGCACTTCTACCAAATATTAACATAAGTTTCTCAGGTACAGTAGTTAGTAACAAAAGAAACCTTGTTCTGTGAGTTAACAACAAAGAGCGGTTGCGGTTAGCGGTGGGTGGTCAGCGGTCTACATCCTGGGCTCGCAGGCTTACATGGTTCATTCAGTCACACATCAGCCTTCATCATGCAGCTTTGTCGGCCATGTTGTACTGGCATTTCAGCTATCTTCCCTCCCTCCCTTCCCTATTTCCACTGCTTGGCAGTGTGACGAGTGCCTGGCGTTGGGGCTCATGGCTGGGTTGCGGGGATTTGCCAGCCATGGGAGCGGTACTCGGTCTAGGGGCTGACTGCCAACAGTGGAAGCCCCTGGATACCCCAGCCTCCCAACCTCCACTTAGCAATGCAGTTGTTAAATGGAGGATTTCTGGCACACAATTGTCTCTATACACTGAAGCCTATGCACTACCACCCCCCTCCACCTTTTCCTGGAAAAATCATCCCGGGCAACCTCAAACCTACTCCCATTAGTATAAGGCACAAATAGGTGGTCCGATGTTGTCCCACATGATTATTTTCCAATGAGAACGGGTGTAAATTAGTGGGTTAGAAAAAATGTAAACCTGTTGGCAATTCAATTCAATTCTTTAATCACAATATCCAAAGCATTTACACACTATTTAATATTATAAATGAAGAAAAGGAAGAAAATGGGTTATTGACTCAGAGGCCATGAGGGCGAGAGAAATAATTGTTTTAGTAAAATCCAACCAGAAAGTATAGAATCATCTAATAATGAGCTCAAATACTCGTCCGAAACTTCAGCAAAAACGCAATTCAGCCGCCATTGTTTTGGTTTTCAAAGCCGGCACTTTCGCTACTAGTGGGCTATAACATATAGCCTGGTAGTAGCTCAACCAATCAGAACGCAGCATTGATAATAGACCACTAGTTGGATTTTACTAATTATAGTTACATGCGACTCTGTACGTTTTCTAGATTCTCTTCTATCGCAGCAACAAAATTCCTGGCCTCCTGCGACATCCCGTGCAACAGAACCAACTTCTTCTAACTGGTCTTTTTCATCACAGCAACCACAAAGTTCATTCCAAGGTCTGGATTTGTTATTATATACTAAAGTACCCTTTGAACTATAACTTCTTGGGTTTCCAATTGTTTTAAGTTGAATGCATTAATTTTTGCTTTAAAATTTTGTGCACCAAACTTCATAACCTGAGTAGAGAGATATACAGTCAATTCCCTATTAAAGGGACCTAGTGAGCCTCCGCCATTTTCGATGACATCGAAATTATGGAAATGGTGTGTATGGTGAAGCGAAATTGTATTGTATTCGACACGATCCGCATAAAATATAATACTGAAAAATAGAATACTGAAATTCTCACATGTAAACAATAACAAAGGTGTGGCTGACTAGGGCCCTTTAATCGCCACCTGTAAAGCAGACACCTCTGTAAGATAGATATTCTCTGTAAGGCAGACAACCACTGGTGTCGGTCCCTGCTTGCCATTTATCAGTCATTTCACTTCATGTAAACTTTTGAAAGGCCGAACACCTCTCCAAGATGGACCGTTTGTGAA
This sequence comes from Blastomussa wellsi, assembly GCA_947652115.1. Classification (NCBI taxonomy): domain Eukaryota; kingdom Metazoa; phylum Cnidaria; class Anthozoa; order Scleractinia; family Plerogyridae; genus Blastomussa; species Blastomussa wellsi. Next base: position 7,513,860 of record OX393561.1, read on the forward strand.
CAGCATTCCTGAGAGAATGCTAGTAGTAGATTTATAATAACGATGATCATTTCTCAGATATCTATGTTGGTTACTGGAAGTTGATCCACGAAGAGCAGGCATTGGTACATATACCAGACAACGCCTTGTAGTAAAATAACAAAAAAATTAATATTAACAACTACATGTAAGAATCAAAATTAATTAAGTCAGGTAGAAGTGAAACGGATTTCTGCTTTGAAGTGAACTATTTCTCAATTTTCTTCATTTCCAACAGTTCGTCCCCCTCCAGGATTTGAATGCAAATCATTGTCAAGTCATCATATGCCAATGATCGATGATCCCAGTGTTTTGTGGTCAAAAGCAATTGACAAAGGTCAGTACCATGACATGTTGGAACCAAGTAAGCATTTTCATCGAACAAAACCGAAGTGAGGTCGGGTGTCATGACAGAACTACTCGGTAATGCGTTGTAAATTAATTCAAAGCGTTGGTATTTGTACCATAAGGCTTCTTATGGGTGTCAGGGTGTGTCGCCTCATTGCCTTGTCGCCCCGAGTTACGTCGCAAAGTCACAAAGGGCAACCAAAATGTGGCATAAGAGCCCCTAAAGAAGAATAACCATTGATCGTGTAGTCAGTCTGATCGTCTTAGGGAGAGTGACCCTGAAAGGGACTGTTATCGGTATTAGTAACTGATATGACGATTAACCTGAGTGGAAGTCATCATCAGAGTCTGGCAATGACGATAACGGCGTCTGCTGAGTTAGGTTGTCAACACTTCAGCCACTGCTACCAACTAAAGTCCTTTGCAGGGCTACTCTCACTCAGATGATCAGGCTACACTGGGGTGAAACCATTTACTGTCAGTAATAACTAACATAGAATGACCAACTTACATTCTCTTCCCCATAGCCCTTTTCGTTTCTCTTAGCCCTTCGTTTTTCGTGCCAAGGCCCAGCAGCTAAGAGAAACCAAAACGGCTATGGGGACGACAATGGACCAACTTATTGCCTTTCTTCTGATTTGATGTTGAGCAGGTAATCCTCAAGTGAAGAAACCCATAACGAAGCCTCTTCCTAATGGATTTCCAGGAATGCATCCCTTAACAAGACCAACAGATCTACAGAGCTCCGCGGTATGAGTTCTTGCTTGTAGTGTTTGCAGTAGAGCGAGTTTCAATCGAGTGTCGTAAAACCAAGACCAAAGTTATTGGTAATTACTTTACCAATCACAAAGGACGCAGACAATCCAGTGAGCTAATCAAAACTCGAAGTAACTGCACGTAGCCGACACAATTTAAACAAAGCGCGGGAAAACGTGCGCGCGCGAGTCACGATTGGTTTTGGTTTTACTCCTGATTGGTTGAAAAAGTGGCGCGAGATTTCTAAACCAACCACTGAGCGTAAGAATGCAAAACCCAAAGTAAACGCAGAATTACTTTCGACACTGAAGTGAAAAACGCTCTAAATGGCCATAGAGTGCATTGACAAACATTGATTTTTTTTATAGTTTATTTTAGGTCTAGGTCTAATTTTAGCTCTAAAAAGCAGCACGCTTTTAGCTCAGTAAAAGCCAGGTTTCAGTATGGTCTTTTTTGTTCTAGGCAGTCTCGTCAGGAGAGAAGCTAAAAGAGAAATTAAATTTAGAATCCTCCCAGAGAGTCAACTCCAGCGCAGTTGTTGATTTGTGCGGTTTTGATAAGAACAGAACTAGAAAAATTCCACAAGGCTTAGAGCCTTGTACAGATAATATAACGAATGCAATGACAGAAGGAAGTCACGGAGGAAATTTGTCATCGGGGTTGCCCAATCTTGATGGACAGCGCAAGACGCGAGTGAGTGAATTGTCCATAATTGACGTGAATGATCCTCTTCCTTCTAAACGTGCTTATTCGACTTTAGACTATAAGCCTGAAGGGAAAAACCCGGACGGCAAATTACAGGAGACTGAACAACAATACAGACATGGACAAGACCACGAGGCGATTCATGGCAGATATAACTGGCAACAACAGCAACAAGTAGGCAGAGATTCAGGCAGGGGAAGGCACAACGAAGTAGCAGGCTTGACAAGAAAACAAACTCAAACAGGCCACGATAGAGACAATACTCACGAGAAGGCAGGTCCTTCGCAATATTATAATAAAAGAAGGAAAGATAACTCAAGTGGATCTGTGGGGCAGAGACATTTTGTTGGTAAACGGCAACAGGACACAGCCCTAAATTAAAACTGAAGTGGTTTTCAGTTGGTCAACAGGAGAACATTCCAAGGAACGTACAAGAAATGTCACCTCGTTCCCAGGGTCTCTCTCTCATCGCTCCAGGGGACGGGAAGGAGAGGACCCTGGGAACGAGGTTGGAAATGTCAACAGCAACCATTCTCTTTACTTTTAGTTAGAGGGTCCAGTCAGTCTGGTGAGAATCTTTGCTGAAAACATAGGAAAGGATTGAGTGCTGCCCTTCTAACGTTGCCATGTTGTGGTTGCTTTCCGTTTATAACGGAAGATTAGATGGCCTGATTGCAATGAAAGAAGTTTCACCAAACGTGGACTGCAAAACAGTCGTTTTTGTTTTTCTGTCGAATAATTTACTCGGAAGATGGAGCATTTGCGTGCTACAAGCGTGGATCATCGTGTGCAAGCTTTGCACCCGTACAGGTATCCATAGGGATCTCGCCCCAGTCTTAATTTCACTCTTGACACTTGTTCAGGCCTTTTGTTCAAAGACCACTTGCTCTCGCAAAAATCCGGTTGTTTTGCAGTTCACACCATGATCAGCAGGGAAACACCACAGACCCTCCAGTTTATATTAGGAGGCATACAGTGTTGAATGGTTCTTTAGCAAAGCTTGTACATGTGGACCGATTAGGACTCAGGACAAAGGGAAATTTGTTTGTGAAGGCAGTTCTCCCGACTGTTTAACTGTTGCACAGTGACAGAATGTAGGAGGCCCTTTTAAATGCATGACCAACTAGAAACTGACTGGTGTCCACAGTTCGGCAAAGCGTACATGTAGTTACCGTGTATTAGCATGTTTTGCAACCCATGCTTAAGTTGTAAAGCTGCGAGAACAAGTCATTTTCCATTACTCACCAACTCACTCTGCTTGTTGACTTGTTCTTCTATTTTTTGCCGCTTGCTCGCAAGGCCCAAAATGTCACTGGGTTAGAATGTATTCAAAATACTCAAGAGTACGATGAAGTACGTCGTACCAGGCTAGCATACTGTTGAATTGGTTAGACTACTTATGCGCCCCGGTTAGCCTGTTTACAGTAGTGGGTAACAAACTTGTGAGTATTGTGAATAAGTGCTGAATGGTAATTTGGCTACAACATATTTACTGGTCCACCATTTTCTGTTAAGAGTCTTAAAAATGTCCCAATTTGAACAGGATCCCACTTGCTCAGTGTTTCACTCGGTGTGTTGAAACTTTGTTGCTACACTAATGTAATGACATGCAATGACATATTCTTCTCATTTCTCGAGCGGGATTTCTGTTTCTGGCCTGACTGACATGACTGTACATAGGCTAATTGCAGGTGTGGCTGTGACTGATATATCGGAAACTTGCCACAAACCAGAAGTGATGGTGGCGGTAATCATAATTACGTTAAGTTGTCACAAACAGATAGTGAGTAAACCTGTAGCCTGGAATCTCGATTTCTCAAACCAGTTTTCATTTCCCTTGAAGGTTTGAGAAGTCGCTATTCCCTGCTCTTTCTGTACATTTGTAACGGATTGTAACTGTGTGAAAAGGTGCTTTTGTGGATTGCCACTGCTTGAAGTAGTCGCCATATTGTGTGATACATTGCGTGACATAATGTTTAACGTTACTGTCACGCAGAAGCCGTAGGTCGTGACTGGAGCGGACATTCCAAAATGTGTTCCAAAACGTAGTAATAAAACAAATCGTCTTTTGGACACATTGTTTTGGAATATCTGTTATTTAGGTCATTACTGCTGTCTACAGAAGTGCAATTTGGAAACTTAGTTTTGTCAAATTATCTTTTGTATCTTTGCTCAAAACCTGGCTCAAAACGGTAGCTTGTGAACAGGCTTTCTGACAAGGATGGGGGAAGAAAATTCGAGAAGAGGGGAAAGGAGATTGTTCCTTATAGCATAGCCGGAGCCTGTTCACCCGCTATCAAACAGTTGCTCTTCCCTCTTGGTTGTAAAATGCCATACATCTAACCTGTTTGTTTGCAAAAACTGAACCAGCAGAAAAAATTGTTTTTCATTCTCCTGTTAACTATGAAATGATAATAAACAGCAAACATAATGAACTAAATATAGAATCTGTTTCCATTATGATGGTCATAGTGCCATTCTTTTTCTGGAATCCTGAGTAAGCCTCTCCCCGTAGCCCTTTTTTAGCCGGCGGGATTTCTTTGCTCTCAAACAGCCAATAACAAAAATTCGAGTTTTTGAAATAAAACAGACAGCCCACACTTTTTATGCTACACAATTGGCAATTGCGTTACGATTTTAACCGTTTTGGCCACATCAGGTAAAAGGAATACTTCAAAATTAACTAAAGAAAACCGACGAAAGAATCTTACATTAGGAACTCGATACTTGGGTGCCAGAGGGTTATGGCACCCATGGTAGGAACTCGAGGAATCTTACACAGAAATGTGTTGAGCGCCCACATTACCTCGTACCCGTTTGGCGCCAGTTGCCTTGCATCGGACTTTGGGTGGGGGAAGGCTTTGGGGCGATCGTGAGAATAACTCTTGTTTCTTTTTGTTTAACTGAACGCAGTGTAAGGTATCCGGTCATTTCGTTCCTGGGTTTACCAAAAAATTCAAAATGGCGGACTACGTTCACCCAGCCTCCGTAATAAATCCTAGTAAGAAAATCTCGGACTTTCAATGAAGGTGCCTTTTCATAAGGAAGGCAAAGGATTTGGAAAGCCAGAAAGACCCGAATATAGTCCTGGAGAACGTAACGCATTTCAAAAATGTCGTGTGATATAGTTTTTGTTCACTTCCATCGAGTAGGCAGGTTTAATTCTTCGCATAACCGTAACTTTTAAACGTGAACAAGGCCCGCGCAGTAAGATTTTTAGTAGGGGTACGGTGGGGGGTCTGAAACGCGTGAGCCAAGTTGGAAGGGGAGGACGCTGGGTGCCTTTCCTTTTCGCGGGAGAGTAATCGGCCATTTGCGATTTCCCTTTTCCCTCAGTTTCAAAACCAGTCTAAGTGCGAAACTATTCATATGGAAATAAGCTTGTTTTGCATGAGAATGAAGATGTAGGTAAAACATTTTCATATGAATGGTGTGGCGTATTTTTTTTAGGTGCGTTTACTTGCGTAAAATAAGACAATGTATGAACGGCTTGCGTAAACGTGTACGCCCGTTTTCCATACATCGTCTCTAATTTTATTTACGCACGTAAAAAATTACGCGACCGTGGATTTCCATTAACGGGCGTGAATTTGGCTGGCTTTTCGTGCGTAAAATAAAAAAATAATAATGGTGGATTTCCACTGTCGCGTAATTTTTTACGTGCGTAAATAAAATTAGAGACGATGTATGGAAAACTTGCGTACACGTTTACTCAAGTCATTCATACATTGTCTCTAATTTTTTTACGCACGTAAACGCACGTAAAAAAATACGCGACAGTAAATGTATGAATGTCTCGCGTCTGCGGAGAAAGTTAAGGTGGATTTCCACTGTCGCGTAATTTTCCGTACGTTAACGGGCGTGAATTTAACTGGCTTTACGTGCGTAAAATAAAAAAAGAAGAAACGTATGAACGTCTCGCGTCTGCGGAAAAAGTTAAACCACGTTCAACTTCGGGTGTCAGTAAAACGCGGGGCCGGGGCCCCGGCCCCGGCCCCGGCCCCGCGTTTTACTGACACCCTTCAACTTCTTCCGCAGACGCGAGGCGTCCATACATTTCTTCTATTTTATTTTTCGTACGTAAAGCCAGTTAAATTTACGACCGTTAACGTACGGAAAATTACGCGACAGTGGAAATCCACCTTTAAACTACATTCAACTTTTTCCGCAGACGTGAGGCGTCCATACATTTCTTATATTTTATTTTACGCACGTAAAGCCAGCCAAATTCACGCCCGTTAACGTACGAAAATTTACGCGACAGTGGAAATCCACCTTAACCGGCTTTACGTGCGTAAAATAAAAAGAAGAAATGTATGATTCCGCAGACGCGAGGCGTTCATACATTTCTTCTTTCTTAAGGTGGATTTCCACTGTCGCGTATTTTTTTACGTGCGTTTACGTGGGTAAAAAAATTTCGAGACAATGTATGAACGGCTTGCGTAAACGTGTACGCAAGTTTTCCATACATCGTCTATAATTTTATTTACGTACGTAAAAAAATACGCGACAGTGGAAATCCACCATTATTTTACGCACGTAAAACCAGTTAACGTACGGAATAGAGACGATGTATGGAAAACGTGCGTAAACGTTTACGCAAGTCGTTCATACATTGTCTCTAAATTTTTTACGCACGTGAACGCGCGTGAAAAAATACGCGACAGTGGAAATCCACCTTTAGACTAGTTTCGACGCTGAGGATTCTTGGCACTTACAAACAAAATGTGTTACATCCAGGCTAGGCTCGATTTCCGCCGCTCTCTCGAGTCCGGTCTTCGTTCCTCCCCGAGAAGAGACGGCTGGACGCGTGAGCGGCCATCCATGTCTGTGACGTATTTGAAAAACAAATAATTAATGCATTCTCAGATGTCACCGGATGTGAATTAGGACTCGGAAAGCAAGCCTAAATGTACACACGCGCCAATACCAGCAACTTGTTCTTGCTCTTATTTCGATGTTGCCATCGAAAAGTCAAAGCGCTTTGAAAAGCTCCGAGAAGATACAAAAACTATTCATCGCCAGTCGAAGGAAAAGTTTGAAACGAATAATAGAAAAGCGTGGCGTGCCTTCTCGCCCAGTGTTGTCGCGTCAACAAAATCTCTTCGCCATGCAGCAGATCAAGGAAGAGTGAAGGCCGCAAAAAGCCTTTCTTCGGTTATCGATTCAAACAACGTGATAGCTAAATTGTTCTTTTAATATTTCAAGCAATTGTTTATACTAGGTACGAGTCGGGGAGGAAAAGTGTGGAATTGCCAAAAACGATCACCATGGGCTACGGTCTAAAACCAACCACAAATACTAAAAGTATCAAACAGAAATCTCATCTTGTTATATTTCTCTGTGGATCCTTCATTTTCTCGACTTTAAAGCGCTTCAAAATACGATCACACGCCAAACCAAGTCACTCCTTCGCATCCGTCATTCTGAAAATCTGCTTTGAAGAAATAATTTATGCGGCCTTCGCAGCCTGCTCGATTTGAGCAGGCGACCTCCTGATTGGCGGAAATCAACAATGGCATTCTCACGCGTCCAGCCGTGAGTTCGGGAGGAGCGCGGGCTCCGGTTCCCGAACAGCGGCTGGTAATCGAGCCTACATCCAGGCCCGTAGGCAGGTTTTTTTTCGGGAGGGTGCGAATGGACCGAACGAACGACGGAGGCGTGAGCCTCTATAGGGGGGTCCTCGGGCATGAATGTACCCCCGGGAACTTTTGAAAATTAGGTTGTCTGAGACGGGCACGATCCATTGGACCAAAATTTCTGGAAATTCCGGTACAGAATCAAATGGAACGGTCATTTTCGAAACGTTCGTTTCGAAAATCCATTTGAACGGAATTTTCCGTGGAATTTTTTTGACAAATGGAACTGCTCTATTCCTCACCAAGGAAATGGATCAGATTGAACCATACCATTTTGTCCCATGTTGGATAACAACAAACATGTCGGCCGGACTTGTTGTAATGTCAAGACGGCGTCAGACGATTTGGCGGACGACGACTTTGAAAATGATTCCTTTGGAGAGGAAGAAGACGACTTTTAATTCTTTTTTCTGCAGGATGCACATTTGTAAAGAGACGTCAAGAGAGAGATTTAAACCGATTCCAAGGACTTTTGAGCGAACAGGCGAACGATACCCACGCATTCCTTAGATGAATTTTACACTCATTTCCGTATACTTCTGAAATTGGGTGTGCTACAGCCGTGTTGCAAGAATTCCAATAAAAGTGGCGATGGAAAGAAACAGCTGCCACAGGAATAAACGATCTGTGAAGATTCATCTGAACTGACGAACGTTCCCGCCATCTCACATTTTTTCTCGGAAATGTTGCGTTGCGTAAGGAGCCTGGCACCAAGTTTATGGACAAATGGTACAGAAATTTCCGGAAATTCCGGTCAACCCGGGGAAAAGATAATACCTCGAAAGGTATTACCTTTTACCCGAAAAAATGTATATTTTTTATTAATTCACTTTTTTCAGTGGACGAGTAGACGTCCGCAGCCTGAGCCCAACGGGCCTGATGTTTTCAGTAAAGTAAAAATCCGCATAAGAACCTTGAGTAATTTTTTTGTATAAGAACCTATTTTTCTTTGCCAGGCTGAACACAATTTCAGCTTGTAGGTTCTTAAATCACTAGGTTCCAGGGTCGTACCTAGGATTTTTTGTCCGCGGGGCAATTTTTTGTTTGCGGGGGCTTTCGCCGCACACCTTCACTTCCTACATGAAATACCCCAGCAAAAGCAAACACTATGTTAGAAAAGAAACACATTTAATTTTCCTGTCTGTCCTAATCGGGGTTTGGAGCCGTCCTAGACATGGTATAGATAGACTTTCGTCCGAAAATCAGAAACATTGATCAGTATTTTAATATATAGATTGAGCCAAGCCTAAAAGCGGAGCTCCGTATTTTTGCTGTTCTTAATTATTTCTCTGAACTAAATAAGAATAATTAAAAACGGCAACTTCAATTGCAGACTCTCCGCTGAGAATGGCCATCAAAAATTAAAAAATACTGCTAGAAGAAAAAAATTGGACCTGAGCCCGCGATCAATAAAAAACCAATACCTGGCCAGCGGTCAACGTAAAAAACACGTTACCTCGATGAGTTCTAGTCTGAGCCCGCAATCTGGTCATGTGATACTAGTCAGCGGAAACGTCGATTTGACAGCTGTCATTTGACCATAACATGGATGTCTAAAATTAAGCCCCGTTATGGTTTAAATGTCCTATTTTTGGCCGCCATGTTGAGCGACTCTGTCGCCGTCGTCGTGCGTACGCGCCCACGAACAATACCACTGCCATGATAACCATGAGAAAATCGACTCATGGGTTTTCCATATGAGTATGGGGCTCCGCTTGGCTGCCAGAGCTCCGATATTAGCCGGTCATCCGTCAACATGAGTTCATTTTCAAGACGAGATATTTGCGCCATGATGATGATGTCATAATCAGGGCAGTTCCCTCATTGTGTGGTTCTAGAAAATATCCATACATTTCCCATGGCGGACTGATATGGACACTCTAATTAAAGGGAAGCGGGGTCAAAAGACCAAAATGTCTGAAGAAAAGTGTGAACCAAAACTGAAATATTTCTATAGGGCAGGAGGGGTTCAAACCCACAAACCCTCCATAGGGGGTGGATATTTCTGGAACAATACTTTCCAAGGTTGAATAGAGCGGTTTTCAATTGAGTGTTGAAAGTAATCAGCGAATCCACCGTAAGCACAAGGAAAAAGATGGCTACTGGTACATTTACCTATAATGCTTTGCGCGGAAAAACCCTAAAAGACCGTATAAAAACACAAAGAAAAGTTGTTAGTCATTCAAACTCAGCAAGAGCAATGTTGTTAGTAGTTGGAACGACTTCCGTTAAACCATACCTTGCTATATGCCCAGTGGGATTTGTTTGGTTCGCAAGGTATTGTGGTAAAATATACAGACGCCATCTTTTTTCTTATGGTGGATTGCTTTGGTTTTGTATTTCAGTACACTCAGTGATTGGTAAAAAATTTTGCACCACTTTTTCAACCAATCAGAAAACCAAAACCAATAGTGACACTTAATTTGTGTCGGCTACATGTAATTACTTCAAGTTTTGATTGGTTCACTGGATTGTCTCAGTCCTTTGTGATTAGCCAAAGTAATTACTTTGGTTTTCATTTTACAACACTCAATTGTAAGTATCTTCAACTTGAACACACCGTTAATCAGCTAATACTTTACCCTGCGAGCAGGTCCCTTCGATCTTCCTAGATAAGTCGGGAAGAGGAACTTATCTAGGACTTATCTAGGAAGATCTAAGGGACCTCTGCTCGCAGGGTACTAATACTTTCGAGGGGTGGCTTATAAGAAGGATGTGGCTTATAAACGTTGCCATTGAAATGACTTGTGGTCTGCACACAAGCCAAGTGGCCCATCATACTGGAGCTTAACCCGGTTTCCCTAGCATGAATGGACAGGGATTATTTCTACTCCCCCTGGATGGGATCCCAATCCATCACAGGGTCAATCCCAGCACTGCTTCGCTGGTACCTGTTTTTGCACCTCGGTGAAGAGACCCACTGCAAGAGGAAGTCCAAGAACACAACACAGTGCCCCAGCCGAGGCTGAAACTCAGACCGCGCAATCCATAGGTCACCACACCCCCCCCCCAACATGGTAACAAAAAAGGGCTGCACAAACAACGGAAGTAAATATGAAATATTGGTCTGATTTATTTTTGAAAACTGTTCACTCGCCAGTCTTCACCAACAAACCATGCATACTGTGCTGTCAGTTTGGAACATTTTCTCTTTTTATACAAAAATAATATTATTTGATAATCCTACACAGCTTTTACATGAAAAATCAAAACAAATTTAGCCTGCGAATACAGCCATCCCTCCTCGCTCCCGGGCCGAGGGGCATTACGCAAGCCTCTCGGGTCGAGAGAGAAGAGGGATGGCTGTTTTCGCAGGCTAAAACAAATTCAACTATTTACCATTTCAAAAGAAAGAATTATTTCATAAAACATTCCAAGAAATTAAGAGATAGTTATAGAAAATCAGTATTGATAAACCACACAACACCTGAGTAAAAAGTTCTTGAACGACGACACGTCAGTCTAAAATTGGAATTTTTCAGGGAGCAAGTTTTAGCAAAATGTTATTCACAGAAAATTACCAATTTTCTAAACAGACAAATGCCATTATATTCTACAGCCCTAAAAATGGGCCTTTGCTTAAGCTGAGGATGACCTTGTGAGACATAATTATAGCACCAATTTAATTATTTTTGCATGCTAGTTTGCTTAAACTAACCTAACTATACATGTAGTACTGATAAAACAGATAAAAGCTAACTGTAAGCAAACTGGAGTGAAAATGAAAATTTAAAATGGTGCCGTTGCATCATTGCACAAAATACAGTTTTCCATACCCGAGGATAACACCAGAACTAAATAATTCTGTAAAGGAAACATATAAGTACTATCAAAACTTGACAAGAAAGCTGTGGAAATGGGAACCTCTATTTCCATTCCTATTTCCATTCATACTGCACATCAATGTTTGGGTCTCCAGTCATTAACTGTTTAAAGCATGTTATAATGGCTAAAAGAGCTACACGTAAAACACACGGGCAGATCCAGGATTTTTCTTAGGAGGGGGTGTACCACTAAGATATGACATAATACTGGCTGTATCAGAAAGTTGCAGGTCATCTCAGGAGGGGATGCCCACCCCCTGCACCCTCCCCCTAGATCTGCCCCTGACACATTACTATTTCTCGTGATGAACAAAATTGCCTTCACTACAGTAGTTGACTTTACTGAGATATACATGTAATCAAGACATAATGGAGACCTCATTCTCATCTCCCAAGAACCATAACCTCTGGCAGCTGGCAGGTTCCATCATTTGCAAGTCTGTGATTGCTGACTTATGGGCTGATAATAAAAAGTATTTTAGAGGGGCTCAAAACTCAACCCCTGCCAGAGGTCGCGATTTGAGGTGCTGGCTGAAAGGAATGTAGCCCATAGAAATGAGAATGATTCTACATAACAATTATGTTGCTTTATACACAGGTGTGAGTCAGCATGCAGAGATGCAATTTCTATATGAAAAAATATACAGATATGGCAATCATTAGCGTAATTATAAATTACCAAAAAAGCTTACAAAAAACTTTCATTCCGAATTATGAATAATTTTAATGTCAATTTCTCGTGGCAAAATTGGAAACTGGGAAATGCATAGATCAAATAATTGTTACAACATTTAATACATGTACAAGTAAAATATTATAGAGTTGCTGAACTAGTCTTTCTCATGAGAATTTCCATAAACTGTGCTCTTCATGTATTTTTTCTCTACTGAAATTTTGTAATAAAAATAGCATTATTGGAGGCTGTAAATCTTTCAAGTACCTTTAAAGGAGGGAGCCGAGAGAATGCGTTTCAATGAGAAAACGATGCTACATAAACGTAGAAATAAAATAGAGTAACATTCGGTGTTGACTTCGGGCAGAGTTAACACATTGGATGACGCAACATTTCTTGCAAGGTCTCACATGAATGGCTTACTAACCTTCCAACAAACAACAGAAACAATGTGCATAGTCCCCAAGAATATCAGTTGCTACACTAGACGGCAAGTAGAATTACTGTACATTTTTTACACAAGCTGCTACACTAATGGAATGATAGCTTGGTAGAATTACATGTACTTGCAGAAACTAGTGTTATTTAGCGTTCCAGTTTTGAGGATGTCATTGATGATCAAAATATCAAGAAATTGCCAACTTGTGGCACAACAAGGATCAATGTTATGCTCCATAACATTCTTGTCCTGGGACTCTATACACTCACAGGGAATGTCTGTTAAATCATTTTCAGGCTTGCCATAATTTTACCATGATTGGGCCTTATTAAGGATCAATACATCTATAAAGATTAATCTGTCTTTATCCTTTGAAAAACACAGGTCCGATTTACCTCGATGTTTACCAAGGTGCACAAAGCTGGGTTTTCAAGTAAGATTTTAAGCAGGCAGCTGTTGGTTGAGAGCAATAATTATAAGAATTACCAGAAAAAACCTCACACTTTACAGGGAATTGAATGAATTTTAGCTCAGCAGTTGCCTGGTTTTATCAAAAGCCCTAATTCAAAGCTTCTCTAAAAGGGCACCACATCTTATTTCTTTAAACCAGCCTGGTTTACATGTAAACTAAAGAACGTATTAGTTATTTATGTTAATTAAATAAGAGTTGTGGGTTTGGTACATTGCAAAATGCCAGCATGTGTTCAAGTTATGGATAAACAGTCATTATGTTATACTTTGTTTGTTTCTTTATGAGGAAGAAAAGAGAGATTAAAAATCACAGTTAACCCAGATGTTATTTTGATGAGAACTCTGCAATGTTGAGGGACAATGGTCCAATATCAATTGACAGCCTGATGAACACAACTTGCAATTTCCAATTCAAATTTGCTTGAGCAAGTTGCTAAGTTCAGGTTTTAGTCTTCCTGCATGTAAAACATAACAGTTAACTATGGAGCAATGTTTTTCAGTCTCTTTTAAACAGAAGTGGAATTACCTTCGTTTATTCAACAAAATGAAACTGGAACTTGGCAACATGCTCGAGCAAATTTGAATTGAAACTTAGCAAGTTGCTTACATCAAACTGTCAATCAATACTGAAACATTGCACCACAACACTGCAGAGTTCCGATCATAAGAACATCCAGTTTGACTGTAAAACACTGAAGTTTCTCCTTCTGTAAGACTGGCAAAAGTAACCATACTCTTCCTTGCAAAGGCAGCCTTTTTTAGCATGCTTTTGGGTTTACTTCATTTAGTTATAAAAAGATACAAAAAGTATGAGAAGCAATAATTAACAATAAAAATAATTAGAGGGATGGGCTTGTGATATGAACTTTGAAATTGACTACACAATTTCAGGGATACATTTTGCAGAGTACTTCTCTCTAAGAAACACTGAGTACTTGAATGATCGTTTTTACATTACAGTAGAAAACTTTCTTACAATCATAATATTCTAACTAAAACTTTCTTGTCTGTAAGAATAAGCTGTTTTTCTCCCCTCGAATATTAACAACACTTAAATGTGCCATATTTTGGCTGCTTTCTACAGTACTTAAATTATACAAGATCACAAATAATATGATACTTAATCATTTTCTAAGTAATGCCAACAATGGAACAATTATTATGGTTGCTTGGAAAGTGAGTCTACGAGGGCTTTTCATTTGTTGGGTCTGGTTGGTTCACAACAGAACTGTTGCAGTAAAAACTAATAAAAGAAGATGGCATTTTGTGTAAATGAAGCCTCTGACTTGTTTACAACTGTTGCATACCATTCGAAAAATTGTCCTATGTTAAAACATGTTTGAAACCCCTACTGCATTTCAAGCACAAGAAAGCATCTACTGCATGATTAAAGTTGCACACAGTTTTTGCATCACACTAGCAGCGTGTGTTGCAAAAGTTGCATACAACACAATTTTGTGGTCTTAATCAGCCCTTAAACACTCATCAACTCTCCTTCTCATTCAAGATGTCCATTGGAATATCCTGACCAGATAGATGAAAATCATCCTTTCTAATATGATCACTTCCACTCCAGTTACAACAATACGAATGGACCCTCCTGCGCTTGTTGTTCCCAGATAATTGACAGATGATTGGCAGTGAAGATCTAGTTACATCTAATCCTAATTTTAACAGTAGTTACATTTCATTGTTGCGCCATTCCTTTCAGTCTGGATTTTCACTTTGCGGTATATCTTCCACATAGTTAAACTGAAAGTACCCTGTTCTGTCGCCAAGTTGACCAAACCACTTTCCGTTGTCATGTTTTTTGAGAACTGTGATTATATCTCCTTTCTGCAAAACAGTGTTAATAAATTGAAGCAAAAATGTCTGTATTTGGGTCCAAACTTCAATTTGTATTTGGACCCCAAAGTCAAGTCTTCTCGGCTATTGCCACACCATGGGAATCCCCCTTCCCAGCAAATCCCACTTGCCCCAAAAACCTTTTACTTTTACCTCAAACAACAAGCCTACAGTTTGTCAACAGACTACATTGTTAAGCCCTGAGTATATGTAACTCCTGACAATTAACTCAAATCAATACAAAATCAAGTCAAGAAATCCCAAAAGGAACTGTGTAGTTGCATTGATACAAAGGTTACAGAATCTACATGTAGGCAAGTCCAGCATTTTGAGCATGCACAAATCAGTTTTGAGTAGAAAAAAACATAATGGCCAACTTCCAAGCTTGGTGATCATGATAAGAAAAAGGGACTCTGAGGAGAGAATTGAATCTTGACGTCATTGATTTCTTCCAACTTAATGCATGCACAAGTAATGTATGGAAACTGTCAGAGACAATTCATTTATTGACAGTTGTATTTTATTAGAAATTCTTACCTCAAACGCAAGTGTTGAGTCATCATACGGCATCAGATGTTTTCTAGTAGCACGTACTAACATGGATCCACCTATGTGAGCGGGCTAACATAAATAAAAACAACAATAACCCACAAGTTAGATATTAAAGATGTTGCCTCATGCTCAGTTCACGTACATTATGTTACTCTCCCTAGTTTTAAAAGAACAATACCTCACAGATTTGTTAGTGTACATACATTGTACGCATCATGCATGTAAGATGTTGAAATTTTTATTCCTTGATATAATACAAAGAAACATTACCTTTCTAATAAGTCTGGTTGTGGGGGGAATGCTTCAAAAACGGCGATCGCGAAAGACCGGCCGCCATTTTTGAGCACGCGAACAGTAGAAACGTGTACAGGAAAAAGGTGAGTTTCAAACTCTTCACTGTTTATTCGCTTGTTAAATCTGAGAAAAATCCTTCCAGCTTTTAAAATCGTGACATTTGCAGCCTTGTCGTTAGCTTCATTGATTGATAACACTTGCTGCTTCACCACATGATTTCTCACATTTCTGCCGCATGGGTTTACAAACAAGATCAGATAAAACTAAAAGGTATGATTTTTAATACCCTGACGTTATGCGAGTTTGTTTTGAATTCAAGCTTGATTGCACATGACAATCGACCTTTGACAGTTCGCTGACAGATTGCCGATTGGAGGTGGCATCTTGAAAAACAAGTTTCCAGGCAGGCAATTATTTGGCCTTTCACGATCGCTGTTTTCAAAGCATTCCCATACAAAAACCGCCTGCTTTGCAGGCTAGCTAGCTAGAGCTTATCCCAGTTTATGCGGCATGAAATGACTAGGCGTCTTTCTACTCCCCCCTAAAAGGGATGTTAGTCCATCTTAGGGTTACCCCCCAGCATTATTTTGTCCCCATTTTGGGTGGAAAGAGGCACTGTGAGAGCAAAGAACACAACATGATTGCTCTGGCCAAGACTCGAACTCAGACTGTCCACACTAACCATTAGGCAACCATGCCTCCAACCCTTGGCTGCAGGGTGCTAATTTTAAAGTAAAAGCTCAAAGAAGGTAAAATGACACAAAACAAGCATTACCGATGGGTGCGGTCTCAAATTTGGAGGTACTGATGTCCTTCTGTTGCTATTTTCTGGGGTTGTAGTTGCTGGTGGCGGCATTGATCTTCTTTGGTCATTTACAAACTGGGAAGGATTGGCGATTGGCTGTTGGGGAGGGGCTGGCTGCTGTTGCGGCTGAATATCGACAAGCTGAAAGTCAAAAATTGATTGGTCAACACACTGTCTCTTTTTATAATAATAAATACATGTACAGTACCGCTCAGAAATAAGCGTCCATAACATACGCAGCTCATACGCGTATATACGCATATGCGTATATACGCGTACATGTATATACTCATATACGCATGCGCATATACGCAGTTCTTTGTTATTCTTTGCCATAAGTTTGCTTTGTGTAGTATTGTTGGGAAAAACAAAAGAAATAGCTGTACGATTAAAACTTGGAAAAGCGGCAGCCAATCGAGTAGTGTGAAATTTGCATATAGTCACTGTGAAGTAAAAACAAGCTATCGTATTTCAAACCTAACTTGGAAATCGGCGAATAATTAGCACGGCCTACCTGCCGTGCATACTTGGTTGTGTTTTTGTCTAGGAAAAGAAAATCATCCACTAAACTAATAAAAAGATATACCAAAAAGAATAGTCGTCAATGAAACCAATAGATTTTTCCGACAACTAGCAGGTTTTGAGTCAGAAAGAAACGGTCCGTGGATTATTTTGCCGGAGACTATTCCTGGCTTTGTTAGCAACGCGTCACTTGCATTCATTCAGTGCGTTGTCATTAAACCTCTCTTCATATGTGTTAAACTTGTTTGTCTTGCCTTGAAGTACGTAGTTCTAGAACGAATATCGTTTGGTATTTCAAGACAAATAGACGGGGGATTTTGTCTATGTTAACCACTTCTAAGAATTCAAACGCGTTCTGGTTTCAAATAAGCTTTCAGTTGCCAACAGCCTTTTAAAAGATATTGGTCAGCGGTGAAACAATCTTTATAGGTAGAAACCATGTTCTATGGAAGTTTTTATGATGCGAGATAAAGTTGCAGTCTTTCAGCATGCGTCGGCAAGACTTGTTTTCTAATTGATTGTCTTTTTTAGCACGGTAAGTAGAAGTAGCAAAAATGATATCTCTGGTTCTATTCGTCATAAAGCAGCGATTTAACGGTGAAATGATCTTGATAAATAGAAACAATGTTTTTTTGCCGGCGACTATCCCTGCCGTATTCTTGAGAGTTTGTAAGCGTAAAAAAACATGTCACTTGCTTTTATTGAATGCCTTTTTATGATTCTTCGAATGAGTTGAACTTGTTTGTCTTGCCGTTAAGTACTTAGCTTTAAAACGAAATGAATATTGTTCAGTATTTTGAGTCAAATTGATGAGAGCTTTCATTCAAGCTTATCAAAACTACAACATTCACAATTATTAACTTGCAAGATAAAGTTTTCGTCTTCCGGCACGAAACATCGAAACATCATGGCAGACAAAATGATATCTCTGGTTCTTTTCGGCATGCAGCGACCGCTAGTCGTTTCATCTGAGTGTTTACTTTCTCTTGAGCATTGACCACAGCAAGAAGTGAAATGGTTCTGTTTGAGATTAATTTAAATTGATGATTCAAACGGAAAGTGAATTCTCATTACAGTGAATACGTGATAACAAGTTGTTACGTAGACTTTTTAAAAGTCGTTCGCTAACGTAACAGAGCGCATTTACATGTAATATTTTCTGTAAGACTATGGTACGGCACGATTTAGTCAGTCTTCCATGCACTTTTTAAATGCAGCAATGTCAGGTCATTGAAAGAACAGTCAACTGTCAACAAAAGAAACAACAATAAGCTAGCTCATACATACAAAAGAGCATACGCGCACACAGTATACGCGTATACGCGAATGTACATACGCGTATATACACATATGAGTAAGCGTATATACGCAACGCATACGTGCATTTCGCGTATATTCTGGGACGCTTATTTCTGAGCAGTACTGTATTATTGTCAAAACATTTTAAATTGGTCATTTTGGCCAACAAATCTCTCAGGCTCTTCTAACAGGTGGCATGACCTTAAGACAATCTATGACAAGCCTTTAGGTAACTACCCTAAGCAAGCAAAATTAAGAGTTCCCTGACCAAAATGCAAGCAATAATTCAAGTGTTTTCTGAGCCCTGATACTGATAGCTTACATGTACATATTGTACCATTAGTAACAAATTCTCAGCTCAAGTATTTTGGGGTGTAAGAGCAAGTGACAGCAAATACAGACCTTTTTGACATATGGCTCTGGAATAAGACCTTTGTTGCCTTGTTCATCCACAGCCGTCCACCACTTTTCTTCATTTTGTTCCACAACAACTAAAATATCACCTCTTTTGAAACTCAGGTCCTCAGCATCCTGAATGCAATTGAAATAACAATATCAGTTATAGGCAAGAAACAGTGCACAGCCAACCCTGAAAGAGAGATCTTTGTGTTGTGGTTTTGGGCAAGATACTTGGCTCTTACAGTGACTCTCTCCATGCCAGAGTATAAATTAAATGTGGCTGAACATAATTCAGGCTAAGTTAACCAGTTATAATTAGCCAATCAAAGAGCGCGAATTTGTTTGAGCTGTCCTGCCTCCTTGTAATGTTCAAAGCTGTTGTCACGAAACCTGTCGCGCTTTCAACAAGGAGGCGGGACAACTCAAACAAGTTCGCCTTCTCTGATTGGCTAACTTGTCAAAAAAGTTTGTTGGGTGGCCACACTTAGGCGCGTCGCGCTGTAATTAATATGTAAGACAATTATTGCTGGCCAGCATTTTCTGTTCAAAGTATTTGTTATTGGGGCGGTCGCTTACTGTATCTTTACAGGGCTCCTTGGGATTTTACAGCAATCCTATTGAGGTCAACGCATTTCGTTCATGTTAAACTCGTCAATTATAATAGATCAGCTTAGGGAATGGTGCCTAGAAGATGGAGCCACAAGCAATCGGAACTGAGCGTGTGGGGTCTCCATGACAACCCTGGGAGTGGCAACCACCCAGGTAATGTCATACTGAAATACAGTGGAACACAAATACTTACCATGAAAAGGAGAGGGACAAGGGTGGAGAAAAGTCCACCAGAGCAAAGCCGACAAAATATGCGCAACGAAATTGACACTTGAAACTGAGCTGCAAAATACTGCTGCCTCTGCCAACGGTTTTGACCTCCCGCAAAACCTTCCAACAGGAAACTGCTTGCCAGCAGCATTGTTTTGCTTTTAAATTCTTTATTTCGCTTTTAAATTCCATTTAACCACATTTACACTTCAAGGTACATGTTCGCTAGTTTGCTTCTCCCCTACCCAGTCCTCCCATTGGTAAGTATGGTTAAGTTCCCACTGATTAGCTGTGACAGTGCCTGGGTGGATTCCACTCACAGGGTTGTCATGGTTACCTGCTGCACTTATCAATTGGCAGTTCTTGGCTCCAACGATCTATCATGCACCTCCCCCAAGCTTATCCATCGTTGATGTCAAAAACAAAAAGAGCACACATCTACAGGACAATTTATCTCAAAATGTGCATTTACCACACAGTAAATGAACACTGTTATATGAAGTGTTTACCTTTGCAGTGAATGGATACTGAGCTTGTACTCTAAACAACTGTCAATCACAAAAACAGAACGAGTTAGAACCAGTATTTATTTTTTACTTGTATTTTCTACTGTACATCTTTCTCTGAAAGAGTAGTTTTTACTGATGCAACAGTTCTGAAAGATATTCAATTTTTAACCTTTCATTGCCACTTTCTTTTCACACTAGTTGCAAACTGTCCTGATAGGATATTGCAAGTTATCAACGAAGATGTACATGTAGACACATCACGAATCCTTTGTGCTACAATGCTAGGGTATAACCTGGCAGTTAATACTACAGAAACTGGTATAAGCTCGAACCTGGAAGGCCCAATCCCAGACCTAACCTACTACCTAGCTATGTTGTACATCACAGTCCTTTCTTACCGGTTCTGTTAAGTTTGTAGAATCCAGGAAATGATTCTTGTAAAATTCTATAATCTCATGAAGGTCCGGAAATGTGTTTTCTCCTATTTTATAACCACTTCCTATACTGTTGATAATGTAATGGCTTACTTTCCCACCTTCACTGAAAGATAAAAAGTTGATGCATAAAAATATTATACATGGAATTACATATTTTAGTAGAAACTCAGTCATGCTCTAGTCAAAATACCTGAATCTGATTGGTTCTCCCAGAAGGCCTGTGCTCTAAAGGTGCCCCGGTGCCTTAGGTAACTAACTTTTGCCTTTGGGCGACCAGATAAACTTACTTTTTTCATACAAGCTTTAGTGCTGGGCACCCTAGATCTCATGGTTGGAACCTTCAGGCTCTCCGTAATTTTTCTTGGAGTACAGCCTTGCCCAATATTTTCTATTGGCAATAGAAAGCAATCCTGCACAAGCTGTTCTTTAAAGGGAACACGTTTCTTTATTTTTGGCTTAAAATTACATAAAAAGTTAGCTTTTGGAATGCAATCCTTAAGATTTTCTACTAAAACATTTAGACTACTTGCCCTGGATTTTAAGAACGATAACCAAATCAACTGTGCCTTATTAACTATTTGCTCACAAGAAATTCAGGCTCATAGTCTTATTGTTAAGTTATAGTAATTAGTTTTAACAAAGGAGTATCACTAGTTTGTGTAGTGAGATCGCCTTTTGATTGGTCAATTTAGCCATGGCGTCATTGGCTGTAAGGCTTGAGTTAAGTTAGCCAACTCCAGTTGGTTGGTTTTGACCCATCTATTGTTGGTCAACTTAAGTATTAAGTTAGAAGTGTGTTGGATGGTTTTGTTTACATGTCTGGCCTTCTGGTCATTAGGAGCCAATCCGCTCGCTAGTCCAAACTCTGGACTAAACTGATTTAAACAAGCCTGTCATTGGATCGGCGTAATCAAAGAAATAGCACTCTGGTCCAGAGGCTTTTCTCGCGGGTCAAAACAAAGACAGACCAAAACCAGAAACTGCGCTTAAAAAGCCTCTGGCACCCAGGGTAGGTCTCATAGATACAGAATGAATCTCCTAGTCTCCCGTACAGGTGACCAAATCTCCCGGATACAAAGGCAAATGTCTGAAATACGAGTTTTTACTCTTACTTTGACTGATTTTGGAAGTAAATTTTGAAATCTTTGACACATTTTTGTAGAAGAATCAGCAGAGCTTTATTTTGGTGCAGCACATCGTAAAGTTCAATATTTTCAACATAATTTTGAACTTTACAGGCTAAGGCGTTCTGTTTACAATTACAAAAACGGTATCCGGACAACTTGCCCCCCAGACAACTCACCCCGGACTACTCACCCCCAATGTCAGACAACTCATCCCCAATCTCGAAGTGTGGACGTGAACCAAACACAAGTTTGGCTTTGCATGGTTATACAAATAAATACAAAATCAATCGAGGCTTTGTGTTCAAAATCGTTACTTCACTTTGTGAATTAAAAACTGAACTTGGATTGCGTGTTCGAAGCGTGGTTTCGAATGTGAATACCAAATACAAAATCAATCGATTGATCAATCAATTGGTCCGCACAGCCTCCTGGTAGGCACACAGTTTCTTTAAGAAATGCTCACTTGTTCCCAAAGGTGCTTAAACCTCCTCTTGATCTTGTCTGCGGGCAAGAACGGCAATGCAAGAATTTGTATTTGTATTTGTATTTGTGCGTGCCACGGTCTTGTCGGTACGCCTCAGTTAGTCCAAGCCCTCTGACATGGGGGGCGAGTAGTCCGGGGCGAGTTGTCTGGGGAGCGAGTCGTCTGACATTCACAAAAACACTAGCAATAATGTAATCACACTTTTACTGGCTAAAGCCACTTCCTGGTAATAGATTAATGTATGAAGTTTATTCCTAGAGGCACACAGAAAATGTGGTATATACAGAATGAAATTATGCATAGAACTTTTCTTTGCTTTCGGAAATATTCCCAGAAAGGATATGGGTTGTATAGTGGGAGTGATGATAAAGAACTCGCGTTGTTGACAGATAAACTTGCACTTTCATTTGACTGACTGTTCATTTCTTTCTCAGAACACACGAGATAGAAATTGTTTAATTCCACTTTCGTTTAATGAACATTTTCAGATGCAAGATTAGATTTAGGAACAGAAAATTGCGGAACA